>CAUYUJ010003826.1:29997-75395 GCA_963575745.1 Prorocentrum cordatum | reverse complement strand
TGGTAATCCGAGCGGGTCATCGGACCCCTGTAACTGTCGTCACTTTTGGGCTCCCCAGGCCTGAAAATGGAGGAAGTCTCAGGCGGGAGCCTCGTCTGTGAGTGAGTTGGGAGGAAGTCTCAGGCGGGAGCTCCCTCCCTATGGGGCCCGCAGATCATGTTGGTAATCCGAGCGGGTCATCGGAAACCTGTATCTGTCGTCACTTTTGGGCTCGTCAAGCCTGAATTTGGAGGAAATCTCAGGCGGGAGCCTCGTCTCTGAGTGAATTGTGAGGAAGTCTCAGGCGGGAGCCCCCTCCCTATGGGGCCCGCAGATCATGTTGGTAATCCGAGCGGGTCATCGGAACCCTGTAACTGTCGTCACTTTTGGGCTCCTCAAGCTTTAATATGGAGGAAGTCTCAGGCGGTTTTGTCCAGGGCGGAGGCGAAGCAGCTCGCGGCAGAGCTGGGCTTCGTGCTGCCTTCCGCCTGAGCGCGGCTGCGCCTCGCTCGAAGCCAGCGGGGTTGTCCCAACG
This sequence comes from Prorocentrum cordatum, assembly GCA_963575745.1. NCBI lineage: Eukaryota > Dinophyceae > Prorocentrales > Prorocentraceae > Prorocentrum > Prorocentrum cordatum. The sequence goes on along the minus strand of CAUYUJ010003826.1, from coordinate 74,881 downwards.
GCTTGGTCTTGCGCGCCAACGGCTCGCGGGGTTGTCCCGACAGCCTGGCCCGCGGGGTTGTCCCAACGGCTGCGCGACGTGACCAGTAGAGAACGCGCCTGTGGTGGCCGTGGCGGCGACGGCGCCGAGGAACATCGACATGCGCGCTCATGCAACAAGAAGGGGAGGAGGTGGCGGGGCGCGGAACAAACAGGGGGGCGAGGATGGGGACAACGTAAGGAGTGGAAGGGGGGCCCGCGCCAAGGCGACAGGAAATATACGCAGAAGAGACAGCCAGGACGCCTCACCAACCACGGGGACGACGGCGATGGTTTTTTCCAGATTCGCCCAGAGGATTCTTATGTGGGGTTCTTCCGTCGGAGTAACTTTCTATTGGGAACCAATCGTTTTTATTAGTGTCTCATTGGGAACCAATGGGTTTAATTAGTTGCCCTTTGGGAACCAATTGTTTTACTGAGTTTTCTATTGGAAACCACGGGTTGTTTAATAGTTTTCTATTGGGAACCAAATGGTTGCCAGTAGTTTTCTATTGGGAAACCATTGGTTTTCAGTAGTTTCCCATTGGAATCCAATTGTTTTTATTTATAGTTTTCTATTGGAAACCAATAGTTGTGTAGTATTTTCTATTGGAAACCAATGGTTTGTATTAGTTATGTATTGGGGAACTTATGGTTGTATTTAGGGAAACCATTGGTTCTAAGTATTTTTCGATTGGCAATCCAAGGGTTTCCAGTAGTTTTCTATTGGGAAACCAATGGTCTTAATTAGGGAAACCAGAAGTTTTAAACACCTTTGTATTGAAAAGCAATGGTTTTAATTAGTTTGCGATTGAAAACCAATGGTTTGACTTCATTCTCTATTGGGGACCAATGGTTCTAATTAGTTTTCTATTGAAAACCAATGGTTTCAAGTAGTCTTCCATTGGGGAGCCAATTGTATTACTTCGTTTCCTATTGAAAACCATGGTTCTAATTAGTTTTTCATTGAAAAGCAATGGTTTCAACTAGTTTTCTGCGACAGCAAATGGGTTAACTTAGATTTCGATTGAAAACGGATTGGTTTAATTAGTTGTCTATTGAAAACCCATGGTTTTCATTATTTTTACGTTTGTAACCAAATGGTTTTAATTCGTGTTCTCATGAACGCAATGGTTTTAATTAGTTTCTATTGGAAACAAACTGTTTTCATTAGTTTTCTAATGAAAACAAAGTGTTTCAATAGTTGTAAATCGTCTTCTTTTGGAAACCAATGGCTGACATTATTGTTCGTTTGAAAACAAATGGTTGTGATTAGTTTTCTATTGAAAACACATGGTTTAAATTCGGTTTCAGTTGAAAGCGAATGGTTTTACTTAGTTGTCTATTGTAACAAATTGGTTAAACCAGTCTTGTTTTCTAATGAAAGCAAATTGCGTAAATAGTAATTCGTTTTCTGTTGAAAACCAATGGTTTATAATAAGCGTTCTATTGAAAACAACTGGTTTTGATTAGTTTTCTATTTAAAACAACTAGTTGTCATTCGTTGTATGTTGAAAACGAATGGTTTTACTTAGTTGTCTAGTGTAGCAAGTTGGTTAAATCAGTCTTCTATTGAAACCTGTTGTTCGAATTTGTTTTCTCATGATTGGAACCTATGGTAAACAAGTTCTATTGCAACGAATTGTTAAACTTAGTCTCTGTTGAAAGCAATGGTTCAACTTAGTTTTCTACTAAACACCCATAGCTGAAATTAGTTCCCCACATCCTAAGTGGGGTTCTTGTTCCCCACATCCTAAGTGGGGTTCTTGTTTTCTCTGCACACCCTCCGCGCAGGATCTCTCGTCCTCCTCCCTCTCCTCTGCTCCTCTTTGCTTCCTCCTCCGCATCATCATCACCATCACCATCACTCCCCACTCATCATCACCATCACCATCAGCATCACCATCACCATCGCGCGATCACTCACCATCATCGGCATCGAACGATCATCATCATCATCATCATCATCATCACTACTCGCTGACTCACCACTTCGCCCCCATCATCATCACCACCACTTATCATCAGAATCGCACGATCACTCACCATCGGCACTCATCATCACCACCATCATCATCATCACGTCGTCATCATCACCACCACCACCACTATCATCATCATCAGCATCAATCATATATCATCATCAAACACCGTCGTCATCATCCCATCACCATCATCCACCAAGAGGGAGCCTCGTCTGTGAGTGAATTGTGAGGAAGTCTCAGGCGGGAGCCCCCTCCCTATGGGGCCCGCAGATCATGTTTACTAAGCCGAAGCGGGTGACCCGTTCGGATTCCTGTAACTGTCGTCCACTTCTGGGCTCCGCAGGTCGAAGTGAGGAAGTATCAAGCGGGAGCCTCGTCTGACAGTGAAATGCGAGGAAGTCCTGAGCGGAGCCCCCTCGCCTATGGGGCCCGCAGATCATGTAACTAAATCCAGCGGGTCATCGAATTCCTGTAACTGTCGTCACTTTTGGTTCCTCAGGTTTGAATTTGCAGGAAATATCAGGCGGGAGCTTCGTTTGTCCCAGTGAAATTGCGAGGAATTAACAGGGCGGAAGCCCCCTCCCTATGGGGTCCCGCGGATTATGTTACTAATCCGAGCGGGTCATCGGGATCCTGTAACTGTCGTCACATTTGGGCTCCTGAGGCCTGAATCTGGAGGAAGTCTCAGGCGGGGGCCTCGCCTGTGAGTAAATTGCGAGGAAGTCTCAGGCGGGAGCCCCTCCCTATGGGGCCCGCAGATCATGTTATTAATCCGAGCGGGTCATCGGATTCCTGTAACTGTCGTCATTTTTGGGCTCCTCAGGTCTGAATTTGGAGGAAGTATCAAGCGGGAGCCTCGTCTGTGAGTGAATTGCGAGGAAGTCTCAGGCGGGAGCCCCCTCCCTATGGGGCCCGCAGATCATGTTACTAATCCGAGCGGGTCATCGGATTCTTGTAACTGTCGTCACTTCTGGGCTCCTCAGGTCTGAATTTGGAAGACGTATCAAGCGGGAGCCTCGTCTGTGAGTGAATTGCGAGGAAGTCTCAGGCGGGAGCCCCGTCCCTATGGGGCCCGCATATCATGTTATTAAATTGAGCGGGTCATCGGATTCCTGTCACTGTCGTCACTTTTGGGCTCCTCAGGTTTGAATTTGAAGGAAGTATCAAGCGGGAACTTCGTCTGTGAGTGAATTGTGAGGAAGTCTAAGACGGGAGCCCCGTCCCTATGGGGCCCGCAGATCATGTTACTAATCCGAGCGGGTCGTCGGATTCCTGTAACTGTCGTCACTTTTGGGCTCCTGAGGTATGAATTTGGAGGAAGTATCAAGCGGGAGCCTTGTCTGTGAGTGAATTGTGAAGAAGTCTCAAGCGGGAGCCCCCTCCTTCTGGGGCCCGCAAATCATGTTATTAATCCAAGCGGGTCATCGGATTCCTGTAACTGTCGTCACTTTTGGGCTCCTCAGGTTTGAATTTGGAGGAGGTATCAGGCGGGAACCTCGTTTGTCAGTGAATTGCGAGGAAGTCTCAGGCGGGAGCCCCATCCCTATGGGGCCCGCAGATCATGTTACTAATCCGAGCGGGTCATCAGATTCCTGTAACCGTCGTCACTTTTGGGCTCCTCAGGTTTGAATTTGGAAGAAGTATCAAGCGGGACCCTCGTCTGTGAGTGAATTGTGAGGACGCGTCAGGCGGGAGCCTTCCTAATGGTCCCGCAGCTCACGTGGTTCCTCCGGGTCATCCTCCGGCGCGCGCTTCCTCTGGGTCGTCCTCCGGCGCGTATCGGCTGGGACGCACGTCGTGCGCTTCCTCTGGGTCGTGTTCCGCACGAGGACGAGGAGGAGGAGGATTGCCAGGAAAACGAGGAGGGATGATGCAGGACGAGACAGGAAAGCAGGAAGAGGAAGAGGCTGAGGGGAGGAAGGACGAGGAGGAAAAGGAGGAGGAGGAATGCCCGAGGATCCCCCTCCCCCTCCCTCCCCCTCTCCTCCCCTCTCCACCTCCCCCCTCCTCGTCCCCCTTCCTCCTCCCTTCCTCCCCTTTCCACCTACCCCCTCCTCCCCCTGCTCCGCCCCCCTCCTCCTCCCCACTCGTCCTCCCCTCCTCCTCTTCCCCTCCTCCCCCCCTCCTCCGCCCTCTCCCTCCCGCCTCCTCCCCCTCCTCCCCCTTCCTCTCCCCTCGTCCCTCGTCCTCCTGTTCATAAAGCTTGGAGCCAAAATACGCAAGGCTTGTCTGCTGAAATTATCCCTTCGAAGCAGAAGCCTTTGACTCGCAGGACCGAAGGGGGTCTCTTCTTGCAGCGGCCGAAAGGGCCGACCTGCGAGGTCGGGCATGGCTCCAGCTGGAGGCGATGACCACCCAGACCACAGTCGCAGTGATTACAGGGGGCGTCCGATCGGCAGCCTTCCGGCCACGAATCGGCATGCCCGAGGGGCGCGTCCTCAGCCCCCCCATGTATTGCCTCGGGTCAGCAGCCAAACTGGAAATGATCGAGGCCGGCGTGGGCATCGGGGTTGGGCTCGATCCATGCCCACATGCGCTCCACGCGTACCTAGCGACGACAGATGGGACTGACGCACCAACCTTGGACCAGGACGAGGTGGAGCAGTGGCAGGTGCTCAGGGAAGCCGGAGCCGATTGGAGCACGGTCATGGCAGGAGCCTCGTCGGACGCGATCCGGGCGGTCCTCCTTGACGCCAACGCAACCCTGCGGATTGGCGTACGGGCATTCGTCGACGACGAGCGGGCGAAGGCCTCTTCCAGAGGACACTGCGGCACCATCGCCGTGGCGCTGGAGGCAGCATCGCGCAGGCACCGCGGGCGGTTGAGGTACGGGCCCACCAAAACTGCAGCCCTTGCCCGAGGATTGCGCGACACCCAGCCGTGCGGGGACGTCCAGTTCGTCAGCGCTTATCGCCGCCTGGGGACCTTGAGGGACGCGGCCGCCCCAGGGCGCGGCCACCTGCTCGCCTGCGCAGACGCAGCAGGGCGCCTGGGCAACATGCACATTGCAGCCATGGAGACGGCGGGCTTCCCTGTGGCAGACCAAGTGGCGGTGCTGCTAGCGCGCACCGCGCCCTCAGCGCTGGCCGGCGTCGAATTGTGCGCCCACCTGGCCGAATTCGCTCGGACCCTCAACCAAGCCCAAGAAAGGTGGGGCAAGAGGGTATTAGGGATCACGGGGCCCATCCCGCGAGCCATCCTCCTACAGCAGCTGGGATGGAGGCGACTGTCCGCGACCTACACAGAAAGAGCCAGCATGCTCTGGACCCGAGCACTGGCAGACCGGCGGCACTCACTCGCGGCGTCGGTCATGGGGGTGGCGGCGCAGACCCCTGGGACGTGGACCGCAATGGAGGAGACCGCCCGCGACCTTGGCATCCGGCGACCGCGCGCCGCAGCGCCAGCCCCACGCACAGCCAAGCGTAAACGGTGGACCCTTCTCCAGCGATCTGCCGTGCGCCGGGCGACCACCGCCAGCGAGCGCACGTAGTGGACCTCGCAGCAGGACAGCCTGCAACGCACCGCCCGCTGGCGCTGGGGGCTGGCAGACCTTCTAGCCAATGGCTGCCCCCCCGCCGACGTTCGGCAGTGGGCCAGGCTCGCCCTCCAAGGTGCGCCCAGGGTGGACAGTGTGGGTCATGTTCCAGTATGCCGCCTGTGCGGGGCCAGCCTGGAGACGACCTGCCCCTGGCCACGCACTGCGGGGGCCGCGCAGTGGCGCAGGGCAGCGCGCGCCAGAGGAGCGCCAGAACCCCCCCGCAGGTCTCCACGAATGGCTCGCGGGCGGAGGAGGCCCAACAGAGGCGGCACGCGCGGCGCGGGAGGCGCGGGAGCTGAGCGCGCTGGTGGAGGGCGCAGGGCCTCCCGCACAATGGGGCCGCCCGCAAGCCCCGTGACCCGCCTGCAGCCTCCTGCCGCAGCCGCCGGCCGCCGCCCGCTGCCCCGCCCCGCCGGCTGCCCGCGCTGCCGCGCTGCGCCGCGCGGACAGGCCAAGGTCTCGGGCAGACAAACGCCCAGGAACAAGGGGCCCCGAACTGCTTCCCCCCCCTCCCTCCTCCCCCCCCATCCTCCCTATCCTGCCTCTCTCCCGTTTCCCCGCTCCTCCCCCATGGTGCGTTGGCCCTGGGCCGCCCCCCCTGGCGGGTTGGCCCCTGCTGGCTTCCTAGAAAAAGCACGAGGTGCCCAGAGAATTGTTGAAACACACAGTTTTCAATTATTCTCTGGGCACCCCGTGTTTTCTCGGGTAAAGGTGCTGCCGGGCGCTGGCCCTTGCTGGTTTCCTAGAGAAAAATCGGGGTGCCCAGAAATTTGTTCGAAACGCCGGTTTCGATATTTCTCTGGGCACCCTGTGTTTTTTCGGGTAAACTCGCTGTGCTGTCGGTGGCGCTGGACCTTCGTCGTCGTCGTCGTCGTCGTCGTCGTCGTCGTCGTCGCCGCCGTCGTCGTCGTCGTCGTCGTCGTTGTCGTCGCCCTCGCCGTCGCCGCTGGGGGGCCAGCGCCCTGCCCCCCCCGCGCCCCCTGGGAAGATGGCCCCACAGGAAAACAGCGAACATAAAGACGCCTGAGCCAGCGGCGTCGTCATGGCGGGCCGCCGGTACGGCATTGGCGACCCCCCCGACGGCATTTCGCTTGAGGGCTGTCGACGGGGCCACCCTCCCCGGGGAACTCGGGCGTCGGGCCACCCGCAAGCCAGGCAGCCCGCGCCGCGGCCCCTGGCCACGGGGGGGCATCGTCGGAGGCGGCAGGGTATGAACCGCAGCCGACGGTAGGACCCCTGACCGCGTGGCCCGGCAGGGGGGGCGCGTGGCCGCGGGGCACACGTCGTCCGAAGTGAGCGCAAGAAGGAAGGAAGGAGGAGGAGGAGGAGGAGGAGGAGGAGGAGGACGAGAAGCAAGAGGAGGCGGAGGAGGAGGGGGAGGAGGAGGAGGAAGGGGATGAGGAGGAATTAGGAGGCGTGAGGAGGAGGAAGGGGAGGAGGAGGGGGGAGGGAGGAGAAGCAGGAGGAGGGAGGAAGAATGAGCAAACAGCAGAGGAGGCGCAGGGAAAGGGAGGAGAGGAGGAGAGAGGAGGAGGAGGAGGAGGAAGGAGGAGGAGAAGGTGGACGGATACGGAGGAGGAAGGACACAGGCAAAAGTAGGGAAGGCCGCCAAATGCGCGTTGCTAATAGCCGCGGGAGGTAGTGGGAGGGCTTGCTCCCTTCCACCTCCTCGCCGCCTGGGTGGCGCGGCGGTGGGCGCCGCGTCCTGCGGCGCTGCCCGTGCCGGAGCCGCCGCGGGCGGCACCGGCGCCCGCTCCGCCGGCGCGGAGCTGCCCGGCGGCCGCGCCGCCCGCCCCCGCGCAGGTCTCGGACCTCTGCGCGGAGATCGCCAGGTGCCTGCCGGCGGCCCCGCTCCCGGCCTGGGAGGTCTGCCCCGATCCCTGCCCGGCCTGCCCCAAGCCGGAGGAGGGTGGCTTCAAGTGGGGCATCGAGCTCGGCGTCGGGTTCTTCACCCTCCTGCTCTGGGAGGCCGTCACTACTTGCGGGGCTGCGCTTCGCAGCCAGGTGCGGCGCCTGCTCTCAGGCGCGCGGGCGGCTGGTCCCCCAGCGGTGCCCGCGGCTCTGGAGGACGGCAGCCCGTCCCCTGTCAATAGCGCCCAGGTGGATCGACGCTTTCCAGGTGGCAAGGGTAGGCTGGTGGCTGCCTGATGAATGTCGGCGATGAGCTGCTGGTCTGCTATGACGTTCCTGGCGTTCCTCTGCTCCATCGCCGCATCGTTGTCCGTGTCAGCCAGGTGCAGCCGATGCACGCCGCCGTGGTCTCGCCCGACTTTGACCTGTTCATTATTGAGCACTTCGCGGACGACAGCGACGACATCGCCGCCTGGTACCGATGCGGACCTGGCGGGGCAGTGCCGGCAGGTTTGGGCGGGGTGGCGCTATACGACTTCCAGCGGCCGCTCACAGCCCAGGAGTTCTTCAACCTCGTCCCGAGCCCAGATGGTCCGCTACCGAAAATTTCCGGTAGCGCTCCGCAGAAATCGGTCGCTACCGAAATACCGAAATGTACCGCCCAATACCGGTATCAGAGCGTTCCAAAATCCGGTATTTCAGCGCATGAAACCCGGTACCCAGTACCGAAATTCCGTTTGGCGCTACCGAAATTCAAAGATGCAACGATGCCGATTTTCGCGTCGTCGCTACCGAATTATGATGATGATGATGATGATGGTGACGATGACGATGTTGATGGTGATGGTGATTAAGATGATGATGATGACGATGATGATGATGATGCTGATGATGGGGACGATGATGATGCTGATGATGATGATGATGATGATGGTGGTGGTGGTGGATGTTGGTATAATGGTGTTGAGTATGCTACTGCTGATGAGTATGACGACGTTAACGACGATGATGATGACGACGATTCAATTGTTGATGATGGTGATGGTGATTATGATGATGATGCTGATGATGATGATGATGATGATGATGACGACATGGCGCCACGAAGAGTGCGATGGGGTGAGGAATGGTAGGAATGATGCAGTAGGATAAGGAGGAGGAGAAGGAGGACAATGAGACGGAGGAGGAGGCGAAGGAGGAGGAGAAGGAGACTGAGGAGACAGGAGGAGGAGGAGAAGGAGGAGAAGGAGGAGGAGAAGGAGGAAGATGAACAGTGTGTAACCGCCCTCGTGCTCGACCATGTTTCCCCCTTTCACATCCCCTTGTCCTCAGCCTCTTTTTTGGGTCAAGGCCGCGGCCGCCCTCGGGCGCCCCCCATCGGGCGCCTCCCTCGGGCCGACCCCCCCCATCGGGATGGGGGGGCAGGAGGAGCAGGGAAACATGAGAAGCAGGAGCAGGAGCAGGAAAGGGAGGAGGAGCAGGAGCAGGAGCAGGAGCAAGAGGAGGACAAGGAAAAGGAGGATAAGTAGGAATACGGGGAGGATAGCGAGGGGGAGAAGGAGGAGGAACTGAAGAGGAGAAAGATGAGCAGGAAGAAGAGGAAGAAGGAGCGAGGGAGGGGCCTGGGAAGACGAGGAAGAGCACGACGACGGGGAGGGAGTTGAGCGGTGCCCGCACGCCGCCCAGGCCGACACGGGTGTAGACAGATCCCCCCCGCGGAATCTGTCTACACCCAGTTCGCGCGCAACCGAATTCACGGGTGTGGTTTTGTTGGTAACGTTGCGGCGTTTTTAAAAGGGCTCCGTTTCGTAGTTTATGTTTTGTTCGTTGCGATGTTCGTTTGACCTTCAATAACTAATGTGGAAGTCGTCGGTTCAGCCCTCCCCCAATTTCCTTTATGAGCTGCCTCCTTCCCCTCAAAAGTCCCCTCCTGGCTCAATCGCCATCCTGCTCAATCGGAGCCACCCCCACGGGGCCCCGCCACCTCCTCCTCCTCCTCCTCCTCCACCTCCTTCTCCCCGTTTCTCCCCCTCCTCCTCTCCCTCCCCCTGCTCATACCGCCTTTTCCTTCCTCCTAATCTTCCTCTTCTTCCTCCTTCCCGCCCTCGCAAACATTCCCCCCTCGCAGGCCCACCCCCCCCCCCCCCCCTATACCCCCCATCGCAGCGCCCCCCCCTCGCCGCGGGCCCCCCCTCCCCTTCGTCATGGCCGCCGACGGGCCGCGAGCGAGGCCGCTCGGGCCCGGACGAGAGGCGGTCGGACCCACGACAGGCCTCCCACTCTACCAGTACCAATACCCGTTCCAAGACAGGGCTGTCCACCGCGAGATCGTTCTCCATCCGGCGCCCCATTCGAGAGCGGGGGGGGGGGGGGGGGGGGGCTGATGTGGAGGAGGCTGATGGGGAGGCTGATTGCGAAGGGCAGAGGAGGCTGACGTGGAGGAGGGCGAGGGGAAGGAAGGATGAGGGGGGACCGGGGATGGGGGGGGCAGGACGAAGGATGGGGATCACGCGGTGGATACGATGAGATTTCGAGGGCGACGAAGATGGCGACGCCTGACGGTGACCCCCCCTTCCTCGCTCCTCTCACCATCGACGTGCTGTTCTGCCCTCCTCTCCTAGCGACGCCCTCCACCTCTTTGTTCATTTCTATCCCCCTCCCTATCCCTCCCGTCCTCCACCCCCGCCCCCCCCTCCTGGCGTCGCCCCCCCCCTCCGCCAGGTGGAGTGCCTCATCAAGACTTGCGAGAACTGCAACTGCGTCTTCACTACGCTGCGGGCCGCCCATCCCCATCCTCCCCAGCGCCTCCCGCCCCCCCCCCCCCCCCCACCACCACCGGCCACCACCACCACACACACACGCACACACACACTGACACACACACACAACACACACACACACACACACACAACACACACACACACACACACACACACCCACACAACACACACACACAAGACACACATTCCACACACACACACATCACACGCGCGCACAACGCACGCCCCCTCGTCGCGCATCTCAAACTCCTTCATTCCCCTCTGATCGCACTCCCTTATCCTTTCCCCCCCTTGTGCATTTTCCCCCCCCCCCCTAACCCCGCCCCCGGCGCCCCCTTCGCCACTCCTCCTCATCCTCCCCCTCCTTATCCTTATCATCCCCCTCCTCATCCGCATCGTCATCCGTGTGCACTGACGCATGCAATCCTCATCCCCCCCTCATCCTCGTAATCATTCTCCTCCTCATCGACCTCCTCCTCCTCCTGATCATCATCCTTCTCATCATACTTATCCTCCCCTCCCTTCATCATCACAATCCTCCTCGTCCTCCTTATACATTGTTATGTAAGTTAATTCATCCCATGTAATTACATATAGTTGGACACGCGGTTATACGTTTTCATATGTGTGCATGCGTGTGAAGCCGTGTGCATACGTATACATACAGTTTCATGTGTGTCCATGCGATTGTATACGCTTGCAACCGTGTGAACACGGTTGTATCATACGTTTGCATACGTTTATATACGTTTGCATACGTTTGCATACGTTTTCATACGGCTTCATACGTTTGAATACGTTTTCATACGTTTGTATACGTCTTCATACGTTTACATATGGTTTCATGCGTTTGCATACGTTTGCATACGTTTTTATACGTTTGCATACGTTCGCATACGTTTGTATACGTATACATACGTTTGCATACGTTTGCATACACGTTCATAAAGTCAGTATCGTGAGATAATAGGAGGAATGGGCAGTTGATGTTATCGTCATGTTCATTCTTCCCCTCGTCGCCCCCTCAGAATCACACCCTTCGCCTTGTTCCTCTTCGTCATAATGCGCGAACTCCCACGCGTGGTCCTCGTGCTCCCTCGCCCCCCCCCCCCCCCCCCCCTTCCTCCTCATCTTCCTCCTCGTACTCCTGTCTTCCACCTATCGCCCCCCTCCCCCGTTTGCGTCTCCCCGCCCCCCGCCCCCTCGCGCCGTCGGAGGCGCCCTGGCGCCGCGAGGTTCGAGGGCCCCAGCGAGACGGCGAAGGTGCGCGCTGGGAGCCTCGCGGATAAACTTGGGGCGATGTTAAAACACTTCAGGCGAACCCGCGATTCTCCAACGCGCTTTCGCCAGGCGCGCCGACGAGGAGGGGCCTGAGAATGATGAAGGAGGCCGCTGGCGAAGATGGCGGGGGGGGGGGGGGGGGGGGGGGGGGGGCTAGGTTTAGATGGGGCGGGAGGAAAGTGGGAGGCTGAGAATGAATCAGAGGCGGATGACGAGAAGGAACGGGGGGCGGGGGGAGGGGGCGAACGGGGGGCGAGCGCAAATCCGTTGGTTGGACAGGGAAAGGAGGTGGGGACAGCCACTCATGGAGGATTAGGACGAGGGAGGGGGGGGGGGGGGGGGGGGGGAGGGGAGGAGGAGGAGGAGAGCAAGGAAGGGAGAGGGTGAGAAAGGTTGGGGAGAGGGGGGGGGGGGGGGGGGGGGAGGACGACGACGACGGCCTCTCCCCGCGAGGCGTGCGCAGAGCTTTCGCCGTCGGAGCAGGACGCCATCAACTACTTCACGCACCTGATGGGCGCGCAGGCCCTCCGAGCAAGGGGGCGGGGCCGACGATGAGGGGGGTAGAAGGGAGGATGGGGGGGAGGATACCGCGGAGGATCCGAGGAGGGGTATGATCTGGGGTCAGAGAGGGAAGCATGGGGCAAGAGTGGAAGGGGTAATAGTAGGATAATCGTGAGGGAGTCGGAGGGGAGCCCGCCGCCCCTTCCGACTCCCCCGCGATTATCCTTATGATCGTCGCCGTTATCCCCCCGACCCTCCCTTAACGTCAATCAGATTCCCCACCCCCCCTCCTATCATGTCTAGCCCCCTTCCTATCCCTCCCGTCCTCCTACCGATCCTCCACCCTATCCCCCCTCCAGCTACCCCCCCCCCCCAGCTTGCCTGCCCCCCGCCCCCCTCCCCGAACCTGTTTCATTCATGTCAGTTTCCATTTGCCCCCCTTCCCTCCCTTCCCCCCCACGTCCCTTGCCCCCTTTCCCCCCATTCCCGTTTCCGAATCATCGCCGGAATTTCTCTACTCACTTCCAAGAGTGTCCCACTATTCGCACCTTCTGCGCCCACCCCCCCTTCCCCCCTGCCCGACCCGACTGGCGAAGGTCGGGCACCTCGACGGAGAAGACTCTTGCGAGGGCGAGCCCGACGACGACGAGGGCGAGCCCGACGACGCCGAGCTCGACGCCAAGCCCGACGAGGAGCCCGACGAGGAGCCCGACGCCATCATGGACGACGCCAAGCTCGACGCCGAGCCCGACGCCAAGCCCGACTCCGAGCAGCAGAAGTTCAGTGACGACATCATTCAGGCACGGGGGGGGGAGCGCGCAGCGTCCTCGCTTCTCTTCCAATCCTCCGTATTGGCCCTCCTCTTGCAACGTCGTTGCTTTGCCCCTCCTGCTCCAATTGCGCTCCTCCAATTGCGCTCCTCCTCCTGATCCCGCCCTCCATGTGGCAATCAATTCTCCCTTCCACATATTATGATTAGCATTGAACGTTAACGTTAACGTACTTCTTCTTGTCAACGCCCCCCCCCCTCCCCTCCGGCACGCGCGCGCCCCCCTCCTGGATGAGTGCTACCCGTCCACGTGCCGGACTGTTCGTTATCATCCCTCCGCGCCCCCCTCCCCCCCCTTTCCCGCCCGCTCCGCCCCCCGCCCCCCTTCGAGAAATAATCGAACGCCGCCCCCCCGCCCCCCCTCGGACAAACGAGCATTCATTTGCCCCAAAACCTCCACCCCACATACCTCAACATCACAGGGCCGCACTTGCCCCTCCACCCACCTCGGGCCACTTCATCAATGACACCTCAAACACAGCCACGAACATCACCAAACAAACACTATCAGAAACATAATATATGGCGCGGAATTGAAACACCCCCTGACACATTGGAGTCTTTTCAGTGCAGCCATTTTGGCTGACAAAGCTTCCGCGGGGGACGCGTCGAGGCTGGCCCAGGTTGCCGCTCGAGGAGGTTGCCGCCGCCATGTTTGCGCCCTCTCGGTGGGCGAGGCTCAAGGCGACCCAGTCTTCCAGTCTCATCCTGTTTTTCATGGACAACATCATTGAGACAATCCAGATGCCGACTGACGACGAGCGGACTTGTGATTGGTTCGAATACAGCATCACAGATTCTGGCAAGGAGCTCCTCCACGACCCCTCTAAGCTGGACATCACAACAGACGATGGGTGTCGGACGTTGGTGGAGTGGGCGTTGCGCATCAAGAAGAACGGCCTGGCTTGGACTCACTTGCAGTCTACGTCGTGGATGCCGCGGGAGAAACAGTACGAGAGGTGCCAGCGCGTGGTTGGGAATCTGAACGACCCTACGGTGCTCCGCGAGAACTGCGTTCTCAAGCGGGCTTGCACGCTGGCATTCCTCCTGCGGTTGCGGGGCGCGCACGTGATCTATGCCGTGCAGGCGAAATCTCGCGCCAAGAAGTACCCTCCATGCCGTGATCTCTTGGACATCGCATTGCCTTTCAAGTTGAAATTATCTTGGGAGTTCGATCCGTCGGTGCCTGAAGACATGCAGCGCCAGGCGGGCACCAGGCTGGACGTCTTCGGCTCGGAGGTCGGCATCGAGCACTTTGTCGGCGACAAGGGGGTTGACGGCCAGCGCGTCCACCACTTCAGCAGCCCCGACCAGTTCATGGGGGCCCTCTCGAGGTTCGGCCACGCGCTCCTTAACGGCGACCTCACGGCAGGCGACATCCGCAATTGGGCCAACAGTCCCAGGTGCAACGGGGTCGCAGACGCACATAGGAGCACGAACAGGAGTGCGAGTTGGAGTGAGGAGACACGTTTCAAATAGTTGCATTAATAGGAGTGCGAATGTGAGTACGAAAACGCACGAGGATTAGGTGGGGAGGTTAAAAGGGGCATGCGTTTCCCACTAAAAATTCAAGCGGGGGCACGCGAACCAATCACCATGATTTGGCCCTAATAGATAATAATATACATAATCCTCCTCCTCTTCCTATATGTTGCATAGCCATGTTTCAAATATTTCAGCCCTAATATACATGGTCCTCCTCTTCCTCCTCCTCCCCCCAACTCTATGATTGCTTCAAATATATTGGTCCTCCTCCTCCCCCCTCCTCCACCTCCTCCTCCTCCCCCTCCTCCCCCCAGTCCTCCCCCGCCGCCCCCGCTCCTCCCCCGCCTCCTCCCCCCCTCCTGGGCCCCCCCACCCCACCCCCCCCCCCCCCCCTCCTCCCTCGCACGCACAATTGCACCTTGTTGCGCTCCTGTCGCGTCTGCCGACCCCGAGGGGCCCAGCGCCCAGTGCTGGCGAGACGCCCGCGGCCAAAGGCCCAGCGCCTGGGGCGGGCGCCATCTCGGTATCCACGCCGTCGCCCGACACCTCTCACTCGTCCTCGGGGAAGCGCCGACGCATTGCGCAGAAATCGCCTGAGCAGCCTGCTTCCTCGGCCCCCGAGTTCGCAGTGGCGACGAAGTCGATGATCGAGCAGCTCAGAGAGGCGTCGTCGTCGTCGGCCACATCCATCAGCGCGGTCGGCCCCGACGACATCCAGATCGCGGACGAGATGATCCGACGCATCGGCCGCAACACCAAGCAGCAGAAGTAGGTTCGGACGCATGTGCATATTTCTTCAGCTATTTAGTTTGTGGGTGGCATGCTCGTCGGGGGCCACTGGCATTCAGTGTTCCCCCCAGTGTTTGCGCATGCATCTCGTGCAAGACAGTGCGTTGTTGGCCAAGAAAAAAAACAACATCTGCATTCCATCGCATCATCCTTCACCCGCCCGCCCCCGAATCCCCACCCGCTACTTTCGGCCGCTACCTCATCTTTCGCAGCGCCATCCAATCCTCATGTTCGCCTACTTGTTCTGTCCACCCTCAAGCCTGATCCTTCCCCTCCACTACGCTATGAGTTACCCCATTGGCTCGCATCACGAATGGCCTTGTTCCTTTGCCGACCCAAAATCTTCCACCTCAGCTTTTTCCTTGTGCCTCCGCATGCACCCGCTTCCTTGTCCCCTTCTATCCCTCGTTCTCTCATTTACCCTCAATTCCTTCTGGCATCACCCCCCTCTCAATGTTCACCATTATTTTCCTGCCCCCACCTCCTCAGCGTTTTCCCCCCACCGACATCACCGAACATGCACGCGTCCTCCTTGCGTCTGCTGCGCCTCCAGGCCACCTACAATAACACGCGAAGTCCCGCACCCATGCCCACCCCCAACTCTCCCGCGATGAGGCACACTGGAGGAACGGGCAGATCGATGCGGGGGTGAGAGGGCGCATCCGATGGGGGAGGGAGAAAACAATGGGGTATACATAGTACATAACGTGAGGGGGATTGTAACGGCCCCCAGGCCCCAGAAACGCTTTGCTTGGGTACCACAGCAAACATATCCAGGTCCTGCAAGCTACAGTTTACTCATGTGTGGCCTTGTTATGGCCCCATGTTGCATATTGGGCCTTGGATGGGCCCTCTATTCTCTTCGTGTGGCAGAGGGGGCGTTGGGCCCCTCCGCGTCCACTCCGCCGTCTCCACTTCCTCGATCCCCTCCTTGACTCCATGCCCTTTTCCATCCCCGTCCCATAGTTCTTCCCCGCGATCACCACTCCGTCCTTCTCCACCCTTCCCCCTTCGCGCCTCCCCCCCCCCCGCCGGCGGGAGGCAATCGGCAACTTCTTGAAGACGGGCGGAGGCGCGAAGGACAGCAAGGAGTCCGACTTGGAGATCGGGACCCCCGCAAAGGCCAAGGGCGGCAAGAAGCTCGAGCAAGACCTCTTCGAGTCTGCCAAGAAGCTGCCGCCCGTGCCCCCGAAGAAAGCAGTTCTGAAGGACAGCGTTTTTTTTTGTTATATATATATATATATATATAGGGGTGGGGCGGGTGGTGTTTTCGCCAGGCGCTTCTTCGCGTTTCGCGTGCCCCCACCGCCCCGCGAGGGTGGCGTAGCAGCAAGCAATCCAAAAGTGAACCGCATCCGTCTTGGAGGCCCCTTGGGGTCGTCTCTGGCCGTCTTGGGTCATCCTGATGCCATCTTTGGCCGTCCTGGGTGCATCTCGGGTCGTCTTCGAGACATCCTGAGGCCATCTGGGCCCTCCTGGGGCCACCTTGGCCGTCTTGGAGGCCATCTTGGGCGTCGTGGAGGCCGCTTGAGCCGTCCGTGGGCTCCCCTGGGGCAGTATTGGCGGCCTCTGCGGCCGGATTGGGGTAATGGTGGGACATCTGGGGGCGCTCTTGGGGGCCTATCGGGCGCTTTGGAGAGCCTCCATGGGGCAATCTTGGGGGCGGTCGGTCGAACGAGAGGGGGGGTGGGCCTCGACGTAGCCCCCTCCCCCCCCCCTTCGGGTGCCGCGATCCCTGTGAGGGGTGCAAACAAAAAAACTTTCCCTGGTCTGAAAAGGGGGCCTCTAACTACCCGCGGCCGCCCCCGTCCAGGCACAGGGGAAGGGGGTAGAGGGCGCTGCCAGCCCATCCCCGAAGGGGAACAAGGGGTTGTGGAAGAGGGCATCTGAACATCGCTGTGTCACCTGTCGCCCAGAGGGCTGGTGGGAGTCTTATGTTTCTAATCATCATATTTCTCCGTCCCTCTCATCCCCCCTACCCAACCTCCATGCCCTGTTCCGTATCCTGTGCCGCCTCCGCATCTGCTCCTCCTCTCTCCTCCGTATCCTCTCTCATCCTTCTCCACTATAGTTCTTTTATCCTCCTTCATCTCCTCCACGTCTCCATTATCCCCCCCCCCCCCCCTTCTCCCCCTCCGCCTCCGGGCCGCCCTCAAGGCTGGAAAGGCGAAGTCCGCCGTCGAGCCCTCGGGGGACGCAGGGGATCTCATCCGCAGGGCCGAACGCAAGAAGCTGGGCACCATGACGGCGGTCTACGCGGCGACCAAGAGCTACGCTTTGACGACCCTGCCGGCAGGCAAGAAGACGCTGTTCATCGAGATCAACGAGCGCCAGGCGGAGGGCCACGCCATGCTGCTCAGCAATCTCATCAGGGAGTCCTGTGAGAAGAGCTTCACGAAGCAGCAGGCCGCCGCCTGGCGCTCGAAGCGCATCCACGGTAGTTAGGTTTTTAGTTTGTAATTGAAGGATGTTGGGTAAGGGCTACCCTTCCAGTCATATCTGCCTCTCAACACCAGCCTTCTTCCTCCGTTCCCCCTCGCCCCTCGCCCTCAATAAAGCATGTCCGTCTTGCTCCCTCACTCCTCCATAGCTCTCCCCCCCCCCCCCACCCCCCCCCCCCCTTCCCCCCCCTACCCCCCCCCCCTCTCACCCACCCTCCAACCCTTCCCCCCCCCCCCCCCCCCCCCCCCTCCCTCCCCCCTCTCCCCATTCACCAGATTATGCACCTCTCTATATCCATCCCCTCTGCCACCCCCCCCCTCCCTCCCCCACCCCTCTCCCCCCCTCCCACCCCAATCTCGCGCACCCCCCCCCATCCCCCGTTCCCCATCCCCACCCCCTCCACCGCCCTGAAGTTTCGGGTGGGCGCTGTAGCCGCGGAGAAGGGGAACACGTGGGTGGAGTCGCTTGCAGATAAGGCAGGTTAGATACATTCTCGAATTTGAGTAGGGGCGACACGCCCGTGGGGCGGGCAGTTCAGGGTGCCCCAGCGACGACATCGGCTCGGCAGGCTAAAAGGTCGCGCACGGCGCCGCACTGCCCACCCGCCCCATTCCCCATAATCTCGAATGCGCCGTCCAACTTCGTCTCCAACCTCCGACCCATCTGTTTCGAGACGAGTCGTCGTCTTCGTGATCGTCGACCGTCGGTCTTCGACGTCGGCATCCTCGACGACGTCGGCGTCGTCGACGGCCCCCCTTCGGAGGAGGAAGAGGAGGAGGAGGAGAGAGGGAGGAGGATGAGGATGGAGGGTGAGGGGGAGGAGGAGGGAGACTATCGTCCGAGTGATTGCGCATGCTCGGACATCGAATTCAAGTAACATGAGCGGTGCCACCACACCACCGCACCACAGTTGATTTCACCATCCCCCTCCAACTTCCAGTGTCATTACACCATCACGCCACCACGCCATCACATCACCAGTTGCCCCACTCAAGAGCCTTCCCCCCGTCCATCGCAACCCATCCCATCCGCGCTGTGCGTCGGACTGTGGCTTCTGAAACTCCTGGATAGTACTCACAGTTCCATGCTGTAGACATTTTGGTGCAAGTCATTCGGGCTTGTGATTCCTCTTCGTGGAAGGTATCCATAACACCGCACGTCGCCCTGCCCTTGAGGACGGCAACCATGCGCTTCTACTTCTCGAAGCGCGTGAGCAACGCCTGCGCCGAGTTCGTGGCGCATTGCCCGCCCGACCAAGCGCTGCTGGCATCCTCCTACAAGGCCCACATGGATGGGAACGGTGACTCCGTGGTCGAGTTCGCGACCGAGGACATGCACGGGCCGAAGGAGGGGGCTGACATCGTGGTGGACATCGCCGTCAAGATCGATTGGACTCGCATGACCCAGAGCACCAGCGAGACGGACCACAAGGTGCACCGCCGCGTCATCTTCGTGCGCTAAGTGAGCACGGCGCCGCCACGGCACCGCATCTTCGCGCGGCACATAACGTTCGTGACCGTGATTTTTTTCTCACCGCGAGCATGCGCGCACCGCGTGAGGGCCTCTTTGAATTATGCTTCCAGACCACTGGAACCATTATTCTGTCGTCTGAAATAATGTTCTCCCCCCACCCCTACCCCATCTCATCGTAGACATCCCCGCCCCCTCGCCATTGTCCTCGTCCTCATCCGCTCCTCCTCATCCTCCGCTTCCTCATCGTCACCCTACAAATCCTCATGCTCATCCCCGCCAGCCCCTCACGTTCCACATATTCGTTCCTCCGTCTCCACGTCCCTCCGCCACCCCCCTCAAACAGCCCCCCATCATCACCCCCCCCTCCCAATATAGTCGAACTGTTGCGACGGCGCGGGGCACAGCCGCCATCCTGCCCAACGAGACCCCCCCCCCCCCCCCCCCCCACCCACCCCCACACACACACACACACACACACACACACACACACACACACACACACACACACACACACACACACACACACACACACACACACACACACACACACACACACACACACACACACACACACACACACACACACACACACACCACCCCACCCCACCAGGCACAGCGCGTCGACGCGCCCTTCGGGCGCGGGCTTCCCTGCCAGGTCCGCACGCGAACGCCGTTGACCCGCCTCCGCCGCCGTATTCACACCCCCCCCCCCCCCCCCATCAACCTCCCACGCTCGAATCCATCCTCCAACTCCAACTCCAACTCCTAATCGCCAACTCCTAACCACCAACCCTAATCACTACCATGGTCGTCATTCTCCAACTCCTAATCACCACCATCTTCTTCATTCTCAATCGTACTACCCCCTAGCATCGGACCCTCCTTATCCTCCTACTTCTACTCCCAATCCTAAGCATGCATCTCCCTTGAACTCATAATCATCGGACCCCCCTCATAATCCTAATCTCATAAGGAACCCACCACCCCCCCCCCCACCCCCCCCCCCCATCCGCAATGACAGTATTTGCATGGTATGTTTGAATGACAGTAAACCAACAACAAATATTGTCATATCAATACGTCGTGTGTGTTACATGTATTATTAAATGTTTTCATATTAAGTGGGTACATGACGTATGGGGTTATTTAACTACATTGAATTTGTTTATTACATTGAATTATATTTGAATATGATTGAAGACGTTGGCATACGTTTGCATACGTTTGCGCGTGTTGCCATACGTATGTCATACGTACGACAACACACGCAAACGTATGCAAACGTATGCAAACGTAAGACCTCATGACAATATTATCTGATACTAAATACGCAGAGTTCGAATACAATACATATGTATACACGTGTTTACACATGTAAGTATATCCATATGTGGATGTGGTATATGAAATTGTTTATAAAGTAACAATATATACATGTTCGTGCGGGTATGACTAATTATTGTTTTGTGCACATACTACTACATGTGATTCTGTAATGTTGATATTCCTTGTGATGCATTATGGCACGACACGCGGTCGAATTGATCAGTCCATCAGTTTGTAATTGGAGTATCAACCATGCACACATATGATTTTAGGCCCAAATCATCGGCCACGACCTTCGGAACCCATCGTGCACGGTGATCGCCATGGCTCCCAAGCGAGTCATGAAGACGATCACCAAGGCCAAGCCGAGACCCAAGGCGAAGGTCAAGGCGAAGGCCAAGGCAGCGGTCTTTGACAAGGCCACCTCGGAGCTGCAGATCGTGCCCGCGAACAAGATGGGCATCCAGAGGGCGAAGCTTCTTGCGAAGGGCAAGGGCAAGACCTTCGAGGAGCGCGTGGAGTTGTTCAGGATGCACGGGGACCCCGCGGACGTCGACCAGATCCGCGGGCTGTTCTCCCAGGACGAGATGCGCAAGCTCTACGGCCAGTTCGCGTCCGAGAGGAGCGACAACCAGCGGGTCGACGCTGCGTTCACTTCGGTACCCTGCAGTCTTGATCATTGATGCGCGCCGAATGGTCAGCACATTCAGATGTTGAGTGATAGGGTAGTTTGAGGAATACAGAGAGTAATGGAATGAACGATATTAGGAGGTAGTGGGTGCTATTGGAACCACGTGCCACATATATGGTGCATGATTGTTGTTACTGCAAAACCTTAGTGTTGAGTCGCGTGGCTTGGCCTCTGGGCGCTAGATGTGGGTTGCTCTAGTGTGTTGGTGGCCTCGCCGATTATGAATTTGAATCGCTTGGTTGGTGCGTCAAATATTGTATGTTTTGCACATGTAATCCATCTGGCGTGCCATACCCCAGCCAGGCAGATTCCGCTGCCAGGGGGAAGAAGAACCTCGCCAAGCAGAAGCTCTTGATGGCCTGGATCAAAGATCCAGCTATGCAGGATGGCTTCTGGGACATCTGCGCGAAGATCGGCTTCAAGGAGTCCGTGAGCCAGAAGGCCACCGGGGTGCCCTGGAAGGCCATGGTGGACAAGTACGGGGAGTCCGAGGCGGAGGAGATGCGCGACGATGGCAAGATCCAGGCAGACTTTTTTATATGTAAGCTTGCCGAAACATCATTCGACACTAGTGTGATCCAGATTGCAAAAAAAACATTAGACACTCGATGTAAGCTTGCCCAAACACCATCATATTGCAATATTGCAGCGTGTTCGGTGACCTCCATGTCTTGCCATGTGTATGTGTTGTTCCATATCGCTTGGACGTTCCGCCGCAACCAGTGGAATATGTTCGTGGTGTGCGGTTGCCATGGTTGTGCGCGTTGCCATGTATGCGTGTGTTGCAGCTCGTGTGCATTCCAATGTAATCAGACAAATATGTTTGCAAATAGCATTCGC
Source organism: Prorocentrum cordatum (assembly GCA_963575745.1). Taxonomy (NCBI): domain Eukaryota; class Dinophyceae; order Prorocentrales; family Prorocentraceae; genus Prorocentrum; species Prorocentrum cordatum. The sequence continues at coordinate 53,053 of CAUYUJ010003826.1, read as the reverse complement.
CCAGGTCAGGCGGAACCCTCGCAACAAGAAGGGGAAGGAGTACCTTGACGTGACTGATTCGTACGTCAAGGAGGCCAGCAGGGAGAAGTCTCGCACGGCGAGCGGCAGGAAGAAGATCGAGGACGGCCAGCTCGGGCAGATGATCGGTGGCATCACACGCGGCAAGTTCGGCGCGGACATTGCCATCGGACTGTCTTTTCTTCTTTCAATATGTTGTTAGGACTTGCAAGGGGGGGGAAGGGGGAAGGGGGCGAGGAGGGGGATGCTGAGGCGGCCGATAGGGAGGATGGTGATCGCTTGATACAGAAACCCATGTTTGCAAAAAAGCACGACTACGCAATCTATGCAATAAAGAGCAGGACATAATCACACATACAGAAATATAGTCACACGCATCATGGCTACGCAACATAAACACACGTAACATGTAATCACACGTGACCAATCGATTCCGCCATATGCACCCTGGCTATAACATCAAGTTGGTCGTTTCACATGTCAAGTCCAATGTGCATCTGACAAAAAATCCAAGACGCATTGCGGAAACAATTGCAACACGCATCGACGTTAAATCACGGAACCCCAAACACTCTCCTACGTCCTCTGCCTTGCCCCCGCCACCCTCTTTAGTCCTGCCCGTTCGTTCTTCCCACATACCCACTTCTGTTGTCATCCACGTGCCCTTTCGCCCCCCTCTGGCAAGTGCCCGTCTCTTCTCTCATTATTCCGTCAGCACTTCGTCAAACAATGCGAAAATCTGACAGCGGACGCCGACAACATGGGCTTCGACTCGGGCGACGACGCCGACTCGGGCGGCTCGGGCGGCGAGCAGGTCCCCAAGAGGGCAGCGAGGGGGGCTGGCGAGAACCGCGGGGGGCGCGGTCGCGGCGGTGGCGGACGCGGCATTGGCGGACGCGGCTCGGCAGGGCGCGGCACGGCGCCCCCCCCCCCCCCTCCCCCGATCCCCACGACCCAGCCATACCAGACCTCCCCCCCTCCATAATCTCCCCGTTGCCAACTCCAACTCCAATGACAACCCCACTCCACTCCAACTCTTTTGCGCTGGCACGCGCGTGCTTATGCCCAATCCTCCTCGCGCATCCTTCATCTCCTCGTATCTTCGGCCTTCAACCCCTCCCCGAGTATTCCAAAGCCCCCGCCTTCACGCTCCCCCCCTCCGCATCTCGTTAACTGCCTGACCTCGCCCTCCATCGCCCTTCTTTTTCTCCTCCTCCTCCTCATCGTCATTGGCCGCCTTCCGTTTCCTCCTCCACCCACCTCCATTCCTCGCGTACCTTCATTTTTTGGTGAGATCTGATGCAAACGGGCCCCTGATAGGGGAGCAAGAAGAAGACGATCCACGACGTCGCGAAGCCCGTGCTGGGCATCGACAAGAAGCGCGTGACCTGCACCGAGGAGTGCCACAGCGTGGCCAAGGACTTCTACAGCGTGGGCACGGTCCCCCGCTTGATCAACTTAGGTCAATTTAGTGGTTGGCCAACGCAGTAGTTGGCTGCCAACTTAGCAATGGGCTAACTCCCCCGTCGGGATTTTGTCGGCCAACTTCGTAATTGATTAAATTTAACGGCTCCCGTCGACGTCTGTCGGGGCCCAGGTCGGTTGCAGGCCGCGACCAAGGAGGCGGGCGGCACCCGCAGGGAGGCCGGCGTCTCCAAGGCGAAGAAGGCTCGTTTTTTTTTAATCGTTGCGCCATTGATTTGCATTCAAACCATGTGCCCCATCTGAGCTCAGTCTGTCCAGAGGGCCCGTCCTGCCTGGCCTCGATGTCAGAAAGTATCTTCCCTTCGAAATTTGAATTCCGAAAGGGGGGGGGGCGGCGGGGTGTCGAGACGGCAGTCCGCGGCGGACTGTGGTGTCGAAGACGGCCCTTGGGGGGCCAGGGGGCGCGGCGGCGGCAGAGGGGAGGCGTGGCGGCGCAGCGCCAGAGAGAAAATGATCGCCCACAGCTCCTCGTGGCGATCCGCAACAAGCTGCTGCCTGCGATCGGGGACATTCAGCTGCAGGACACGGTGAAGATCCCGCAGGCCGTCAGGACGATCATGGAAGCCAAGGGCCAGTTCAAGCTGGTGGTCGGCATGGGCGTGCTCGTCAACACCTCGGGGTGAGTTCTGATCGCGCGGGGTCGTCGGCTGGCAATGTATGTGTTTTTTTTCGTTCGGTTCCAGGGCTCCAAGGGCTCAAGAGCTCAAGTGCCAGATCTCTGAAACGTCCAGGACTTGTCATCGCCGGCCGCGGCGGCCGCGGCGGCGGCCCTAGAATGCCAGAAGTTGCGCGCGCTTCACTTGCCCCCTCGAGCCCTCTGGCCTGCATCCAGCCCCTCATCCACCTCTACCCTGTCCCCAGAAACCACAGTAGCCCCAATTCAGCACACTCGTGAAAGGTGGGTGATACAGGGGATTTGGGGCCCCGCGGGCCATTGCAGTTTCTGCTCGAGCATGTCGAAACAGCAGAAGAGGAGACTAGACCCCGCGCCCGATCCCGACACCACAGACTCTGATGGCCCTGACCCTGCTGAAGTAGAGGCCGTGGAGCTTGTGAAATGGTCCAACCTCTCCAGCCTTGTCCTCGGCCAATGGGCTTGGGGCCGCCTGCGCGCCACCGAGGCGCGCAAGTTTATTTTGGCCGCTCACCAAGACGGGCTTAAGAACGACGAAGTTCTGTCTATTGCCCAGATGGGCGCATGGGGCACCCAGCCGAGCAACATATATCGAGAATTGACAACGAAATACTTGAGGAATACCACCTTGCCAGCTCCAGAGGTCGTTCGGGTTCCGTGTTTGAAACCACGATCGTGTGAGGTTGCGCAGGGCGACTGCGGAATTATATGCCCCCACGATGTATTTCCAGCTTTATGTCACCACCATCGCACCGACCTCGACCAGCAGTTTGGAGTATCAGACTTGGACCAGTTATGTGACGGCGCTTCCAGGTTATATTGATCGGGGACATAAAGCGAACAACTAATTTAAGAAAAAAATGCGGGGTCCCGAATCGGGGCCATGGGTTTCGAGGGTGGGATGTAACACGAAAGGGCCCCGTGCGTTGCCAGATCGAGGCTGTCAGTGTATTTCTCGGTGCGTGATTGCCGTCCTCTGCGTTTAAGTGACACGTGTTGGTCGTTTTTTTTTCTCGCCCGTCCCCAGGCGCGACCCTCGGCTCCATTCCCATCCTATCTGGAGGGGGCGAGGGCGCAAGAAGTGGTTCATACCGCTTCGGGTGCACGGGGATGGCGCGGAGATGATCAACAACGACAGCGTAATGGTCACCGCCTGGACAGGGTTGCTTGCCAAAGGATCTACGCGGGATCTGTGTTGTTTCATCTCGGCGCTCCCATGCAGCATCGCTGCAAAACAAAAGCACCACGGGGCAGACACTTGGCAAGCAATCTGGGAGGTGGTACAGTGGTCGTTTAATGCTATGGCCATTGGGAAGCACCCAACCAGAGATACGTTCAGCTTTTGCCGTTTTCCGCCAGCCCCACATTTCAGCGCAGACAATACAAATACAATCGGGTGTGCGCAATATACGCGCCGTCGACGCTACGCATCGGAGCAGCTCGAAACAATCAAACGGTATCACCATGCCGAGTCAATCAAGATTGTCGATGCGCTTGTCGTCGCCCGAAGGGTGTGGCGGTTTGGAGGGGCCAGCCGTTCGCCGCCGACAGCAAGCGCGGCCGGCTCGCAGGCGAGTGGCTTTGCAGCGATGGGTTTCCATCCCGTGGGTGGTTGCACTCGATACAGGGGGACATGGAATTCTTCTCCAACCATTTGGGGGCCCCTGCCCCGAACGCGAACAACCCGTGCTGGTTGTGCGATTGCGATCGCGAGGACAACCCCTGGAACGATTTCGTCAAGGAGCCTCATTTCCTCAAAATACATGTTCCCATACAAATATTCGCACGCATGTTAAACACGCAACATGTATGCGCATGAGCATGCGCACTCACATAAGCATATGCATGACCATACCTACACGTTAGAGGTTCCCCATCCAAATCCAGACCACCGCCCGACCCCTTCAGGAGCGCCGCCCAAATCATTGGATGAGGTCTCGTCGGCGAGCGGTGCCCTACGTTTTTACGCATCCTGCTTTTGGCATATGGGGAGTTAACAGCTATTCCATCGCTATCGATTCAATGCACTGCATTGACCTCGGAGTGACGAGTCACGTGTTAGGGAACACCCTCTACGAATTCATCTACGAGCAACGTCGTCACGGTCAACGTGTCAAGAGTGCCGTGGCCCACGTTTGGTCCAGAATACAAGGCATTTACGACGAACAGAATACGCAGCACCGTATATCGTGCTTGTGGCTCTTGCCCTCCGCCGACGCATCTGTGGCATTGTGGGAGGGGTGTGTGGCGGGAATCTGCACATAGGAATTGTGAACTTAGCGTGGTCCGAGCGTTGCGTAAGCTAGTGCGATGTCTACACTTCAAGAATGTCAACTGTATTGGATGTTGTGGGTTGTCTCTGGAATTGTCTCATCGCGCGCTTTAAATGCCTCCGACATTGCGGCGGCAAGCGGACAATTTGGTTTAAAATATTTTTACAACCAAGTGAATGCCCCCCACGCGGACTTCCCGTGCATGTCCAAACCGATCAAGGCAGCACAGCAGCGCTGCTTGATTCCCGTTATCCTACAACTAGCAGTGGAGGAATACGATTATGGGACGGACCCGCGTAAGATGAGAACTGAATGTTTGCGGGACCTTAACCGCTACTATGAAATCACCCTGGGCGCTGGCATGTATCTAGAGGACGATGGGCTCCAATGCCTGAAAGTTGCAGTCGAAAAGACGTTAGTGTACTATGGCGCGCTCGCGTCCCTGGCCCAAGCATCACTCAAGAAAAAGTGGAGCACCGTCAACAAACATCACTATATGTATCACCTGGGCGAGAGCGCCCAGCACATGAACCCGCGTGTGCTTTGGTGCTATATGTGCGAGGACTTCATGCGGTTCATGTCCGCCGTCGCAGGGAACATTAGCATAGGCTCGCACGTTTTGATTTTCAGTAAGAAAATAGCTGAGCGGTGGAGGATCGGTAGGTATAAAGCACGCTTTGCGACCCACACTTGGTTAGGACGAGGGCCCATTGAAAGCAACATGTATGGGGCGGAGGTCCTGGCGCCCCGATTTTGGGGCGGTGGATTTCGAGCTCGTGCGAAACTTTAGTGACTGATCAGCAGGGGCTGATCGTGCCGCGCGGCGGCCTGGTCGGGGGCAGCTTTGCCCATGACGAAGTGGATGCGTTTCGCGCTGCCAACTAGCGCAAGAGTAATCCTCTCCTGCCTACGTCCTCCTTCTCCTTATCTTTCTCCTCCTTATCCTCCTCCTCATCCTTCTCCTCCTTCTATTCCTCCTCCGTTCCCCCCCCCTCCCATTCCTCCTCCTTCTCCTTATCATCCTCCTTATCCTCCTCCATTCGCCCCCTCCCCCCTCTCCCACTTCGCGCTTTCCTCCTCGTCCTCCTCGCCCCCCCCCTCCCTGTCGTGTTATGATACGCCAAACGTCGCTCTCCCGCATCCGCTCCCTCATCATCCCCCCCCCCCTCGCCCCATCAGCTCGCCATCGTTCCAACAACTAGACAACGATCGCACATGTCAACGTGCCACCCCCCTCTCGCCTATAGCACAGGCCTGCGTCAGTTCATCAGCCCGCCACCCCATCAACCTCCACATTTACTTACATGATATCCCCGTCATCGCCAACTTACCAACGAAACCCGAGACCCGCCCTAAACATCCTTCGAGCCATTCTGTGGCTCAAGCGGTTGCAGAGCTAGATGGTGGGCGACGCGCCAAAAATGGGCCCCCCCCCTCCTGCGGGCTCGGGGGCGCCGCGCATGGAGCACCCCGCCATGGTCGGCAAGGTGCCCGGCCCGGCGCCGATCCCGACGCCAGCACCAGCGACGGCGCCCCCTGCGCTGCCCCCCGAGAACATGCTCCGCCCCAAGATGTCCCGAATGGACGTCGCAACGGCCGAGGACAAGGCCGAGGGCAAGGTTGAGCCCCAGGGGGAGGCCGAGAAGAAGGTGGCGCCCCAGCAGACCGAGCAAAGAAAAGGGGCCCGAGCAGGCCGAGCAGACGCCGATCCCCCAGAAGGCGAGACCCCCCAAGGCCCCTCCGCCGAAGCTCCCGAGACCACCCGACGGCCCTCCGCCCGAGAAGTTCCTGAAGGCGGAGGCGTCCCAGGGCCCGCCGCCCACGAACACCGAGCGCGTTCCCGTGACGGAGGTGGCCGTCGACGAAGGCCCGCCTCCTTATCCTCCTCCTCTTTCGTCTAATCCTTCCCTTATCCTCCTTCTCCTTCGCATTCTCTCTCCGCCCCCCCCCCCCCCAATGCCTCCCCAGACACCCTGTGCACGAGCGGGGCCGACATCCAGGACGTGTGCGGCGGAGACCCCATGCAGTCGCCAGTGCAGGAGACCCTCGTTTGCCTCCTCTATGTGTATGTTATGTATCCCGTCCACGCCTCGCTCTCCTCCCTTCCCCCCCCATCTCTCTCTCTGTCCCTCCCTATCCCTATCCCACCCCTCTCCTCGCACCCCCCTCATAACGCAATCCCCCACCCGCCCCGCGCGCACGCACACACAACCACACGCACACGCACACGCACACGCACACGCACACGCACACGCACACGCACACGCACACGCACACGCACGCGCACACGCACACACGCACGCGCACACACGCACACGCACACGCACACGCACACACACGCACACACACGCACACACACGCACACACACGCACACGCGCACACACGCACACACGCACACACGCACACACGCACACGCACGCACACACGCACCCCCCAATGCCTCCCTGATCCTTCCCCCATGTAGCGCTCATCATTGTACTCGCAATTGTTAGGAGAGCCCCGCGATCACGATGGTCACGTCGGGCAACATCCACGCGGTGATCCCAGCCGAGTTGAAGGAGCGGCATCCATTGGAAGGGCGTCGTAAGAGGGAGGGAGGGGGGACGCGCAGAAGCATGAGGAGGGAGGAGGGGTGGAGGAGGATCAGGAGGGGGAGGAGGAAGGGGGGATAAACAGAAGGATGAGGAGGGGGGGAGAAGGAGGTGGGATGGAGCAAACGAAACAATGAGGGATGGCGGGTATAGGACTGGAGGCCCTGGGGAGAAGACGGATTACAGAGGAGGGGGGGCGGGGGTAGGGCGCAAGAGAAAATAGATGGCCCCAGGAGTGCGCCGAGGCGATTCGCCTCACCGCGAAGTTCTCCAAGGCGAAGCGCGAGGCGGAGGCCGCCGAGGCCCGCGCTTCCAAGGCGCAGCGTGAGGCGGAGGCCGCGAAAGCCAGCGCTTCCAGCAGCGGATTGCCCCCCCCCTCTGAACGTTCGCGGGGGCGGGCAAACGCTTCCCTCCTTTCGTCGACCCTCCGCCTCCACCCCCGCCCGCGCGCGCGCGTCCGTTTCCAGCTTCGTTCCCATCCCTGTGTTTAGTTTCTCCTCCCTCTTCTCCTCCTCCTCCTCGCCCCCCCTTCCTCAGCCTCCGCGTTCTCCTCCTCGCCCCCGACACCGTAATTGGGTGGTGTGGGGGACGTGTTAAACACGCTCGGTGTGGTTTCCGTCTCCCCCCCCCCCCCCCCCCCCCCCCCACACACCACACACACACACCCACCCACCCGCCCACCCCGCCTCCCCCCCGCCCCGCCCATGCGCCCTCATCGCTGCAACATCTTCCAGCGGTTTCGTGCCCGAGCAGCTGCCCCGAAAGGGGGGGCCGCGCTGCGAAGAATGCCAAGGGGGGCCACCACTAGGGTGGGTCACGGGTTTCTCCCGAGGAGATCTTTAGATTTAGAAAACTCCTGGATAAGTATGCTTGGCAATTTAGAAGGTTTCTAGATGCTTTAGATGCTTTGTGTTTCAACGTTGAAGGAGTTTTTTTTTTTCCCAACCATCCTGTGGTGTTGGGTCCTCGTTTTGAAGAGACGTCGCCCCGCGTTCCTTCCTTCCTTCCCGCTGCCCCCTCCCTCCTCCCATCTTCATCATCATCGTCATCATCCCCATCATCGTCATCGTCATCATCATCTGTCGTCATCATCATTATCACCACCCATGTCGGCACACCCCTCACACGTTTCGTGACCCCATAGGCTCCACTCACACGTTTCGTGACCCCATAGGGATGCGTCCCGCACACGACACCCCTCACACGGTGGCCCCATAGGGAGCTCCACCGAAGGTCGTGGGTGTGCCCGCATGCGTCCCGCACACCATTTCGGCACACCCCTCACACGTTTCGTGGCCCCATAGGGAGCTCCACCGAAGGTCCCAGTGGGTGTGCCCGCATGCGTCCCGCACACCCATTTCGGCACACCCCTCACACGTTTCGTGGCCCCATAGGGAGCTCCACCGAAGGTCCCAGTGGGTGTGCCCGCATGCGTCCCGCACACACATTTCGGCACACCCCTCACACGTTTCGTGGCCCCATAGGGAGCTCCACCGAAGGTCCCAGTGGGTGTGCCCGCATGCGTCCCGCACACCCATTTTGGCACACCCCTCACACGTTTCGTGGCCCCATAGGGAACTCCACCGAAGGTCCCAGTGGGTGTGCCCGCATGCGTCCCGCACACCCATTTCGGCACACCCCTCACACGTTTCGTGGCCCCATAGGGAGCTCCACCGAAGGTCTCAGTGGGTGTGCCCGCATGCGTCCCGCACACCCATTTCGGCCCACCCCTCACACGTTTCGTGGCCCCATAGGGAGCTCCACCGAAGGTCCCAGTGGGTGTGCCCGCATGCTCCCGCACACCCATTTCGGCACACCCCTCACACGTTTCGTGGCCCCACATCCACCGAAGGTCCCACATGCGTCCCGCACACCCATTTCGGCACACCCCTCACACGTTTCGTGGCCCCATAGGGGGCTCCACCGAAGGTCCCAGTGGGTGTGCCCGCATGCGTCCCGCACACACATGTCGTCCCACCCCTCACACGTTTCGTGGCCCCATAGGGAGCTCCACCGAAGGTCTCAGTGGGTGTGCCCGCATGCGTCCCGCACACCCATTCCGGCACATCCCTCACACGTTTCGTGGCCCCATAGGGAGCTCCACCGAAGGTCCCCGTGGCGCAGTCCACATGCGTCTCCTTTGCCCAGTACAGCGTTACGTGGCCCCATATGGAGCCCCACCGCAGGTCCCAGCCAGCCAGCTAGCTCTCTTTGCTCCGCGCAGCGGGCGACCCGCGCGCGTCGCTGGGACTCCTCCGGGGCGACCTGCGCGCGTCGCGGGGGCTCCGTGCTGCGTTCCGCCCAGCGCCTCGCTCGCCCGTCGTCGCTCTGCCCAGCGGCAAGAGCCTTGCCCGCTATCAGCCAGCCAGCTAGCTCTCTTCGCTCCGCGCAGTGGACGACCCGCGCGCGTCGCTGGGACCCCTCCGGGGTGACCTGCGCGCGTCGCGGGGGCTCCGCGCTGCGCTGCTCCCGCAGCCTTGGACTTTTGAGTGCGCGGGCAAAGAGGGAGTAAAGGAAGGGGAGGAAGCGGGCGCGATCCTCGCGGGGGGGCGCGCCGACATTGGCGTCGCGGCGCGCGGGCGATGCCGTCGGGGAGTCCCGGGGAAGCTCCTTGCGGCGGCCACGCCCAGCGTCACGAGTATTCAGAGGCAGTCGTTGTCAAACTATTGGCATTCATACACATTTGCACCACGCTTTGTCATATTCGCATTCATGCACGTAGACTCGCTCGCACGCAGATCATTCACAGTCAGACGCACGCGCGCAGATTCACCCGCGCTCAGTCTCCCTACGTACTCAGATCAATCGTTTTCGTTCACTTTGTGTACCACGCCACTCATGTCGGCACGCCCCTAGCACGGTTCGTTGCCTCATAGGGATCGCCACCGAAAAAATGAATCACTATTGCGGTACTCGCACCTGCATATGGTTGGGTCCCTCGTCAGGCTAATTTTTTTTTTTTTTTTTTTGGGGGGGGGGGCGCGTGGGTGGCGAGGGCGGGGAGGGGGGTCGGGGATGGCTCGGGCTCAGACTAGCGATGGCCCCCCCTGGCGCGTTCTGGCCCGTCATGGCGCTCGGCCCGCAACAGAGGGTCGCGATCCGACTGGTACAAGATGGCATCCTTGAATACCGTGCGGAGGATGCGGGGCACCGAATCTTCAAGTTTCGCGCATGCCCACCAGCCAATCCCAAAGCAGCCGCCAGGCGAGTTGCCATGATGAGGGAGGCGTAGCAGCAAGCAGCCCAAGCGTGAACCGCATCCGTCTTGGAGGGCCCTCGGGGTTGTCTCTGGCCGTCTTGGGCCATCCTGAGGCTAGATTTGGCCGCCGTGGGTGCATATTGGGCCGTCCTGGAGACATCCTGGGGCCAGATTGGGCTCTCTTGGGGCCATCTTGGCTGTCTTGGAGGCCGTCTTGGGCGTCGTGGAAGCCATTTTAAGCCGTCTTCTGGCCATATCGGTGCAGTTGTTGCGCAACCGTGGGGGCCTCTTGGGGCGCTCTGTGGGGCCTCTTCGGGGCCCTGGGACGCCTCTGGGGTGCCATCTTTGAGGCGGTCGGTCAAGCGAGGTGTGGGCCCTCGATGTCACCCCGCCCACCCCCCCCATCGGGGGCCGCGATCCCCGTGGGGAGTGTCAAAACATAGCACCCCCATGGTCCGAGAAGGGAGAGCCTCTAACTACCCGCGCCCCCCCCCCCCCTCCCCCCCCCCCCCCCCCCCCCCCCCACGCGCGCGCCACCACCAGTCCAGGGAGGGGGAGGGGGGGGGGGCAAACCTTTCCCTGAAGGGGAAGAAGGGGTCGTGGAAGAGGGAAGAGGAACATCATTAGACCACCTGTCGCCCAGAGGGCTGATGGGATTAATTCGGTGCCCTGCATTATCCACAGAAGGGTAATCCACCGCCACCTCCTCCTTCCTCCTCCCGCCTCCCTCCTCCTTTTTCCTTATCCTTCTCTTCCTCCTCCTCATTCCTGTCCTCCTCCTCATCCTCTTGACCCTCTCTCTTTCTCCCCCGTCCTCCTCCTCCTTCTTCTCCTTCTCCCTCTCCTCCTCCTCCTTATCCTCCTCCGCCTGCTGCTCCTCCTCCTCCTCCTCTTCTTCTTCCTCCTCCTCCTCCTCCTCCTTCTCCTCCCCCCCCCTCCCCCTCCCTCTAGGATTCGCAGCGGATCGTTGAGTTGGCGGACAGAGTGACAGAGCTCGAGAATAGCATCCAGAAAATGAAGGTCGAACTGGTGACACTTCAGATGGACAAGACCAAGGCCAAGGCCAAGGCCAAGGCCAAACCCCAGACCAAGGCCAAGAACCCCAGATCAAAGCCGGCCAAGTCGCGGTGAGTGGCCTGCATCTCCTCCAATCCTTCCACTTTCCTTCCAATAATTCTTCCCCCCCTTCGACCCTCCCCCCCCGCCGCCCGCCCGACCCGCTCGCCGCGTCGCACTGCCGCGGCCCAGCGCTCTGGAATGAAGCCTCTCTCTCTTTCTCTCTCCTTCTCCTCCTCCTCCTCTCCTCCTCCTCCTCCTCCTCCTCCCCTCCTCCTCCCCCCTCCCCCTCCCTCCTCCCCCTCCTCCTCCTCCTCCTCCTCCTCCTCCTCCTCCTTCCTCCTCCTCCTCCTCCCCCCCCCCCTCCTCCTCCTCCTCTTCCTCCTCCTCCTCCTCCTGCGCTACTGCCTGAGGCGCAACCGAAGTTCACTTCGGCACCTCTAGAAAGAAATAGAGACCCGCCTGCCCTCGTCCGTGTCAGTCATGTGCCAGGACACGTCGGGGAGGCGACCTCTCCTCAAAACGTCGAATCAGGCCATCGTTCCACCCCTTTGGGGAGGTTCCCGAGGTCAATGGCCTTGAGGGTGGCCCGACCGTCTTTCGAAAGGCGCCGATCGCACTTCCTGGCGAGTCGGACGAATTTCTCTACCCCCTGTGCTCCGCACAAGCGGCAAAACCAAAGGCCTCGGAAGCTCTCGATCCGGTGTGAGTCATCAATCACAGACGGGCGCCCAGGGCAAGATGAGGTCGAGAGCTCCTCCAGGGATCTCTTCCCCACTGTGACTAGGCAGTGTGCACACTTCCAGCCCTTGGAGGTTTGAAAGATTCGATGCGAAGATTCCCTCATGAGCTGAGGGGTCTGTTCAGCCTTGGCCTTTGCCTTGGCTACAGCTCTAGCATGGATGTCGCCTTTCAAAGTGGTTCCATAAAAATCTCTAGCATTCTTCGCAACCTCCAGGGCAACTAAACTCAATCGTTTTTGAACACGCCAGGCCAACTTATCGGCCTCCTGCACTTTCCCTACCAAACTGTAGGGGGGTTTGGCTTCCTCCGCGGCTTTGTCGGCCAACTTGTCGGCCTGATCGTTGGCAAACCAGTGTTCTAGAGGAAAACCAGGACCCACCGCCGAACGCTCAAGGTGACTCTTGACCTTGACTAGTGACAACGTACCAGGGCGGTCCACGACCGCCTTCCAGTATTCGGCCCAGAGATCTGCATTACTTCTGTACTTATACCCAGGGCCATGCTTGGCCCCTTGGAAAACATAAGCCGCGTCAACTACATAAGTGGCATCCCCAGCTGTGGCTTGGAGAGCTCTGACAACTGCTAGCAGCTCGGCTCGGGGAACGGTCTGTCTCCAGCCTGCCGTACTCCCTCGGCAAGAGGCTAAGACAGACTCACCCAGACAAATGGCGAAGGCCCAACCAACACGGCGCAAACGAGGGTCCGACCCATGCTCTCCCCCTGAGCCGTCACCGCCTATAACACATCCTACTGGGAGTATATATCTCTGCCCATCCTCAGGCCACTCTCCCTCTCTGCAAATATCTTCTATAGGGAGAGGGGTGTCCTCAGGCGGCGTCGTCCACAAAATCGGAACGAGGCCTCGGAGCCAGAAGCATGGGTAAGTTTCAGCCCCTACCTTGGCTTGTTCGCAGAGGCGGTTGTCTTCTTCTAAATCGGGAATGTCTCTATTGAAGGGGCATTCCCAAAGCTGATGATATAACGTTTCATTAGGTGCGCCGCATCTAGGACATGCCGCGCTGCCTATTCCTGTGTTCTCGAAACGTCGCTGGTTGGGCCACAAGGCCCCTTGGGAAATCATCTCCAGAATGGCAGCCCTATGGCTTAAGCCTTTATTGCGCAAAAACTTCAAATGGGCCCAAGTCACAGTTAAGTCCACCCCGTACTCAACCCCCGAGCCCGAGAAATGCTGGCTGGCTTGGGCCCAAATACCCTGTTCCAGGGAAGATCCTACTTCAAAGTCGAGCCTGTCGAGGCCCTCTGCTTCTTCAAAACTAAACCTGAGCCCACGAGGAATGGTCCATTCCCCTGGTGTGTTGGGAATCCAATTCATATCTAAAAGAGTGGCTTGCACTGCCGCCATGTGCCCCTTGACCTGCAGCCAGCGGTGCTCCGGCTCCCTCAACTTGGCCAAGGGCTCGTCCCAGGCTTTGTCGATGGCGGCACGCCACTCGGGGATCCTAGGGAGATGTTCCTGCCAGGCCTGCAAAAGTTCAAGAGGTCCCCCAAAAAGGGGGTCACTGCGCTTCCCAAGACTAATCCTAATGGCAGTGGTAGCACAACCACCTGCCCACTTACTACCGCACATGGCTGAGACTTTCGCCCGCAGCTTCCTCAGATTCGTGGGCGCTAAGCCCATGGCAACGGCTCCCCAGGACACCTGCGGCTTGTAGCCAGTGTTGGCTAGCTTTTTGGCCGCCTTCACGCTTTTGCCCAGGACTCGAATAGCAACAGCTCGTTTGACTCCCTTCTGGTGTCTACCTTTGATGGTCCCTTGTGTCCTGGAAGCAGTAGCTACATCCACTCCAAGATCACGCGCCGAGAGCTCCACTTTAATAGGTAACTGCAACTCCTTAATACGCTTCCGCAATGCCACACGCACCGACGGAGAACTCGCCAGGCCAACTGATTTCTTTGAAATTCGCAATCCTTTGCTGTACATGCCCGTCGTGAGCTGAATGGCCACTTGCGTAGCCTGGTCCACTACTCCTTCTGCCGTGCCTATGTTGAGTTGCGCCAAGTCGTCGACCCAGCTGCCGATGGAATTTCGAGGAGGAGGATGCGATCGATGGACATTGTCTAACATGTCCCACATATAAATTCTGGACCAGGCTACGCTTTGCATGCAACCAGCAATAATCGAGTGGTTGACCTGGATGCTGTCTGAGAGCATAGTGCCAACCGCGAGCCACCTATCTGCCATGTGCTGCAACATGGCAAGGTAAAAGGGAACAAGGGGGTAATCCAGATTTCCAGCTAAGACTGACAGTTGTTCGCCCTGGATAAGATCATAAAACTTCTCTGCGCCCCACAGAAGCTGCACCCAACTAATATTCAAAAGTCCACACGTTTCTGCTTTTAGTTGCCGTAAAACCGCTGCTCGTAGAGGGCTGCTTCCTTTTACCGCTGCATCCCAGAAACCCGCTTTGCTACGTTCCCATGTAACTATTGCTTGCTTGCGCATCACACTCCATAAACGATAGGGCCCTGGGGTCAACGTAATCGGTCGATCTCCTCCTGGCGGCGGTTTCGGGGTGAGGGCGACGACGTTGACCAATATTTGCACTGGCCATTTCAGTTGGGTCTCCACTGCAACGAAAAATTCCAACAACTGCTCTTGGCCCTGCTCTGGTAGCGTGAGCCACTGTCTAGGGTTCCACGGGTCAGCTCCAAGGCCCGCATGATCCTTAAAATATCGCATGCCATGCCGCAGGTCTGCAACCGTGAGATCTGGCAAAGGTCGCTCTTCCTGCTGCGCATGAGCGGCTTCGCGAAGGCGCTGAAGCCAAAAAGGAAAAGGTTGCTTAGGTCCTCCAATCGTTCCTCCCCAAAGTCTCGACCACCTTTCCGCCTTCACCTTCATCATCTCAATTGGCTCAATTACCTCATTTCCTCCTTCGTCCTTCTCGATGGCTAGGCTTGGCTCCTCCACCTGCCACGTCCTGGAAAACTGATGGGCCCAACTAGCTCCCGAGGACAAGCTGGCACTAAGAAACTTCCGAAATCCCGCAGTACTTTCTTTCATGGCCACGATGGAGACCTTAGCAAGAACTTCTTTAGCTGCATTTAAAACTTCGCGGATGTCCTCCTTGGTCGAGGGAGGCGATATCAAGGCGGCACTGATCTTGTCGCCTGCATTCCTAGCCGATTCTGGAACAGCTGTAAAGTATTGTGCTACCTGTGCCTCGGTACTCCATGCTTCAATCTGTTTGTGTATAGCCGTGCGGTGATTCTGTACAGTAGTGCTCGTGCTCTTATCAGCCAAAGTAAACAGCTCCTGAAACCTCGATCGAATACCTCCCCAGAAACACACTTCAGGAGAGCGTCCAAAATGTCCAGGCGGTTTTGCAGCGATCAGGTTTTGAACTTTGACCTCAGGGCACATACCTCTCCTGTGGGGTCCTACTTCTCTTCCCGCTCGATTCAGCAAAAAGGCCTCTGCCTGCATGGAGAAGCTCGCGTACAACCTGGTGAGGTCGCCTGAGGTCGCCTCAGGCCAAAAATGATAATGCTGCGGCATCTCGATGCCGTCATTCTGCTGCTGAAACATCTCCCAGGGCTGGTCGGGTCCATATACGTACGGTAGGATTGGGGTGACAGGTACCAGGATGCGGCCTTCCAGGATGTTCTGAGTCAGGTCCAACTCGCCAAAAATTCCCAGATGTGGCGCCCAAGGTCCCTTCTGATCCAGAGAAAGCTTGACCAAGGAAGCTAGATGTTCCGAGACGACTCCGAAGTCCAGGATTCTTCCAGTGCCTCCAGAATTTGTAAATTCGCCAGGTGGTACAGCGATGTGTCCCCGAACAAATGAAGGCCACCCAGACTCCCAGAGCTCCTCAGGAGTCATGTTCCAGTCCGCCATGACTATGTAGTGCTTAGCCACAGTGAGTAAATATCCAGCTAGCTCTTCTAAAATAAGGCCGTTGGTGCCGACAGCCCCCTCGGAGTCATTCAAATAAGCTGAAACAAAAGTCACATCCAGTCCTTTAAACCTGACTGTCCTGCCTACCCACTGCGTGCCGAAAAACTGTTCTTTACCATCTGGGCCGATCTTACAGGGGTAGAGGACCTGGGAGTGGATGGTGGTCCTCGAGAGAACCCAGACCCCGCCATGCCCAAGCGTCCCTTCTTTGGCTGTGGGGACAGCAGGGGCCGAGGTGGACAACCACCCCGCGCGCTTGAGTTTCTTCTGCGCCTGCAACAGCGCTCCTCCTCTCAAATGAGTTTCGGCACCCATGTGGAGCAAAACATCTTGCATATGCTCTGCTGCTAAATAGGCCATGGCACGCTCGTTCCACTTGGTGTAGTTGGCGAAATAGAAAAAGAAATTCTGCCCAGCGCCGCCGCGTTGCCGAGCATGTGGTACACGTCCTTGGCTAAAGCCCCGTTGGGGAAGCCTGAGACTGCGCGAACTTCTGCTTTGCCGCCTCAAGGGTGGCCTGGATTTGTTCATCGGAAACATGTGGCTGCGACGGCGCCGTGGCTGATGGATTTGTTGCATCTTGCGTCGCCGAGGATGTTGCTGCACCAGAACCCGAGCTAGCCGCCTCGCCCCTGGATTCCGCCGCCGCAGTACCTCCAGCCTCTTGTGATTCAGCATCACCTCCGCCACCAGCTCGTGCTCCACCTTCATTGGTACGTCGCCTTTTGAGTGCCATCCTTGACTTGTATTCTTCAAACTGTTGCTTCCTTTCCAAGAGTGTCTTAGCCGAGGGTCCCACCGCGGCGCAGATAAGTTTGGATACTTCTTTTGCCAATGACTCTTTATGCTCTTTCCATTGCTGCAATTCTTCTGGCGATAGTTCCAACTCCGACGTGTCGAAGCTGGCGCCGTCCTCGAACTTGAGAATCTCCAGGAGCTCGGTCTCCTCCGTGGCGCTGAGCAACTTGGACAGGTTGATGGGGGCGGTCTGCTGCAGCACCTTGGGGTCGACATTCGCCTGGAGAAGAGCTTGGTGCCGAGCTGCCGCCTCTGTTGCAACTCTGGCTTTGTCACGTGTGTCTGATTCCGCTTTGGCAAGGTATTCACGGCATTCTGCTTCATATCGGATTGCACGATCAAGAGTTTCCGCTGTCTTGCGCGCTTGTACCCCAGCCTGATTGAGATCATGTTCTCGCTGGAGTTCTGGCCGTAGCTTGGGTTTGTCCACCTGCTGCACTGGAGGGGCTGCCTTGGCTTCAAAGGCTTGAAGTTCAGCTCCTGCTTCTGGATGTCGTTGCTTGAGTGCCTCCAGCAGCTGCTCCGTGGTGGGCGCGAACGGCGAGGTGGCTGGAAGCGACGTGCCTCCTGCCTGCCAAACGCCTGGCGGCGCGCCAGCGGCCGCCATGTTGCCCACCATGGTGAAGGGGCTCCCACCTGGCGTGCGGGCGCGAGGTGGGCCGTAAGCCCAGGCTCCCAAGGCTGGTTTGGGCCAATCATTGGCTGCAGGCCTGAGAGCTTTCCCACACTGCCAACACTGAGTATGCTTCTTCCAATTCCAGCGATAGCCACAAGAAGCATGCGGGCACACCTGGAAACCTTTCTGCTGCTGTTTCCCCATCGCTGCCGAGGGGGGAGAGTAATCGTGAAAGAAATGGGCTGGGGGTCGCGAACCCCTGGCCAGAGAGTCTCAAGGTATCTCTTTTCACACGCCTCAACTGCTCGAGCGAGGTTGGAAGTTAAGGAGAAGGCCCCTTGAGCCAAAATGGCTACGGACCTCCTCCTCCTCCTCCGCCTCCTCCTCCTCCTCCTCCTCCTCTTCCTTTTCCCCCCCGCCCATTCTCATCCTCATCCTCATCTTCAAATCGTCATCGCTCCCTCTTTCGTGGGCTCCTGGGAGGCCCAGGGGAGGGGGGGGCAGTGGATGGCACCTGGGGGGGGACAGGCACGCGCAGCCAGCACGCATCCGCAACATTCACCTCTTCCTCTCCCCTCGTCCGTCTGTCGTTCCATGTCTGTTTCGTCCGCCTCTTCTTCCTCCTCGCGATCTAACAAATATTCGACGCTCGTCGTCCTCATCCTCCTTCGTTTGCCTGGGGGAGGAGGAGGAGGACGACGATGATGATGACGATGATGATGATGATGGTGATGATGATGATGATGGTGATGATGGTGATGATGCTGCTGCTGATGATGATGATGACTTTGTATTTTTCCGCTACAGATTTTCGATTGCGCGCTACCGAATTTGGCGTTGTGTTCGCTACCGAATTTCGTTCTGTCGCTACCGAAATTAGTTGCTTTCCGAAAACGCCTTCTTGCGAAACGCCCTGAAACGAAGATCCGGTCCCTACCGAAATTCGGGGTGCGTCGAAATCGCTACCGAAAATTTCCGGTACCAGACCTTCTGGGAGGGTCGAGGGTCTCGTCCGCGAGCACGACAGGCAGCTCGCCGCCGCGGCCGGCCCTGGCGCTGCCGGCGCCCACGGAGCGGTGGTCCCGCTTGGGCCCCCGGCCGCAGGCCAGGCCGCCGCGCCCCCGGCTGGTGGCGGCGCGCCCGTGTTGGGTGTCGGTGCTGGAGCGGCCGGCGGCCTGGCTGCGCTCCTGGGCGATCGCCCCCCCGGCGGTGGCGGAGCTCACGGCCCACCGGCGGCTGCCGGCGCGCCCGCCCCTGGAGCGGCTGCGCTGGCCGCCCCCCCGCCGGCCGCAGCCCCCGCCGCCGCCGCTGGCGCGGCCCCGGCAGAAGGAGCCGCCGGGCACGCCGGGCTCGCTGCTGCGCTGGCGGGGCCCGGCGCCCCTGGGCAAGGTGCTGCCGCTGCGGGGGCCGCGCCGGGCCTCGCCGACGCTGGGGCCGCCGGCAGTGTGGCCGACGACTGCAGGACGCTGGCCGTCGCCTACGACATCAACGGGAAGCGGCACAGGTCCTTCGCAGCGGGCGTCGCCCTCCTGGCTCCGACCACGTGGGGGGACTGGCCCATCCCGGGCCCTCGCGCAGTGCGCTGGGTGGCGACCTTCATGCTGGAGAACGGCGGCAGCGCTATGGGCCATCACGCGCAGTGGAAGTCTAACAGACGTCGGGGCCTCGAGGACGTCACGGTCTCGAACCACCTGGAGTGCAGCAAGATCTTCGAGGCGGCGCTGTGCTACGACCAGCTGGAGATCAGCAACCTCGCCTGCCTGGAGCTCGTCGGTCGTCAGCTTCAGGCATGCGAGGAGATCCGCCGCGACCCGCTCTTCGGCACGAAGAAGGGCGAGTCAGACGGTCACGACGAGTACTACTACTTCACGGGGATGGCGTCGACCCGCGGCCTCATGGTGGCGCCGGCGCTCAGCACTTGGATCGGCGAGCAGGTCGCGCGCGAGAACGCCGTGGCCAAGGAGCGCAGGAAGGCCAGAAAGGAGCGCGCCCTCGCCAAGCCCAAAGGAAGGGCTAAGGGCGGCCAGGAGTGACCCTAGGCCCTCCCGTCGCAGATCAGACTGCCTGCTGCTCCTTGGCTCCCGGCTGGCAGGCCTTCGACTTTTCAGCCACCTCGGGATGTCTCGCCAGCGCGACGTCTTCCCGCTACCTTTTCTTCATGTTCCTGAAGCTCCTGGCCCCGGCCTGGGCGGCTGCCGCGCCGTCGCCCGCCGCGGCCACCGCCCTCGCCATTCCCTGCGCTGGGCCAACGACGGCATCGCCTCCCTCAACCAGCTCGCTGGACGCGGTGGGGAGTCGGTCGGCGCGCCGACCGCCGTCCAGCAGCTGAGCCTCCAGCACCTGGAGCGCAGCTGCGCCGCCGTGGGCGCTTGCCTGGCCGACCTCCACCCCCGCGGGGGCCTTCGCGAGCTCTGCGGCTCCGCCGTTCTGCACGGCGAAACTTCTACCACCGTACCCTTCTTGGTTGAGGGACCTGACGGCCAAGATGCGACGACCTCCGGCGGCAGCGGCTGCCATTCGGTCTGAGCTCGGATTTCTCCGCCCCTACATCGACCCCGCCTTCCGCAACCAGCGCGTCTACGCCGACTTCGTCAAGGGGATGCTGGATCGCGGAATGGCGCGCCTCGAGCCCACGACGGCAGGCGCGACCGTGGGCTTGTTCTTTGTCAAGAAGAAATCTGGCCAGCAGCGCATCATCTTCGACGCTCGTCTCGCCAACTGCGACTTCGAGCCGCCGCCGTCGACGCACCTGCCCTCAGCCTCGGCCTTCGCGAAGATGGAGACCAGCGAGTGCGACGTGGTCTGGTACTCGGTCGGCGACATCCAGAACGCCTTCTACGCCATCGCTGTGCCTCCAGAGCTGGGGTCATACTTCAGGCTACCCCCGGTTCGAGCAGGCGCCCTTGGCCGCCCTGAGGTTGGTGGTGAGCGGCCCTCGGCCGCCACTCTCCTCACCCCCGTGCTGGCGGTGCTGCCGATGGGCTGGAGCTGGGCGCTTCACCTCTGCCAGCTGGTCACCGAGGAGGGCCTGGCTCGAGGTGGGCTCAACGCGGACGTCCTAGTCAAGGACCGAGCCGCAGCCAGCCCCCTCGGGCCGACCCGCCCGCTTCAGGCGGCAGGCTACGTTGACAACTTCATGGTGCTTGGCACTCCCTGCAGCCGGGTGGCCGCCGCGGGCAGGCGGGTGACGACCAGCTTCGACGACCAGGGCTTCTTGGTTCACGAGAACACCGCCGAGCCCGTCTGCGCGACCGACTTCGTGGGCCTCTCCTCCGACAGGAAGGCTCGCACCGCGCGGGTGGCCACTAGGCGGATGTGGCGCCTGCGGCTCGCGATCGAGGAGCTGCTTGCTCGTGGCCGCTGCTCTGGTCACGTCCTGGAGGTGGTCCTCGGGCACGCTACCTGGATCATGCTGCTGCAGCGGTCGACTCTCTCGATCCTCAACACCATCTACGCCTTCATCAAGGTCCACCAGCACCAGGTCGGCGCGATCTGGGACTCCGTGGCGTGGGAGCTCCGGCAGGTCAGGAACCTCCTCCCGCTCTTCGTGGCGCACGCCGACGCCGAGTGGTACCCCAACGTGACGGCCTCGGACGCCTCCCACTGGGGCTGCGGCGTCTGCGTGCGGGCTGCGCCTCCCGAGCTGGTTGGCCGCTGGGGCCGCGCGGCTGAGAAGTGGCGCTACAGGCAGGGAGCGGCCGCCGCGCGGGCGCGCGCCTTCGAGCTGCACGACGCACTGGTGGAGGACGACCTGCCCGACAGCTTGCGCCGGGCCGACGAGTACAGGAGGGCCTGCGACATGGTTGACCCGTCCTTCACGGACCCCGAGGCTTGGCACATCGTGGAGTCCTTCCCCTGGCGGGCTCCAGCGAACATCTTTCGCCTCGAGGGCCTCGCCCTGTCGAACGCCCTCCGGCACACCCTTCGGGACCGAAAGGCGTTCGGGACTCGAATCCTGGCCCTCGTCGACAATATGGGCCTCGCCTTGGCCGTGGGTAAGGGCCGCTCCGCCGCCTTCCAGATTCGGGGCGTCCTTCGAGAGGTTTGCGCTTTGACTCTCGGCTGCCGCCTGCACTTAGGTGTTCGCTGGGTCCCGTCAGAGAGGAACCCTTCAGATGCTCCGCCCAGAGGCTGCTACTACATCAAGGAGCAGGGCAGGCCCGACAGCGTCGCTGCGGCCACCGACCCAGTTCTTGGCGATGCTGGTCCTTGCCCTGTCCTTCCGTCCGCCCCACGCTTCCCCGACCTCGAGGCGGTCAGCCCCCTACGAGGACAGGGCCCTGGCGGCGGCGGCGGGAGGCTGGACGGCCCACCTGGCGGCTCCTTCAGCGACGGCTGCGCGGGCGAGGAAGAACCGATGCCAGCGATCATCGCCCAGCTCGGAGCTCCCCCCGGCCTCGTTCCAGCTCGCCTACCTGGAGAGCCGCTCGATCGCCAGCCCGACGCAGAAGGACTACTTCACGAAGGTTCGCGCGTTCCTGGAGTGGGCGGTCGAGTCGAAGGTCGAGTGGGACTCGCACTGCGGCCTCGACCTAGGGCTGGCGCTCTACATGGACAAGCTCTTCTTCCCGGGGTGCGCCGGGGGCGTGGCGAGCAAGACCCTGGCGGCGGTGAAGTTCTTACTGCCCCGAGGTCGGCCGCCACGGCCACCTCAGCTTGCCCCGGGCCAGCCGTGCGCTGGCGGGCTGGGGCAAGGTGCTGCCCCGGAAGATCCGCCTTCCAGTTCCCTGGGTGCTGGTAGCCGCGCTGGTGGGGCACATGCTCGCCAACAACCTGATCGAGCACGCGATCGCCACCCTGATCTCGTTCCACGCGTGCCTCGGGCCAGGGGAGCGCGACGCGCTGACGTCGATGCAGCTGGTCCCTCCAGTGGCTGCTGCAGGGGCAACTGCCGCCCACTGGGCCCAGCTGCTGGGCCCCGCCGAGCTCGAGAAGCCGACGAAGGCGGGGGCCTACGACGAGAGCGTGGTGCTGGACGACTTCGGCTTCCTGCACCAGTCGCTGCTGGCCCTGAAGGCGCGCTGCCGACGAGCAGACCAACGGCTCTGGAGCTTCCCGCCAGGCGACCTGTCGGGCCAGCTGCAGGCGTCGGCCGCGGCGCTGGGGCTCAGCTCGATGGGCATCACCGCCTACGGCCTCCGGCACGGCGGCGCCTCGCACGACCGCCTGCTGAAGTCGCGGAGCGTCCTGGAGGTCATGGGTCGGGGCCGCTGGCGCAGCGACTCGATGCTCAAGCGGTGCGGCAAGGAGGCTCGGGCGCTCGCCGAGCTCCACAAGGCCCCGGCCGCGATCGTGGAGCACGGCCGCCGCGTGTCGGAGGGCCTCGAGAGCGCGTTCCTCCTCGGACGGGCGCCCCCTCCAGTTCCGCCACGACCCTGAGCGACCTGGAGGTGCGGGCCCGGCTGCGGCGTGCGTTCAGGCATGCGCTTCGCAGCAGCTCCGTGAGCAAAAAAACATGTTTTTCTTGAGCTGTTCGCCGGTGAAGCCGGCCTGTCCAAGGCCATACGTTCTCTAGGGTTTGGCGTTGTATCAGCAGATATAATCAGTCAGCCCTGGTTTGATCTGAATCGCCCCGTGGTCCAGTCCACTATCCTGGGCTGGATCTCCAGTGGTGTTGCAGTATCGGTGTGGCTTGGGACTCCCTGTTGCACCTGGTCCCAGGCGCGCCACGGCCCTCCGGGTTCAAGTTGGTGCCGCCTCCGCGACTCCGCCCACCTCT
>CAUYUJ010003826.1:12500-27397 GCA_963575745.1 Prorocentrum cordatum | reverse complement strand
CCCCCTCCACCTCCCCCTCCTCCAACTCGTCTTGCGCCTCCTCCACTTCCACCCTCCACGCTCCTCGTCCGCCTCCTCCATTGCCTTCTTCCCGTACGTGGGTGTAGATGATTGGCACAGGAACACTTCATGTAACGCTTTGTTTTGCGCAACCTATCCTCCCTCTCTTCCTCCTCCTCCTCCTCCTCCTCCTCCTCGTCATCATCATCATCATCATCATCATCATCATCATCATCATCATCATCATCATCATCATCATCATCCTCCTCCTCCTCCTCCTCCGCCTCCTCCTCCTCCCTACCCCCTCCTCCTCCTCCTCCTCCTCCTCCTCCTCCTCCTCCTCCTCCTCCTCCTCCTTCCGTAGCCAGTTTGGTTCAAGGCCAAGATGGTGTCCATTTCGTTGCCTTCGCGGGGCAGGCTCCCGGCAGGCTACGCAGTCCTGCCGCCACAACAAGGGGCTTGCGGCCGCCCATCCCAGCTTTTTCTGCCTCTCGCACTGGCCGTGCAGGCGGCCATCCACATCTGCTCGTCGAGCTCGGCTCCGAGCCTTCCGCATCCGCTCGTCGAGCCTCGCTCGGAGCCCCCCGCTCTGGGCCCCTCGCGCCCGACGCCGCATCGTTCCCGCCGCGTTCTGGCGGCGAGCGGCTCCTCGGCGCTGGTGGCCTTCAGCACATCGAGCTCCGCAGCCCGGTCCTCTTCCACATCCTGGCATCGCTCGGACGTGTGCATTTTTTCTTCTCGGCGGGGACCATCGATCGGGGGAGAAAAAGATACGGATACGTGTTGTCCCCCTTCGTTTTCGGCCTTTCCTGGTCCTCCGGGGGAATCCTCGTTGTCACCGCTGGATTCGCCTCGAAATTCTGGTCAGAACGCACCCCAAGAGAGGTCCGGGGACAACACGTATCCGTATCTTTCCGCCCACCAAATCGAGGACCATCCGGGCCCATCGAGCAAAAAGACACACGCACGAAGCCGACAAATGCACGGGAAGTGGACGTCCAAGCGATGCCGAGACAGGCTCTCTCCGACGCCGTGGCGCACAGCGACAGCTCCAGCGGCAGCGAGCGATCGGCGGCACGCAGTCTCCCATTCGTCACCGGCCCCCCGCCGCCGCCGCCAGAAGGCAGGGCATCGTGACCCAGCAGGTCCGCGAGGTCGCCCCCAGCGCCACGAAGATCGCCCCCGCGCCGGGCCACCTCGTGGGACCCCAGCCCGCGAAGATGTTCTCCTCCTCCTCCTCCTCCTCCTCCGCCTCCGCCTCCGCCTCCGCCTCCTCCTCCTCCTCCTCCTCATCATCATCATCATCATCATTGTTGCTGGGCGCTCTTCTGGGCGCGCCGCCCTGCGCTCTTTCTCGCGCGGCATCGATCGGCGGCGCGCACCGCCCCCGCAGGCCCCGCGGTACAGTCGGGGCCCTGAAGAAGGAACCCTTTTCGTTGTTGAGGGGCTCCGTGTTCCTTAAGTGTTTCGCAGCTTGCCTCAGGCTTTCCTTAGGTTTCCGATACGAAATCGAAGTGTAACTTATGAAACAAATGGGCCTCGTTCCTTATTTAGGGTTCCTTAGGCCAACGCCCCGACTGTATTGTTGCTGGGCGCTCTGCTGGACGCGCCGCCCTGCGCTCTCCTCGCGCGGCACGATCGGCTGCGTGCACCGCCTCCGCTGGCCCCCGTGTGTGTTGTGAGTCCTTGCCGAATCTCGGGCCATCGCTTGCTTCGGGGTTGCGTTTGTTATCACCCACCAAACCAACCCAACCCGAAGGCTCAAATTTACCGTCGATTTCCAGTGGGGGGGGGGGTCGGGGAACATCGAAAAAACACGCGTGGAACCCTTACCCCCCCCCAACCCGAAATTCGGGTCTTCGGGTTGGGTTGGGGTGGTCTGGTGGGTAGTCAGTTTGCGGATCCTCATCGACGCGCCGGGCGCTTAGGAATGTTCGCCCGACGGTCTTCTCGTTGTGCGTCCCTCGTCGCTGCCTCCGAGCAGACGAAGTATAGGTCAGATGGGTTGTGCAGCCTGCAGCTCAGTAGCCCCATCGCCTAGGATCCACCTCTCAGGGCTTCCAAGGGAAACGCTGGGCCCCTCAGTCAACCAGGGGCGACCCGCAGGTGCGATGCCCTAGTTTTAAAGATTGCGTCCGTGGCGTTGGTTTTCAGGCAGGGCGCAGCTTGTTTTCTTTGGCGAAGGTTCCTAGCAAGTGGGGCGTTCGAGAAATGGCTTCGCCTTCGCGGATCGAAAGAATTGCAACTTCTTCCGCGGCGGACGGCATCGGAAGGGCGGCGGGGACCCGCGGAAGTAAAATCAGGCCGCCACCGCTGGCAGAAGCCGGCGGAAGGAAAAGCTGCGCCCCAGAGAG
The DNA here is from genome assembly GCA_963575745.1 of Prorocentrum cordatum. NCBI lineage: Eukaryota > Dinophyceae > Prorocentrales > Prorocentraceae > Prorocentrum > Prorocentrum cordatum. Next base: position 25,043 of record CAUYUJ010003826.1, on the reverse strand, counting down.
ATGACACCAGTCTTGGGTTCAGGGTTAGGAAAAAGACGCGTCTCAAATGCAACCTCTTTGTTGCACCATACCGAGCACTCCATGCCCCTGGACCCCTTTCAAAGCAGGGAGCAACAGAATACGGGTGGCACTACATATGAGGAATAGAACGCGCCTCTGGGAACAGAGACAAAACGAATGCCGTGCGCTGAAAAAACAAAGAAGTCTTGGGTTCAGGGCTTCCCAGCGCTCGCCCCACCGACTGGGGATCGACGATATGGGGAGCTCGCCTAGGCGTGCGAATCCTGTGGCCCGGGGCCGTCGGGCGCTTTTTTCTCGCCCGCGCTTCCGCGGCGGCGGCGCGCCCATGGGGGTGCCCAGATCGCCCCGAGCGGCTGCCTGGAGGCCCAAGCTGCGACCCGAAAGCCGCGGGGGGGCCGGCCCAGCGGGGGAACCGTCGACCACGAATCGGCGACGCGAAGATCGGGAGAAAAGTCGGATCTCGAAGTTTTCGATCGGAACTCGAAGTTTAACTTTTGGAAAAAAGGGGCCTCGTTCCTTATTTAGGTTCCTTAGGTCACTTCGAAGCGGCGGCTGCCCAGCTCGGTGGGCAAAGCGACGCGAAGATCGGGAGAAAAGTCGGATCGGGAGAACTCGAAATCTCTGAGAATCGGCGGGCTTGGAGGATGTGTTGGGCGCCGCGGCCGCTCCAGAGCGTTCCGGAACGCTCTGAGAGCGCTCCGGAACGCTCTGGAGCGATTTATCCCGATCCTAGCTCTGTTTTACATCGCCCACAGCATCGGCGATGGGCCCCCCGATGGCGAGTCCCAGACTTCTTGGGCGGGGCGGGGCTATCAGGCCCCTGTCGGCGATCCGTTCGGCGACTGCAGTCGGTGCGGTTACGCCGGGGTGCGGTTTGCGAGTGGCTCTTTGTGGCGGCCTTTCCGGGACCTTTGTGAGAGACAATGTCATAATTGTCGTCGTTTCGAGCGACACTGTCATCCTCGATGTGTGCTCCATTGGATTAGAAGGGGCGACAGTGTCATGTGTTTCGGTCGCATTGAGTGACAGTGTCATCCCTTTTCCGGGGGCCTGCAGGGCAGGTATGACGGGGGGCAAACCGCACCGTTCGCAAACCGCACCCATTGTAGTCGCCGATCAGTGGGCGATTGTAGGTCGACGCTTTCCCCGGAGCTTACTCAGGAGGGAAAAAAACACACAGACACCATTATTCGTCGATTCCCAGAAAATATGGGGAAATATGGGAATTGGGCGGGAAGACAAAAACCCCGAAAACATTGGAAAACATAGGGGAATCGGTGTATTCGTGTGCATGTATTTGCGTGTCCCAGGGCCCCTTCACTTACTGTAGGAACGGATAGCCAAGATGCGCGATGAGGATGCAGACCCTTGTGGGCGCCCCTGGCGCAGCTCCTCGCGCGGGGCTGGTCCTCGAGAGCGGTAAGGATGGACTGACGAGGCACGGCTGCCAGGGCGCCCTGGAGAGAAGGCGGCCCATCCACACAGTCGGTCTCGACTGTGCCCCTCCCTACAGTCGGGGCCCTGAAGAAGGAACCCTTTTCGTTGGGGAGGGGCTCGGTGTTCTTTAATTGCTTCGCAGCTTGCCTCAGGTTTTCCTTATGTCTTCGATCGGACATCGAGGTTGAACTTCTGGGAAAAAGGGGCCTCGTTCCTTATTTTGGGTTCCTTGGGTCAAGGCCCCGACTGTACAGTCGGTCTCGACTGCGCCCCTCCCTGCCGTCACCTCCTCCCCCTCCTCCTGCCCCTCCGCCTGCCCCTCCCCCTCCCCTCCCCCTCCCCCCTCCTCTCCTCCTCCTCCTCCTCCTCCTCCTCCTCCTCCTCCTCCTCCTCCTCCTCCTCCCCTTGCCCGACGCCTGCGCGCCCCATAATCCTGCCTGCCTCCGCCCGCCCCGACCGGCCACCGCCTCTCCGCCGACGCGCTCGCCCGGCACGCCGCCCGCCCGCCCGGCCGCCGACGGCCGCTCGACGCGCGCGCGCCGCACCGCAGAGGGCGAGCCCGCGGCAGCTTGGACGAAGGATTGCAAAAAAACGAAGGATTGCAAACAAAAACCAGGATTGCAGGGTTTTTTTGCAATCCTGCGGCGGCGGCCCGGCTCGGTGGGAGGCGAGCCGGACCGCCTCCGCTGGCGCTCGCCCGCCGCCGCCCCCCGCCCGGCCGCCGACGGTCGCTCGACGCGCGCGCGCCGCGCCGCAGAGGACGAACCCGCGGCAGCTTCGAAGCGGCGGCGGCCCGGCTCGGTGGGTAGAACGACGCGAAGATCGGGAGAAAAGTCGGATCTCGAAGTTTTCGATCGGAACTCGAAGTTTAACTTTTGGAAAAAAGGGGCCTCGTTCCTTATTTAGGTTCCTTAGGTCACTTCGAAGCGGCGGCTGCCCAGCTCGGTGGGCAAAGCGACGCGAAGATCGGGAGAAAAGTCGGATCGGGAGAACTTGAAATCTCTGAGAATCGGCGGGCTTGGAGGATGTGTTGGGCGCCGCGGCCGCTCCAGAGCGTTCCGGAACGCTCTGAGAGCGCTCCGGAACGCTCTGGAGCGATTTATCCCGATCCTAGGCTTGTTTTAGCTTCGAAGCGGCGGCTGCCCGGCTCGGTGGGAGGCGAGCCCGCAGTACAGTCGGGGCCCTGAAGAAGGAACCCTTGTCGTTGGGGAAGGGCTCCGTGCTCCTGGATGGTCTCACAGCCTGCCTCGGGTTTTCCTTAGGTTCTCGACCGGGAATCGAAGTCTAACTTGTGGAAAGAAGGGGCCTCTTTCCCTATTTAGGGTTCCTTAGGTCAACGCCCCGACTGTACCTCGCTGGTCCGTCCGAGCCGTCGGCGAAGATCATGGGTAAGGTAGCCCAGGCTATGCTGAGCGCCGTCGTGCGGCATGCACCTGAACGCGGTCCCCCACTGCAGGAACCTCCGCGCATGAGGGCACCATGATTCATCCCTGTGCGCCATGGCTTTTCCGCATCGTTCCGAAGGCACCTCGGCCTCACCCGCAGCGCCCGCGATCACCTTGGCAAACCTCGGGTGCTTGTTCGCTGGCGATATGCCTGCACGCGCGGACGACGTGATCCGGTGCAAGAGGTTTACCCAACACTGCTACGGCCACTGTTGCGACGGTGCTTCCGCTGACCTCCCAAAGTGCGTTCGGGCGTTTCCTGTCGTGCGCGAGGAGTTCGAGCGCTCTTTGGCACAATTCGACAAACGTCCGATTTTGCTCGCTCCCGACTCCGACTCCCCCACCTCTTTCAAACTCTGTGATTGGTTCCTGTTTTCCTCCCTCCCCCTCCGTCCTCATCCTGCGCCTTTCCCCCACCCACCCACCCCACCTCCCGCGCGCTTCTGGCTCTCCACGACACCCTCCTTATCCCCCCCTGCGCACCCCACTGACACCGCGCCAATCCTACTGCTGCCTTTCCCCGTTGCCCTCCTCCTCCGCCTCCTCCTCCTCCTCCTCCTCCTCCTCCTCCTCCTCCTCCTCCTCCCCCCAACGCGCCCCCCCCCTCTTTCTCCAACTCGTGCACGTCACTGCCTCTCCCCGACGCCCTCCTGCTCCCCCCGCCCCGTCCGTCCCCCATGGGCCCCGCGGCAGTCCTACTGCTGCACCTACCACGGCCGCGGCTGCCCCACCACCTCGGAGCTGGTTTTCGACTGCGAGTCCCCGGACCCTGGGCTGCCCGGGCTGGAGCAGGCGCCTGGCCGCGCGGCGGGGGCCTGGCATCGCTCGGACGTGCGTATTTTTTTCTTGGCGAGGACCCTTGAGGAGCATCCTGGACCATCGAGCGAAGAAAGCACGCACGAAACCGAAAAAAACACAGGGATGGCCAGGGGGAGGAGGAGAGGCCCAAGGCAAGACTCCCCGCCTCGCCTCGCACTCTCGACGAACGCCGGCCGAGCCGACTCCACGTGCCGTGTCTGCCAGGCCGAAGAGTCTGTGGAGATCCCTCTGTGTCTCGCGTAGTGCTCTCGACAAGCGACGGCAGAACAGGTCCAGCATGCCGCGGCCGCTGGGCCCAAGAGTTCCCAGTGATCCAGAGTATCCTTTCTCGCGTCCTCGACCGATGACGGCAGAACGGGATCCGCGAGCCGCGGCCGCCAGGTCCCAGTATTCCCCGAGTATCCCGCTTCGTGCCCTTTATCCATGACGACTGGACCGATGGCATACGTACGGACCATGCATACACGACACACGCCAGCAGCGTACGCTTTCTCTCACAACAGACACGCATAGTCTTCTAGCCGAAGCAGGCATCGGCAACAAGCAAACCATCACATGTGCATGCCCTGCGTACGGCGCCAGCATGCACATCACGCATACTGCGCAAGAAAGTACACCGTGGTCCGTCATGCATCAACGCCGTGTAAGTTACACATCGAGAATGCGCGTATGTATCTTTTGCACAGAGCAGGCATGGCATGCATATATATATATATACACATATATATACATACATACATACATGCATACATACCTACATTTCTGCATGCATTCATACACACATACATGCATGCACGCATGCATGCATACATACAAATATACAGGTAGTGCAAACGTACATACATGCATGCATGCATGCACACATGCATGCATACATATATGTATACACGCCCTGCTATAGATATACATGTGTATATGTACATATGCATGTACACGTATATGCAATTCACGTACTCATATTCATATGAATATACATCTGCACACATACACAGCATACATAGACAGCGCACATCATATGAATGCGTATATATTCACATACAGACATACAAGCATCCGTACGTACGTACATACATACTCTACGTTAGCAGACAGCTACTCATAGCATGGTTGCATAGTTGCGCAGCCGACATGACGACCGTCAAGACACGACACGCACGGCAGCTTGCGAAAATGATTTACGTATAACATATCAGTCGCACGGAACACACATTCACTACGCGCGCATGATCTGCATGCGCACGTCACGCAATAGTCGGCACCAGACGTACATACCGTATTCGCGCAACGGCCACACATAAAGAGCAACGCATACCATCATGTCTGCAATTCACATTTATGGTACAACGAATGGAAAGCATGCACATGTAACGTCACGGTCGGTATACACAGCACGTGCCCCCGTCACACATGAGTAACACAATGGAAACTCAGCACATTCAAAACAGACATACGCACAACATGTGTAAACACACGCACATCCTGTTCATGCATTGACACCAGGCAGAACTGCACAACCTCATACGTAACGAACATGCGAACAACAACTGACAACACGAATCACCATCAACCTGTTACACGCATAGCCGACGTGAATGACATATACAAACATGTGTCATGTCTAACACGCAGGTGTCGTATGCCACGGAACCTAGACGGCTTGTAAGTAGCACGCGCTAGTGCAAGGCTGTTAGTTTGCGTTGTATAGACGCGCGGTGCAGCATTCGACGCCATTCGCAGCTGATGGGGATCGCTCGAAGTAGAGCAGGTCATGTGTATGACATCTGCGGCACGTGCCATCTGTTTGCCCTTGTGCTGATTATTGTTTGGATGCCGCAAGTGCCTAGTCATGTGCGTCCGACTCGCTGCGGCAAAGTTGAATGGGTATCATCCAGCTGTGCGGCGTGCGCGGGTGGCCATGCCACTGAAGCCTTTTGTTGACTTGTATGGGCAGGTGCGTTCGAGCGCGCGGGCATGTGTGCCCCGTTCCGAACCCCGAAAGGACAATGCACGCTCTAGAAATGAGCGCTGTAGAACCGAGCTCGGTTTAGGGAGGGCCACTCGCCGCGAGAAGGAGTGTGGGGAGGATGGCTGGATCATTCGGTTTGCGACTGGTGTGTGTGAGTGAGAGAGAGAGAGAGAGAGAGAGAGAGTTCCCCTGCTTCGCCTGACGAGGGAGCTGAAGGGCAAAACGCTCAGAGACCCCAAACATACCCCCGAGGGCAGCGGCGAAGGCGATGAGGACGACAAGGCGACGCGCCCCCTCCCGGGGCCAGGGGCGGGAGGAAGGGAGGGCGGGGGAGGGAGGCGCAGAGAAAGGGTGGGAGGCAGGGAGAGAGGGAGGGAGGCTGACAAAGGGGGAGGAGGAGAAACAGGGAGGGAGGGAGGGAAAGAGGGAGAGCGCTGTCGACGATGTCTCGCAGATCCGTGACCTCTTGCTGAAAAGAACCGCTACGTGGGTCTCTGCACCATCAGATGAGACGATCACCGAGGCATGGGGGAAGGAAGATGGGGAGGAAGGGAAGAGGGAAGGAGGAAGAGAGGGAGGTGTCGGGGAGGGAGGGGGAGCGAGATGGAGGGAGAGGGCGTGGAGGGAGAGTGAAGGGCAGTGAAGAAGGCTGAACGGGGCGGAGTGAGTGCGCATGCGCGCATCGAGAGAGAGCGAGAGAGAAAGAGAGAAAGAGAGAAAGAGAGAAAGAGAGAGAGGGAGAGGGAGAGGGAGAGAAAGAGAATGAGAACGTGAAAGATGAGATAAGATGATGTGACTGCCTTTCCTCGGAGGCGATGTCTACCCGAAGGGCGCCGTGCACTAACATGGATGCGACGACTGCGCTGCGTGCTGTTGGACAGGCGCGTGTGGCACGCGAGGCGTTGCGGAGCTGACCAGTCCCGGATCAGGTCCACACGCGCACCAGCGTGCTGGAGGAAGCCAGGTTGGACAGTGCAACCCTCGACCCCGTCACGGGCCCCGACGTTTATGTATGTTGTGTGGAACGTTGCACGCGCATGGCGTCCCGCGGCGGGCTCGCACGCAGCGTCCCTCGCACGCACGTTTGCTACCAGCGTCCCTCGCACGCAGGCTCGCTTCAGCAGCGATGGCGTCGCCGCGGCGGCCATGGCTCGGGAGAGGCGGGGCCGTCATCCCCGGGAGCGGGGGTGAACTCTCGCCCCGCTCGTGCTCGAGGCGTTGGGCCGCCCGTCGGACGAGGCACGGCGGAAGTCGTGGAGTACATCTGGGCGCGCGGGCACGATGCCGACGGGGATCGTGTTGGCTGTTTGCTGGCGTTTCTGGAGGTTCTCGTCGCCATGGCTGGACGAGGCTCGAGAAGCCGAGGGGGCGGACCCTGCGGTGGGTCCAGTGGCTGGGCCTGCGCGGAGTTCGGGCGGGAGCTGGGGGAGTTCGGGTGGCTTCTGAGGAGAATGAGGTCATGCCGATGAGGGGACCCGAGGCAAGCTGCTAGGCGGACTGTGGCGGCAGGGCTCCCGCCAGCTCCGAGGCGACAGCGCGGAAATGGTGCTGAGCGCCACCGTGCGGCGGGACCCCTCCGTGCAATCATCACCACCATCGTTGCTGCCACCGTCGCCGCAGCGACCGCGACATCTGGGCCCGACACCGGCGGCGGCAACCCCCAGCACCAGAACTCTCACTGCTGCCGCGCCCACTGCTGCGCCTGACGATTTGGCCCCGCCGCACCCCGACATCGTTCGACCCCCCCGCGGTTGTGGCAGCTTCGCCCTGCCGACCACATCCGGGCCGCCTCCCGTCTGCCCCTCCCCCTCCTCCCCCCTGGGCTGGCCGCCCTTTCGTTTGCTCTTCGAGTGGTGCTGCTCCTGGCCTCCTGGGGCCCTCTTGGGTGCATCTTGGGGGTCTCGGAGGCGGGAGGGCCCCCGGGGGCCCCAACGAGTTTCCCCCCCTCGGACCTCCGCTGGGCCCCTCGGGGGGCCCTCTGGAAGATGTTTTGGCCGTCTCGGGGGCCTACAGGGCAGTCTTGCAGCCTTCTTGGGCCGTCTCTAGGCTGTCGTGGGGGCCTCTTGAGCCATCAAGGTCGGGTCTGGGGCCCTTCGGGACGTCGCGGGATTTCAAAAGCTTGAGAAGGCGAGACTGCGAAAACCATGTAAAGACTTATGCAATCTCAGCGGAATGTTGCTTATTGCTTCTTGAAGCCCTCTTGGGCGTTCTCTTGGCGCCCTCTTGGGGAGTCTTTGGAACCTCCTGGGCCGTCTTGAGTCCATCTTGAATGTCCTTGTAGACTCTCCAGCATGTTCGAACGGAAATCGAGGCACCGAGGACTCTGGACGTGCTCTGGCGAGCTCGAGCCACACCCCGCGCTGGGTTCGCCCCCCCCACCCCCCCCCAGGCGTCCCCCTTCAAACTGCACGTTGGACCCTAGAGGAATGGAAAAGGGGAGGGGAGACAACCAATCATCCCACTTCGTTTCCACGGCCTGACCACTAGTCGGCACATGTAAGGATAGAGATGTTCTTGTAGGGGGGAGAGGGGGAGGAGGAGGAGGAGGAGGAGGAGGAGGAGGAGGAGGAGGAGGAGGAGGAGGAGGAAGTTGGAGGAGGATGAGGAGGAGGAGGAGGAGGAGGAGGATATTGAAAAAGGGAATGAGAATGAGGAGGAGGAGGAGGATGGGGAGGAGGAGGAGGAGGAAAAGGAGGAGGACCTGGCATGCGGCAGGCGAACGTCGTTACCGGGGACAAGCCGACTGTGGCTCCCGCGACGTCGCAGCAAGCGAGCGCCGTTGCCGTGGACAAGCCGACGGTGGCCCCCGCCTCGTCGCAGCAGGCGGACGCCGCTGCCGTGGCCGACGCGCCGACTGCGACGCCCGCGCCGGTGCAGCAGGGAAGCGCCAATGTCGGGCGCTCAGCATCAGCTGGTTGTCGGTAGCGTGGGTTTCTAGTGAGACAGGTGAGTTTGACGGCGGTTGTGCTGATGCTTATGGTGATGTTGATGACGGGGACCATCTTAGATCATATTCTCCCGCCCCTCCTCATAGTCATCTGTCTGGTTCTTGTCCCCACGCTCCTCAATCGTCCTTTTCCTCCTCCTCCGTCAGGCCGCATCAGCTAGAGCGCCTCTGGCACCTCTCCTGGAGCAAGCAGCAATGTCTAGCGTGTCCGCGAGCCCCTCGGCAGCGAGTCCCGCGAACCCCTCGGCTGAAACTGCGTGTCCCGTTTCTGACAGCCCTGCGAACCCGACGCCGAGCCCTGCGGCAAACCCGACCCCGAGCCCGACGCCGAGCTGTGCAGCAAGCTCGACGCCGAGCCCGACCAGCGCCTCCGAACCAGGGGCGAGTTCCGATGCCGACGTGAAGTCGGACGCCGACGCCGACGCAGTGTCCGCGGCCGCGTCGCAGGGCGCCACGTCCGATCCAGACGGTTCGGTTGCTCGTGGCAGCTCGAGGTCTGTTGACCGTGGTTTCAGTCCGGAGGCGGCCGTGGCTGCAACAGCGAAGGCCTCCCCGAGCAATGTCGTCGAGAAGTTCGATCCTGGTTCCATGGCCCTGGAGGGGAAAGCCGCCAGCCATAGCTCCCAATGCATGTCAGGACGTGCGGCGCTCGCCGCTTTTGGAAACACAGGTTTCACTGGAACGCCTTTTTCTGCGACGAATCCAGTAACCCTGAGGAGGGAATCCAGGCTAGGCAGCGCAAGCGGATTTGCAATCTGTTTGTTTCGCGCGGAGTTCAGGGACCCTCGGTGCCGCTCCGCCTTGGGCAAAGGCGTCGGGGGTTCCCGCTGTCGCGCAAAGCTCCTGCGCCAATCCGAGAGCCAGGAACACCGGGCAGCAGAAACAGCTTGGAAAGAGCGGATTCGAGCGGAAGGCTCGCGCTAGGGCCTCGCCGTCTCAGCGCCCCCCTCATCTGCAACAGCCGCTCCAGGTGCAACAGCCGCACCAGCTGCAACAGCTGCAGCGGCTGCAGCAGCCGCGGCGCAAGCGCCCGTCGTCGTCCGCACGGCCGGCCCGCGCCTTGGCCTTCGCGCAGCAGTCGTCGCCCGTGCACTTTTTCAGACGTCCAGCTCCTTTCGGAGTTTCGATTTGCGGCGGGGGGCGCTTCTCGGGGACGAGCGCGCAGTTTTGGAATCTTCTCCGCAGCGCCGCTGGCCGGCGTCCACAATGGCGAAGTTCGAGGAGCTCGTGGCGCAGAGGATTCTCAAAGAGGGCTTTGTTTTCTCATTTGAGCGCGGACGGACTCGATCGCGCGTACTGAGTCGACATTGGCATAGGTATGCAGTCTTCTGCCGAAGGTTTTGAATTTTCCTCCCAGCCACGGCGGAAAGGCAGGCTGGCTGGGAGAGCTGGGCCCCAAGGGGCCCTGGATCGCGGAGCGGTTGATCGGGGCGCGGGAATTCCCGCGGGCCATGGATTGCAGCGGCAAAACTTCAATGCTAGAGGACTGCGTCCGTCGCGCGCGCCAGGCGGGGGGCGGGGGCCAGGCGTGGAATTGCGCGGGCGCGTGCGAGAGGAGATTCGGGCATGGTGCAGCGATGGGGCGGATCTGACTCTCCCCTTGGCTGCAACAGCTGCGTTCCCTCGGCTGGCGTTTTTCCGCGCAGAAGGAGACGCATTCAGCCCTGGAGTTTCCGGCCCATTCATTGAGACGGCGGCGAAATCGCGACAGCGGACAGTCTGCCGGCGACGGGTGGACAGCCGCCCAGTCTTGCCAAGTCCCCGTCTACGCCCGCCGCGCTCCGCAACGAAGTGGAGGTGCAAAGGACGGAAGACGAGCTTGCGTTCGTCGAGGGCGTCGGCGCCGGGCCCCCGGCGCTTCGACTGTCGGGGGGGGCCCCGTCGCGCGGGAGAGTCGGCGCTGGTGCATCATTTCCAATGCGATCGGAGAAAGAACCTAGGGGGGCGACCGAGGTCGGCGCGCAGTCGCCCGATCTTTCTTGGAAGGGCCCAGGGGGGAGAACAGTTCGCGCCTTCTGCTTGGGGGGGTGCTGGCCGACTTGCGCGCTGGGCGCGAATCTGGGGCCGCTGCGGAAGACGGGTGACCCCGGCGCTGCAACCGCTCGAGCGAGGGCCGCCGCGTTCCTCTCAAGTCTGGACGCGTTGTTCTGCGAAGGTGCGATTTGGGGCATTCCCCGCGCCCGCGCAGGCGTCGCCCCGAAGTTTGCGCGGGAGATGCCGCGGCGCCCGCGCGGCGCCGGCGCCGGCGTCGCGGGTCTGGGCGAGTGGTTCGCGGAGCCCCGAGCCCGCGAAACCATCGAGGCGGCCCTTCGATGGGCGCAGACGCGCGCGGCCAACATGACGGAGCGCGCGAAGCTGCACCGGCCATTGCATTTTTGGTTGCGCGCTCGCTGCCCCCCCCCCCCCGTCTGCGACAGGCGCGGGCGCGACGGAGTCTGCGACGCATGCCGCGGCCCGTTTGAGTCGTGTCTGCCGAGACCGAATCGGCTGGCGATCGCCCGTCGAGTGGCGTCGTCGAGGCGGGTGGACCGCGCGGCGGGCGCGGGGCCGCGCTGCGGCAGAGTGGCCCGAGTTCAGCATCGGCCGTCGCCTTGCGGGGCTCTTCCGAGTCTGGAAAACGAGCGCGGGCAACACGGGGCGGCGATTCCGCCGTTTCTGTGAGGCGCATTGCCGCGAGAGGGTTAGTTTGTTTGGCGTTTCCGTTGAGGCGCGCGAGCTCGTGCGCCGGGCGCCCCCCGGCAAGTTGCCGCGCGCGCGGCCGGGCCAGCGGGGGCGGGGGGGGCCCGGCGGGTCGCGCGGCGCACGCTCTGCCGCCAGGCGTCGGCACAGGCAGCTGCTCCAGCTGCGCGGGCGCCTCCAGGGGCGGGCCGGAGCGAGGGGGGCCGACGGGCGCGACGAGAGAATCTGATGGGGGCCTCGGCCAGGACGTCGGACAGAGGCCGGATTCGGCCACGATCGAGCAGCTGCCATAACTCCCCGAGGTCCTCCGCGCAGTCAACGGGGGGCCTATCCCAGAAGAGTTCGCCGACAACGCGTTCGCGCGCGCGTCGATCCAGGCCGTGAACCCAGGGCAGCGGGGCGACGGCCGGCACGCAGACGGCGGCCGCTTCTCGCCGCGCGCGTCCGCGGCGCATTTCGGGGCCCGCGCCGTGCAAGCGCGGAGGGGCGGGGAAGATGGCAACCTCGCACGAGAGCCAGGGTCCTCCCACGCGGGGAGCGTGCGCGCGCTGGACCACAGCACGCGCCGCCACGACGGGCGCTCGCACTCCCTCGATCCAGCTGCTGCAACGGCGCAGAGCCAGGCTGGGGCTGCAACGGCCGACAGCGGGCCACAGGTCGCTGTCGTGACCCACCACGACGCGTTTCGGAATGCGAGCGTGCGCCAGATCAACGCCGCGCCACCCAGTGCGTCTCCCTGACCTGGCGGCGGCGCCGGCAGAAACATCTCGGGCCGATCGTTCGAGTGGTGGCCTCGCCGATTAGGCCCAGTGCGACGCTGGCCTGGCTGGGGCAGCATGAATTGCGGATGGCCTCCCCCGTCCCCCGCCGAAGTTCGGCCCTCCTCTGGCGATCCTGGACGATAATGACGACGATGACGATTGGCGGCGGTCATGTGAGGAAGAGGAGGTGATGATGGTGATGGTGATGATGATGTTGATGACGATGATGCGTGGGAGGGATGCTGATATGGATGGGCAACCGAAAACCACGGAAGTCCGATCGAGCCAATTGAATCGGAAAAGCCAGCCTTACCAATCGCCAGCAGATGGGATCATTCCGCCCTGCGCCGCCCTCCTCCGCGCGAAGGCCCCCCCCGAGAGCTATCGCCAAGATTGCAGATTTGATGATCACATATCTAAGCATTACGACCTCTATGAAGTACGACCACTGCTATTGATCAGGTTAAC
>CAUYUJ010003826.1:2500-7500 GCA_963575745.1 Prorocentrum cordatum | reverse complement strand
TCGCGCGGCCCGCGCGGACTCCCCTGACGACCAGATGGGTTGCGCCATGGCGTTTATCCGGGCCGTCGAGTCCCACTCCACCTCCGCGATTTCAGCGGCGATCGAGCGGTGCCCGCACCTCTGCGGCCCCCAACCCGTACGACCCCGCGCTGGCCGCCGGTCGCAGCCTTCTCCCGGTCCGCGCACACGCGGTGGAGCTGGCTCGCACCCACGCGATCACAGAGCTCACGAGGCTGCACGAGGCGTCGACCAACACTCCCCTCGAGGTCTTGCACCGCGCCCAGAAGAAGAACCTGCGCCTCCTCTCTCGTCTTTCACCAGGAAGGGGCAAATTCGCGCAGGCCACCCGGTGCGAGCGCGGCGCGCTGCACGCGCACCCCGTCGAAATGGCCGCGGACTTCAATCGCCACTGGAAGAAGGTCTTCGCCGCCGGGCCGACAGATCGAGCACTTCGTCGCCGATGGATCGAAGAGGATTTGCCTCCTGAAGTTTGTGCTTCCTTACCTCCTCTGGACTCGCCCCAGTGGCAGGTGCGGCGCGAAGACATCAGGAAGGCGATCCGGTGCTCTGGGTCATCGGCTCCTGGCCCTGACGGGATCCCTGCGGAGGCCTACCGACAGCTCGGCGAGCTCGGCATCGACGTCCTCCATGAGGCCTTCTCCTGCCTCTCCGGCCCCGACGGCGAGGAGCTCCAGCGCCGCCACCTCCCCGACTTCAAATTCTCCCTTCTGTATCTGCTACCCAAGAATAAGAAGGAGTCCGGTTACGACGAGACCGTTGGTCATTTTTACGATGCGGACGAAGTGCGCCCGATCAACGTTGTCAGTTTCGACAATCGCATCTTAGCGAATGCTGCCCATTTCCGCCTGGAGGCCATCTTCCAGCACTGGGTCTCCAAGATCCAACGGAGATTCGTCGGAGGACGCTCGTCGCTGGCCAACGTGATCGACGTCGACGCGGAGATGCGGCTCACCGCGTTGTCGCAGGAGGACGGGGCCTGCATATGATTCGATTTCCGGGCAGATTTCCCGTCGATCGACCAGTCATTCATGCTGGAGTTGCCGGAGTGGATCGGCATCCCGCCGCACCTCTGCAGGTTCATCGCCGCCCTGTACCGCGACAACATCTGCCAGATTGTGGTGGGGGGGCACCGGTTCGAGGGCTTTGCGCTCTCGGCGGGCGTCCGGCAGGGGTGCCCGCTTTCGCCGTTGCTCTTCGCCATCGCCGCCGACCTCCTCCTCCGCCGTCTCCACCGGCTCCTCCCGGCCACGACCCCGCGGGCGTATGCCGACGACCTCGCCCTCGTCGCGCCGCACCTCCACCAAGACCTCCCGCAACTGGAGAAGCTTTTCCGCGAGTCCGCGGTGATCTCCCGCTTCGAGCTCAATTTGGGCAAGTCGGTCGTCGTGCCCCTGCTCCAGGTCGCCCTGCACGACCTCCGGGATACGATCGCCGCATGTGCGCCCCGGTGGGGCGCCATGAAGATTGCGCACGCTGCGGGGTACCTCGGCTTCACCCTTGGCCCCGACAGCGAGGGCCTCTCATGGCGCAAACCTATGGCTCGATTTTCCGAGAGGGCCGTCATGTGGGGGAAGGTCGGCTGCGGCTTCCAGCTCACGCTGCTCGCGGCCAGAATATACCTCGTATCTGTGCTTGGTTTCGTGGCGCAGCTTCTCCCCGCCCCGCTGGAGTGGCCCGCAGTCGAGCGCCAGGCGGTTGCCCGTCTGTTCCCGGGCCCGCGCGGGTGGATCTCAGCGTCCATCTTACGAGACCCGAGTCCGATGGGTTTCTCCGGGAGCATTCCGGACCTCGCGATGCTATCACTGGCAGCCCGCTTCCGCGTGGCCCGGTACGAGGCGGGAAACGAGGGCGGCCTCCAGACGACGCGCCGGGCCCGCGAACTTCGAAGGGCCATGGCAGACTCCGACTTCATACTCCGACGGGCGTCTTGGGATGGCTGGTTCAACGACGCGGTGATCTTGCACTTGGACGCCGCCGTGTCGCACTACAAGAGCCTTGGGTGGACTGCCTCCCGGGTGCGGGAGGGCATCGAGGGCGTCGCCGACGCGGCGGTCGACGACAACGCCCGCGCCACCAAGCGCCGCAAGATGTGGCAGCGGACCTGCCTGTCCATCCTGCAGGAGAAGGCGACGGAGGATTCCGAGCGCTTCTGGAGGCGACGGCTGGAGCGCTGGCACCTTGTCTTTTTGCCGCCCGCCAGGCGCGCGCCGAGGGCGCAGCAGGTCATGGCTGCACTCCGGACGTCCGCCCCGCCGCGGGTCAGAGCCGCTCTCCTGCGAACTTGGTTTAACGGTTGGTGCACGGGCCGGCGCTTCCAGCAGCGCGACTCCCGATGTGTGTTCGGGTGCGCCCACGAGGACTCCATTGAACATTATGCAACGTGCCCAGTGGTGCGGGATTTTGCGTGGCGGAGCCTCGCTGTCCCTCGCTCCACGTCCCCTCTGTCTGACTTCCTCCTCCTTACCTCCTCGCCGGCGAGCCAGCCCGCTGGCTGCGTCTTACGCTCGGCCATTCGCACTGCGGCGGTGTACTTGGTGCACTGCCGCGTGAGGCACGCCGCGGCGCCCAGCACGCCTACCGCAGCCACACTTGGCCAGACCGCTTTGGAGCTCGTCCGCGGGCACCCGGCCGCGACCGCAGTCGCGCAAGCCCACGCGGGCTCGCGCACAGAGCCGCGCCGCCAGAGGCAGTCGTAGCGGCAGGGCCGTTTTGGACACTGGCGGCCGTCCCCCGCTTCCCCTCCTCCCTCCTCCTCCTCCTGCCCCCCTCTCCTCCCTCTCCCCTTTTGTTCGTGCTGGCGTTTCTGTGTAGTGTCTGCTCGTGTTTTCTCCTCCCCTCTCCTCTCCTGCCGCTGCCGCCGCTGCCGTTCCACCACATAGTGCTATCGTGCGGGTTTGAAAGATTCGCTCCGTATGGAGCTGCGCTCGTGGGGGATTTCCGAGTGCCCTTCGGGTTGTAGGCTCGCGTGATCGTTCACGGGGCTTTTTCTCATATAGTCATATAACTATGCAGTTTTGCCCCGTCTCCCCAGCTGCGCGCAACGGCTCGCCTATTGCAGGTTGGCCTGAGCGTTGCTCCCGGTGTCTCGGCTTGTTCGCCTGCCTTTCTCCCTTCCTTTTCCTCCCTCGCCCTCCTGCCCGTTCGTCCTCCGCTTCTTCCTGCCATTCGTAGTTATGTGGTTTCTAAGTTTACGTGGTCGTCCATGGAGCTTGAACTGGTGTGACCGACCAAACCGTATGTATGTCCCTTGGACGCCCAACAAACAACTAATAGTATTTCCTCTACTAATGCCATAACTACTACTACTACTACTACTACTACTACTACTACTACTACTACTACTACTACTACTACTACTACTACTACTACTACTACTACTACTACTACTACTACTACTACTACTACTACTACTACTACTACTACTACTACTACTACTACTACTACTACTACTACTACTACTACTACTACTACTACTACTACTACTACTACTACTACTACTACTACTACTATTACGATTACTACTACTACTACTACTACTGGTACGACTACGACTACTTACTACTAATTACTACTAACTACTACTACGACTACTACTACTACTACTACTACTACTACTACTACTACGACTACTACTACTACTACTACTACTACTACTACTACTACTACTACTACACCTACTACTACTACTACTACTACTACTACTACTTTTTCTTGAGTACCACTACTACTACTCCTACTACTACTACTACTACTACTACTACTACTACTACTACTACTACTACTACTACTACTACTACTACTACTACTACTACTACCTACTACTACCTACTACTACCACTACTTCTTCGACCACTACTACTACTACTATTACTACTACTACTACTACTACTACTACTATTACTACTACCACCTTTAGTACTACTACTACTACTACTACTACCACTACCACTACTACTACTACTACTACTACAACTACTACTACTTCTACTACTACTACTACTACTACTACTACCAGTATTTCTACCACTACGACTTCAAGTACTACTACTACTACCAGTACTAGTACTGGCACTAGTATATGTACTACTACTTCTACTACTGCTACTACTACTACTGCTACGACTACTTCTATGTGTACTCTCACGACTACCACTATTACTACGACTGTTACTACTACTACTACTACTACTACTATTACCACCAGCTTCACTTGCTACTAGTAGTAGTACTACTACTACTACTACTACTAGTACTACTACTACTACTACTACTACTACTACTACTACTACTACGACTACTACTACCACTACTACTACTACTACTACGACGACTACTACTACTACTTCCACGACGACTACTACTACTACTACTACTACTACTACTACACTACTATTACTATTACTGTACTACTACTACTACTACTACTACTACTACTACTACTACTACTACTACTAGTACTACTACTACTACTACTACTACTACTACTACTACTACTACTACTACTACTACTACTACTACTACTACTACTACTACTACTACTACTACTACTACTACTACTACTACTACTACTACTACTACTACTACTACTTTTACTACTACTACTACTACTACTACTACGACTTCTACCTCTACTTCTACTTCTACTTCTACTTCTACTTATACTTCTACTTATACTTATACTTCTACTACTACCACCACTGCTGCAATTATTAGAATTTCGAGGACAAGCACTACGACTACGACTGCGACTAAGGCTACATCCTCGTTTGCGACTGAGGCCGCGACTGCGAGCACAACTCGGACTTCGACCACGAACACTTCAACTATACCATATTATGCCATGCAATATCTTGTGCTACACGACGCCAAACAGGACTGAGCTGTACTACAATTCATCACTTTTACAGTGTATTTGCTACATCATACCACAACCGCTACAGTAGTATTACCTGTACGGCGCGCACTCCCCTTATTCATTG
>CAUYUJ010003825.1:530658-579041 GCA_963575745.1 Prorocentrum cordatum | reverse complement strand
CTCCCTGTGCGACGGCAGGGGCGGCTCCTGCAGCCAGCCAGTTGGTTCGCCCCCGCGCGAGGCTGCCCGGGGGCCCAGGGCCCAGGGCCTGGGGCGCGCTCCCCGCCGGAGCCCTTGCCGCCACTGGCCTGGGCCCAGGGCCAGGGGCGCGCGGCCTCCATGGCGCAGGGCAAGAAGGAGAAGCAACAGGACATGATTCAGACTTGATTCCTCCTTGCCACCCCCAGTCTCCACTCCTGATTGCCATTGCCCCCTTGCGCCGCCCTCTGAGGACAAGGTCAAGGTCAAGGACAAGGACAAGGACAAGGACAGGTCCAAGGAGGGCAAGGAGAAGAAGGATAAGAAAGAGCAGAAGGAGGAGGTCGCGGACAAGAAGGAACGCACCAAGAAGGGGGAGGTCGCCGAGCAGAAGGAGGAGGTCGCGGACGACCAGGAGCGAAGGGCCTGACCCGCCCAAGGGCGGGTTGAAAGAGGACGGGCAGGGGTTGATTGGGGAAACGGGGAAGAGGGCCACGGCTACGGCTAAAGGGGGGAGGAGGAGGAGGAGGGGGAGGAGGAGGCGGAGGAGGAGGAGGAGGAGGGTCAATGGATGGGGGTCGGCTACGCAAGGGGGAGGAGGAGGAGGAGGGGAGAGGAGGAGGAGGGCAGCCAGTTGCCCGCCCCTCCCTCGTCTTTCGTCCCAGCCCAGCTCTCGCCCCGCCAGGGCGCGCGGGGCGCTCCGCCGAGCGGCTCGAGCGGATCCGCGTGCGCCCCGCCCCCGGAGCCGCCCGAGGGCTGCGAGGGCTCCAGGGCGAAGAAGACGAGGCAGAAGCAGAGGCAGAGATCGCCCGACGGAGACGCGGCCGGCGCGCTAGAGGATGCGCCCGAGGTCCACAGTCGAAGCGCGCGTGCCGCAGCGCCGTCGCCGCGCCCGCTGCCCCCGCCCGCCCCCGCCTCTCCCGCGATGCTCCCCCAGCCATGCGGCGTGCGCCAGAGCGACGTTGCGGGGGCGCGGGTGAGTGCGGGGGGAGGGGGCGGCAAAAGGGGGAGGCGGGCGCATCGACATCGCCGCGGCTACCGCCCGTCGGTTGCGCACGAGGGCGCCGACGCCGCAGGCGAGGCAGATGAGCCTGAGGTGTCCACTGGCGAATCGGGCGGTATTTGTAGTCTCCGCCCTGTTCGCCGTCGTCTCCCTTCCCCCACTTGTGCCCTTGCCTTGCCCCCCCCTTCCTCGCCCCTCGTTTGTTCTCGGCCCTCCAGGTTTTTATTGCCTCGAGCTTCGCCGCCTCTCGTGTCTCTCGATCTCTTCGATCGCGGGCCCGCCCGGCCCGCCCGGCCCTCCCCTCCTCTCTCCTCGATCGCGGGCCCGCCCAGCCAAGACGCCCGACGCCGCCGTCATCCTGCTGCGCCCCCCGCCGTTGCCCCTCGCGCTGCTTCGGGGCAGGTGACGGAGCAGCGGAAGGGGCCGAAGAAGTTCTGCGCCATGCAGTGCGGGGCGATCTGGAACGAGAGCCCTGACCCGTGCGACCCACAGCGCAAGGTCATCAGGTGGGAGTGCGACACCGAGGACGCGTCGGCCCCCTCGTCCTCGCAGGGCTCGTGTTGCTGGCTATGCGGCAAGACTTGGCGCACCAAAGTGAGGCACTTGCAGGAGGGGCCTGACCAGGAGAGGGAGCACTATGCCAAGCAACTTGGCAAGGACAACACGAAAAGGGAGGCCTTCCAGCAGAAGCGCAGCGAGACCAAGGAGTCCGTGATAAAGAGGATGCTGAAGACAAAGAGGAGTCCAGGCTCGGCAGCCGCTCTCGCCTTCCCCGCTCTCCCCCACTTCAAGTCCGCGGCTGTCGCCGACCTCGGACCCCCCCGCGGCCCCGGCTTGCCCTTGGGGCAGGGCTCCACAGGGCGGGCTGGGGAAGGCTGCAGCCGCGGCCTTGTCGCGTTGCTCGCGGCCCTCAGGCCGCAAGACGAAGCAGAGGTTCCACGTGGGGAAGAAGAGGTATCAGAATCGTTTCCTGGAGAAACCTGATGATTTATTTTACCCGATGGCGCAGTGTCGCAAACTTTTCGGTGACCCGAAGTTGCCCAAAAATAAAGCTCTCAACCACGTCGCGTGCGTCATGGAAAGCATCCGCGGCGCGGCCGCCCCAGGATCGAAAGGCGACGAGCCAATGAAGATCAAGACTCAGCTCGGTTCCACCTTGGAGCACGAGGAGTCCGAGGATTTGGGCAGCGAGTCTGGGGAGTCCGCGGCAGCCGAGAAGTTCGCCGACTTGACGAAGGCATGCGCGGAAGCGTACAACAGCGCATGCAGGGGCGCCGTGTTCAGCGTGCTCCAGGAATGCATGATGGACGAAGAAGATCGACAGAACGAGGCTGCCAATCTGAAGAAGGCGCATCAGCAGAAAAAGCGGCGCGCCGCCAAGGCCAAGGCGCCGGCCAAGAAGGCCAATTCCATGTGCTTCTTCGTCCGGGCGGCGAACGACTCCGACACCGACGACGACCTCTACTCGGGCGACGGAGGCGCGCCAATTGCCAAGAGGGCTGCAACTTCAGCCAGCGCGACAAAGGCGGTAAAGGCAACATCGAAGTCGAAGACAAAGGCAAAGGCGGCGAAGGTGGGTGACACTGGTGACAAAGAAGATGGAGTAGGCGACGATGACACAGACCAAGAGAAAACAGCAGGTCGACCAAAACTGGACGTCAAGGAGACGTTGAAGGAAAATCGTCGCTCGCGGAGGCAGTGCAACGAGCGGTCCAATTACTTTGGCAGCGATGCGACGACCAAGACCCGTTCCCTCGTGCGTTGGGCTGGGGTTGCGCGCAACAAAGCAGCAGCTACCAAAGACGAGACAGAGAAGCATGCCTTCGAACTCATTGCCAAAACGTTCCAGGTGATGGAGATGGGCTGTAAGCTTTTCATAAGATATGGAAGAACCGCCAAGGAGGAGATGCTGACAAGCATTTCGCGAGCTTCGACGAGGAGTGGAACTCGTTGACCGCCTTCGCGCTGGCCGACCCGCCCGTCGAGATCGATTGCGCGTTCTTGTGGCGCGCCAACATCGCGCTCAAGGGGCCTTTAGCTGCAATATCTCTGCGCTGTTGCTCATAGGGCATTTGTTCGGGGCGCCCCGGGCCCAGGCCTTGTCGCGCCGCACGGCTTCAGATTTTAGCGATCGGGGAGTTGCTTCTCGCTGGGACTCAGACGTGATGAGGGCGGCCTCTGGAGCCTGGCGGATGGGAAGTGCTGTTTATGCCTCTCTATCCCTTTCTCCCTTTCTCTCTCTGCCTCTGTCTCTGTCCCCCCCCTCCCCCCCCTCCTATCCCCCCCCTCTCCCCCGCTGCTTCGGCCCCCGCCCGTCATCGGCCCTTCTCGTTCCCTTTTTTTTCTTTTCTTCTGGTCTTAGTTTTCCGTTCATCATTCCCCTGTCCCTTCGCCCTTCCGCCCCCTCCCCTTCTCGCGCTCTATTCTGCTCATTGCTCGAGCGCCCCGCTCAGGCCGCGAGACCGTTCGACTGTGCCGACTCCCTGGTGCAGTTGCTCACGCGCTCGCAATTGGCGACGATGTTCGAGGCTTGCGCCCCGCCGCTGCCTTCGCCTTCGGCCGGGCCCCCCGAGGCCCGGGCGCCGAATGGCGCGGTGCCGTTGACGGACATCCCGATGGCCGGTGAGCGGACCCCCGCGAATGACGAGGCTGGCCCCGTCAAGGAGGCCGGCCCTCTGCCGGCCCACCTCTTGGAGGCCGCGTCGAAGCAGGCGAAGTATTTTGGCGAGGTTCTCACGGCTGCGCTGACGAGCGCGCGCCCGTTGGGCTACGTCAAGGCAGAGTTGGGCAAGGCGTTGAATGTTAACTTGAAGCAGATCGCGAGTGCCCCCGAGGAGTGCGACCAAAGCGTTGTGGCGCAGTTGCGAGACGCCCAGGCGCTCGTCCAGCTGCCGAAGGCGACGTTCCAGGTGGAGCCGCTGCAGCGTCTGGCGAAGGCCGACGCGTCGGCGGCCATGGCCTGACCTGGGTCGCGAAATGCCCGCCCCCATTTTCCTCCTCCCCCTCCTCCTCCTTCCCTCCCCTCCTTCCACCTTTCCCCCCTCCCTCCCCTTCCTTCCCCGTCCCTCCTCGTCCGTTGGGGGCTGGGGCTCGAGGCGCGCCATTGCTGTGCTCTCATGGTTATCGGGGCGGGTTGCGCGCGCCTGGACAGGGCAGGCGTGGCAAAGGGTGAAGTTAGGAATGGCGATGAGTAGTGAGAGCAAGGTTCGAATTGGCGCTGCCCTGCCCCCCTGCCCGCCAACCCTCGCCGCTTGAATGGTGCTGCCCCGTTCCCCAACCCCCCTCTCGACCGCCGTCCTCTCCCCCTTCCCCCGCTTCTTGCCCTTCCCTGTTCATCCGCTGCCTCCGGCCTCTCGCCTTCCCCCCCGGCCCGCATGCCCGCGCGACTTTCCGATTCACCGATGGGCAGGACGATCACCTAGCCAACTACTTCGTCAGATCCCCCAAGCACGGGGCGCCCTCGATAAAAATGGCCACGGAGCGACGCCGCGAGTTTACCCAGCTGTCCGATTGGCTGCGCAAGGTGAAGGCCGAAACGGAGACGTTGTCCAGATCGACGCAGCAGGAGGGCGCCAAGCCCTCGTTTGAAGACCAAGTGGCCACCTTGACCACCTCGACATTGACGATTAGGCCACAGTCGACGGAGGGCAAAGCTCGGCTGGACATGTTCAACGAGTTCTGCCCCGCGGATGCCCGCCAGTACGCCGATGCCGTTCGGTCCGCGGTTGTGGCCGCTACTTGGGCGGGCGGAGTCCACTTGATAGAGAAGCTCCTCGTGGGCGACAACGGCGCGCCGCAGCTACAAGGGGCAGGAGCAGTCGCTCTTCCTGTCGACACATACAGGGCTTGAAGGAGGAGGGAGAGGAGGAAGGGAGAGGGAGTGGAGCAAGGAGGAGGAGGGGGAACTGATTTCATGTTTGGTAGTCCAGTCCCATTGGCCCCGAGGCTAGATCAATGATTCGTTTTGTTTACGCTTCGCATGGCGGCTAGTTCGCAGAACAGTCCTCCTCCTCCTCCTCCTCCTCCTCTCCCTTCTCCTCTCCCTTCTCCTCCTCTTCCTCCTCCTCCTCCTCCTCCTCCTCCTCGCTGTCATCCTCATCCTCCCTGCTCCTCTTCCCTGCTCCTCCTCCCTCCTCCTCCTCCCTCCTCCTCTTCCTCCTCCCCCTCCTCCCCCCCCTCCTCCTCCGCTGCGAGTGGGGCGGCGTGGGGTTGTTCAGGATAGGGCCGGGAGTTTGACGTTCCCGCCCCGCCCTTCCCCCGCCCTTCTTGAAGGCCCTCGTCGACGCCATTGATCCGGGCCCGCGCCCTGGCAAGATGGAGGGGGGGCCTGACGGCGAGGCGCAGATGCGGCAGCAGTGGTTGCGCGCGGTTCGCGAGACCGCACAGTGGGAACACGAGTTCGTTTTGCTTTATTCCGACGGCACCATCCCAGCTATAGCGGCAGGCAAGTCGTCGGAGCAGCCGGCGTCCAGTTTGCAGTGCGCGTCTTGTAAATGCGAGAGGATGAGCCGTGCGTTCGAAAATTTCATGAATTGCAGATCCGAGATTACTGCGCCGCTCGACGCTTGGCAGGACCCGAGGGCTTCGTCTGCGGATATGGGCTCCTTCTTACCCAAGCTCGCCACATTTGTGTAGTGCCTAACAACCTCCATCATGCCCGCCTGTTCAGATGTCCTCCTGCGAACCCTCGAGGCGCCCGCGCAGACGTTGCTCGCGGCGTGCAAGGTTGCTGACGACGTGATCACCTCGGTGGAGAAGGCCATCGACGCGCCCGCGGGCCACGCGCCTGACTTGGCAGAGGTCCTAGGAAGGCATGGCGCCCTGAAGGTGAATGTCGCTGGCGCAGTCGAGCGGGTCAAGGACGTGAGCCTCGGAGACATTGACAGCGGGCGCATGTTCTTCCTCCAGCGGCACAACCTCGTTGTCTCGGCGGCCGTCGACACCTTGAGCAACATTGAAGCAGGTAGCGTCGCGAGACTGAAGGTCACCGGCTGCGTTGCGGACACCTTCCTGAAGTTCGAGGCTCAGCTCGACACGTACACTGCATGGTTGACGAGTTCATCAGCGTCTAAGGATGAGGCCCAGGAGGGCTGGGGCAAGGACATGGGCATTCAGCGCAGGAGTTCGACGGCAGTGAAGGCACTAACGAAGATGGAGCAGAATATCTCGGGGCTCTTTGACCAGAGGGCTTCCGAGCTTGCCGACGTCATCTACAAGTACGCCCCCCCGAGCAGCCTCCTGGACAACTTCCGTCTCGTCGGCGATGAGGTTTTGCTGAAGAACCTCGCCAAGCCGCCAGCCTGATGGCTCCGCTGCCGATCCCGAATGAGAAATGTCAGCCTCGGGCCGATGCGGTCGGATCGGGTCGACCAGACCAGGCGGTGCGACCGTTGGTGCGGACTTCGGCTGATGTTCGGGCATCGCTTGGCCCTCCCCCCCCCGCTCCACTCGCCCCCGCTTGCCCGACCCCAGCTCTTAGTCCCTCGCCCTTTCTCCCCCGGCACCCCTCCTTGCCCCGTCTCACTTTTCCCCTTGTGCTCGTGCGACCTGGCTTCCTTGCCGCCGTTGGTCCTCGTTGTGCCGAGGGGGCCCAGGCCGTTTTCTGTCTCCTTGGCCGCCCCTCCCGCGATCGCCCCCCGAGCGCGCTCGCGGCGCCACGGCCTGGCGGGTTAATCCCGAGCGGTCATGGTGCAGACGATGGACGAGAAGAAGCTCATCTCCCTCGCCGGCTCGACGTTGGGGGCCCTGGGGAACATGGGCACCTTTTACCCCAAGGCGAAGAAGTCTCCAGGTCATCCACTTCTCGCCCCAGCCTCTCGCGCATTGCAGTCGGTCGTTCAGGAAGGGCTGGAGAGAAGCGGGAGGAGGTAGGAGGAGGAAGAGGAGGAGGGCGAGGAAACATGATGGAGGAGTGGGAGGAGCAGGAGGCGGACGACGGCGAGCAGAATGGTGATGATGATGATGATGCTGATGAGGATGATGGCGATGATGATGATGACGATGATGGGATAGATCGCATTCTTCTCACTCTTGTGTTGTTTAACCCTTCTTGTGTTTTGGAACGCAGCGACGATGGTCGAGTGTTTTGGGCCGCAGCGACGGCGGCCGAGTGTTTTTTACATCACTTATCCGTTCTCCTTCCTCCTACCCTCTTTTAGTACCCCCCCTTCTCTTTCCTCCTTCCTCCTCCTTCACTTTTCCTTCTTCCTCTGCCTCTGCCGCCTTCCGTCCTCCTCTTTATCCCATGTGCTATTTCTTCTTACTCTTCTCCTTGCCCATCCTCCGATTCATCTCCTCACCTCCCTCTACTCCCACTCGTGTTCACCCTCTCATTCCCGGTGGCGACGACGATTCAAACATATGCATTTGCGGGCCTTTGCTGCAAACGATTTCCGCTCGCAGGTCGGATTGCGCTGAACAGCGCGCGGCGCCACGGCCGGAGGTGCATCGTGATGCAGTGGGCGTTGAAGGAGCCCGGGGCCTTCAAAGCGCAACCCATGCGTGAAAGCGGGCCCCCCCCCCCTCTCTTCACCTCCACCTCCTCTCCTCGCCTCCAGCCTCCAGCCTCCCTGTTCATGATGCTGCCCTTCTCATTCCCCCCCCCCACTCCTCTCCTCCACTTCCTCCTCCTTCTCCTCCAGCCCCCCTGTTCATCCTTCCACTTCCCGCTGATGGCCCTCCTCGCGCTGCTCCTCCTGTTGCCCCTCAGCCTCGTCTCCGCTTCCCGCTGCTGGCCCAGGCCCAACCAGGCCCCGCCGTCCCGCCGTTGGAAGCAGGTATGTTTGGATTCCCAGATCCTCGATATACGCGGCCGCAGGTCCGCCTGTCCGCCCACATCTTTCGATTGTTATGCTCATTTGTCCTCCGTAGCCGTTTTGGCTCCAAGCCTGCCGCCCGCCGGCAGCCCTCTGCGCGGCTGCCCGCCGGCCGCGCGGCTGCGCGCGCGGCCCGCCCGCCGGCAGCCCTCTGCGCGGCTGCGCCGCTGGGCCCGCCCGCGGCCCGCTGCCCTCTGCGCGGCTGCGCCGCTGGGCCCTCTGCGCGGCTGCTCCGCTGGGCCCTCTGCGCTGCGCGGCTGCGCCGCTGGGCCGGGCCCTCTGCGCGGCTGCGCCGCTGCGGCGCTGGCTGCATGCCTCGCGTCGGCCGGGAAGTCCGCCGGCTCCGGCGCCAGCTGGACGCTCTCGCGGCCGGCCGCAGCAGCACCTCGTCGCTGGACGACGTCCACCAGCAGATCTGCGCCTCCGCAGAGAAGGTCGGAGGGCACCAACTATACACCAACACCGATCCTGGCCCAGGACCACCCTGGGCCCAGGATCGGTGTATATGCCGCATATGCCTTCTTAAGCAAGGCAGGAGGGCGTATACGCCGATCCTGCAGGCCCAGGGTGATCCTGGCCAGGATCGGTGTTGGTGTATAGCTGGTGCCTTTCTAGAAGGGGATCCGCGAGCTGCTGCAGCAGGAGTCGGTCGCGTCCTTGGAGGCCGCCGGCGTCGACGTCGCGTCCGTCTGCAACGAGTTGTCGGACGTGCTGAAGGCGTTGACGCAGTTATCTTGCGAGGCGGACCCCGAGGAGATAGTGCGGCTGGCCGACTCCTGGACCGCAATTTGCAGGAGGTGGCCCGCAATTTGCAGCAGGAGGTGCACTTCCTCGTCCTCGTCGACTGCGACGCCTTCTGCAGCTCCTCCTGCTGCGCTGCCTGAGGTGGGCGTCTGGAGGCGCGCGCCGCAGCCGCCCGCGTTCCCGCCCCCGCCGCAGGTGATCCTCAGCCTGGCCCGCTGCCTCCGCCGAGGATGCAGCCTCCTCCGCAGGCCAGGGCCAAGCGGTGCAGGCGCGGCGCCCGCCGATGATGCAGCCTCCTCCGCGGATGCAGCCTCCGCGGATGCAGCCTCGTCCGCCGAGAGGTCCTCCGCCGCCGATGGCGCAGCCCACCGAGGCGCTGGCGGGCGGCGACCGCGGGGCCGAGGCGCTGGCGGGCGGCGACCGCGGGGCCCGCGAGGCGCCAGCCAAGGCGCGCCCAGCAGCGCGCCGCCGCCGCAGCCGCAGCCTGGGCCTGAGCCGCCGCGGCGGCGGCGGCGCCGCTTCGCAGCCAGAGGCCGCCGAGGTCGAGGGCGAGTCCTGGGGCGCCTGGACCGCGACCGGGAAGCGGCCGGCGGCGGAGGAGGCCGAGGTCGAGGACGAGTCCTGGGGCGACTGGACCGCGGCCGGGAAGCGGCCGGCGGCGGAGGCCGAGGCCGCCGAGGAGGACGAGTCCTGGGGCGCCTGGACCGCGGCTGGGAAGCGGCCGGCGGCGGAGGCCGAGGCCGAGGCCGCCGAGGAGGACGAGTCCTGGGGCGCCTGGACCGCGGCTGGGAAGCGGCCGGCGGCGGCGGCGGAGGCCGAGGCCGCCGAGGAGGGCGACGCCTGGGGCGACTGGACCGCGGCCGGGAAGAAGCGGCCCGCGGCGGAGGCCGAGGCCGAGGCCGCCGAGGAGGACCAGTCCTCGGGCGCCTGGGCCGCGGCTGGGAAGCGGCCGCCCTCCCCGGGGCGGTTTTTGTTAAAAAAGAGCGGGTGGTCAGCGAGGGAATGGGAGGAGAACAAGTAGGAGGAGGAAGCGGAGGGGGCCGAGGGCAGCGTGGAGGAGAGTGGGACATTGAGTGGGGGGACAGGAGAGGGGGGATGCTCAGCTCAGCCTCGCACCCTCGTCCCGAGTCGTTTTCTGACGTGCCCGCCACGAGGGTTGAGGGTTGGGGGTCGTAGTGGTGCTCTGGGCCTGCTCGGATTTCGGAGTGCTTGGACCTTGGGCCCCCAGGGGGTCGGGGGGGGGGTTCGTGCGGCTCTTGGCCCCGATCGTCGCGAATCGATCCTCGATCCGAGGGTCGAGTCGGGGGTCGGGGGCATTCTCCTCCTCCTGGACCTCCTTCTCCTCTTCCTCCTCCTCCTCCTCCTGATTGCTCTTCTGTCACGGTGCGGCGCCGCGGCAGGGGGGGAGGACGAGGAGATGCATTGTTGCATTGCCGGGGGTGATCGGAGCAGGAAGAGGGAGAAGCATGGGGGAGAAGGCGATCCCCATCGGCCCATCTGGGCCCATCCTCCCCCCCGCCTCTTCCCGCTCCTTCCTTGCCTCCGTCGCCCCGTGCGCCCCCCTTCCTCTCGCCCGCGTCCTCACCTCCGCACCCCTTCGCAATCACTCATTACAATATCTCTCCGCTCTCCCCTGACCCCCTGACTGACTGCGCCCCCTTCGCGTGCTGTGTTTTTGCGCGCGGGGGCCCGCTCGTTCCGAATCGCGCCCCCGCTGCAGCGCTGACCTCAGTCCCGTGCTATTCGACGGCGTGAAATGCAATGACTGCAATGACATGTTGTGTTCTGCTGTGCGATGGCACGCCTCCGTAGTCAATGATGCGATATGCAGTGCTTGACTGCGGAGGGGCCCTGGGCCCTGGGCCATGCCGCACTATGCCATGCTACGATCTTCAACGACATGTTATGCTACACCATGCCACGACACCCGACTGTGTTGATAGAGAGAAGATCTACGCCATGTTAGGGGATGGGAGGGAGGGAGGGGTAGGACGGCAGATAAGACGTTTGCGCACCTAGTTTGCCCCCCCCACCCCGCGCCCCGCACGTCGACCCCGCCTCCTGCCTCCTGCCCGCTCGGCCCGCAGGAGCTCGCGCAGTACCAACAGGACGCGAAGGGCGTCTCCGTCCCCGAGAAGGCGAAGGCCATGCACGCGCACGCCAGGTCGAATAATTTCGGGGGCAAGGACCGACCAGCGGCTGCGGGGAGCGGGGGCCTTCCCAGTGCCGTCGTCCTTCGTCCCCTGCCTCTCTTCGGGCTGCCTGCCCCCCCCCCCCTCGCCCCCTTTTCCGCTGTCCTCGCCTCGCTCGCGCCTCGCCCTATCGAAGACGCAGCGTCGTTCGAGCGGGCCCTGAAAGGGGTCGGCGCCTCGCGACAGGGCGGCGGCAAGGTCAACAGCGCCCTCCGCCATTCGATCTTTGGCCTGGGGCCCGGGGGGGAGAGGTCTCAGTTGATGGGCCGCTGTCTGGCCTGGGCCGACGTCTGGCGGCCTGTTCGTCCTCGAGGTTCGCCGTCGCAGCAACCTTCCTTCGACTGCGCCCGCCCGCCCCTTCCTATGCTCCCGGCGTTGCCCTTTCAATTTCTTGCTTGCGCTGATCGTCGAGTTGATGTTGCCCATTGCTGCGGCCGAGGGCGGTTCTGCCGCCGATGCCACCCCCTTGCTTCTTTTGACTTTTGGCAGGAGGGCCAGACGCCCATGCCGAAGATCCTGGACAGGGTGCTCGCGAAGATGCTAGCCGCGCCCGTCGGAGCAGCTTGAGGCTTGGCTTGAGCAAGGCTTGAGCCTGCGGGGCTCGGAGCTCTCGCAGGTTTTGACGCGACCCCCGCCGGAGAGGACGGGGGCCCCGGCCCGCGGGGCGGGCAGGGATGAGGAGGAGGAGGAGCGAGCGCGAGGCGGGGCGCACTCGCTCCTCGGATTCGGGCGCGCCTGGGTGGAAAGACGCGCTCGCGCCCCCCTTCGTCCTATCCTTCTCCCCAGGGCTTTCGCAGCCCTTCTTTCCTTCTCTCCTTCTCGTCCTTCTCCTCGTCCTATCGTCCTATCCCCTATCCTTCTCTCCCCTCCCCCCTCGTCCTATCCTCCCTCCTCGTCCCACCCTTCGTCCTTCTCTCCTCCTTGCCCCCTCGTCCTCGTCCCCTCGTCCTTCTCTCCTTCTCTCCCCTCGTCCTATCCTTCTCTCCTTCTCTCCTTCTCGTCCTGTCGTTCTCGTCCTATCCTTCTCCCCGTGCCGCAGTCACTGTCGCTTCGCGCCCTCGCCGCCGCTGCCGCCAATCCTGAAACCGATCCATTCTTCCAGCGGGCCATTTGAACCAGCGCGAACGTTTGCATGGCCACGTGCGCCGTTTTGGCCCGAGGTTGTGGCACTGCACATCTGCTCCTCGCCTGGCAGCCTGGCACGGGGATGGCGCCGAAACGACTTTGGCATGGTTTCTATCCAGCCGTCCCCGCGGGCCTCGCGGAGTCTCAGAGAGGGCGGTTTTTCCGTCTCCAGTCATTGCTGAGGAAGGAAAGGGCGAAGAACAAGTTCCTCAGCCAGAGGCTCAAGCGCTACCAGAAGAAGATGGAGGTGCTCGTCGATGTCGCAGACGACGCGAAGATCAAAGACGAGGGCCTTGAGGAGAGCCAGCGTCGCGCAGTGGATATTGTCGACCGTGAGGACCGTGGGGCCCGTCAGGCAGCGCACGGCGGTTAGGTCCGGGCTGCCGTCTGCGCTGCGCTTGCCGACGGTCGCGGTGCCCGAGCTGCGCCAGCGAACATCTTCATCATCATGATCGGGGGGCTCTTCATAACATTCAGTTGTGCTGGCACGTTCGCGCCCCCAAGAGGGCCCTCCAAGGGTGGACTTCGCGGCCCGTGATCCGTGGCCCGCGGCCCCAGGGGGAACCCGCTGGAGCCCACAGGGAAGCTGGAATTCTTCACGCTTCGCGTGCCCCCGCCGGCCCATCCCCAAAACAGCAGCTATTGCGAAGCATACCGATAGTTGTGATTTGCAGGCGTACCTCCTCCTGCCCTCGCATATGTCCCCCTGTTCCTCCTACCTCCCACCTACTTCCTCTTATCTCATATTTTCCTTGTGGGAGGAGTGGAGGGGCCCGGGCGGAGGAGGAGGAGGAGGAAGAGAAGACGACGGGGGGCGGGGGGAAGCGGCGACGCCGACGACGACGGCGAGGGCCACGACGACGACGACGCACCCGACGACGATAATGACGACGACGACCGCCACGACGACAACCGCGATGACGACGACGAAGACGACGGCGACGATGACGGTGACGACGACGACCGACGACGACGACGACGACGTGGTGCGCGTTTCTTAAGATTCATGGGAGGAGGAGGGGGACGCTCGTGCAATGCCCGCTGTGGCAACCCGCCAGGCCCCCAGAGGCCGTCGTCGGCACCCTAGCGGTTGCCCTAACGGCGCCGCGGCGGTGCCACCCCTTGCCCCTCAGTGTGGCCCCCATGGCGACTTTTTGCCCGCTGGGGAGCCATTCTGGGGCGCGGCGGGGGGAATGGGTGATTCTGGTCCCCTCGGCGGTCCGCGGGTCCTCCATGCCGTCGAGCTCGGGCACCCTCGACCTAGGGTCGAGGGTGGCAGTGCGGGGGAGGAGGAGGACGAAGGATCCATGAACCCCGATACGGCCCAAACACATCCCCCTTGGGGCCCTCTTGGGCCGCTATTGGGGCGCCCTTGGGCCCGCTCTTGGGCCATTTTGGGGTCATCTTGAGGCCTCGAGAGCCCATCGGAAGCAAGAAGGCGAGACGACAACAAAACATAGATTCCCATGCGAATTGGAAAGGATTTGGGCCTCTCGGGTGCGTCCTTGGGCGGCTCCGTGGCCACTTGGAGCCGTCTTGGGACGGTCTATATTGAGTCATCGAAGGATATCTTGAGCGATTTTGGAGGTCATCTTGAGCTCTCTTGAGCCCTCTTGGCGCTATCTTGGCGCACCAACTACCCGCGGGGCCCCCCGTCCAGGCCAAGGGGGGGGGGCAGGGGTGGAACGTAGCGGGCGCCCCTAAACCACTCACGCACTGAGGGCTGGTGGGATTATTTGATAGCTCGATCCACATAGTTTTATCTTCCATTCGTGCCGCAACAACCCTCTCCAAAACCATAGGTTTCGGAAATGGATATTTGGTATTTATGGTCTGGCTCGCTGGGTTGGCCCTTGCGGCCCCAACAAGACAGTGGATCTGCGCGCCATATTCAGGACAATAACGAGCTTGCGCAGACCGAATCTGATCGCATCTCTATCCGCGAGGAACATATCCTGGAAACAGCCAATGGTGATCGCACTGTCAATGAACACTACGACATCCAACTACCAGAGGTAGGCTTACGGAGTTCAGCTCTTGCCTTGCCAGATTGCCCATCGTTATTATCCGTGGGACAATTCATTTAAGTTGATGGCTTTCGGCAACTTTGGGACCCCGATCTGGGCTACATGCTCCAGGATCCGGGGTGCCAGTGGTGCAAAGTTCCCGTCGACAACCGAGTGCCAGAATTATGCCTCGACGATCTTGTCAAGATGCAACCGCCGCGGTTGTGCGCCTCCTCAGCGCCAAGACGTCGCAGGCGCAAGCGCTCCCCTTCACGCTGCCACGACGCGTGCTGGTGGCTGGTGCTGCAAGGACCCAGCGCAGTCACCACCAACCTCTGAACCACGGCTCCACCGCGAGAGCTGCTCCAAGAGACAAGTCAAAGCTTCGTACTGCGGCTTGTTCACGCCCCAGCAGCAGCGTTCTCCTAACACATGTGGGGGGTCAAAGACCTGCGGGGATACCTCAGGCACGGTTCAAGCATATCCGATGGACGCCGCGTCGAAATCCATCAAGGATCTGCGGGTGGCGACGCCTTCTGAGGCACGCTCCGATGGTGACCGTGTTCTGCCAAACCGACAGAAGAAGCCCATCGATCCTATGCACTGCATGGTGGCCCGCAGTCCGAAACACCCAGACTGCGAGGTCTGCTTTCGCACCGTGGCGCAGAACGCCCCGTGTAGACGACGGCGCAAACCACGTCCACCGGCAGCCCCCGCGGACGAGGACACTGCCCACGAGGCTTTTGTCCCGAAGAAGTTCGGGGAGGCGCTAACTGCCGACCACGTCGTCTTAGCCAGGGACGACGCCGTTGATAAACGTGGCGGCAAGCATGCATTTGTCGTCTTCGACAGATACCAGCATCATCATGGCATATCCAGCCATGCACAACGACGCAGCTACAACGAAGGCATCCTTTCAGCAATTCATCGCCGCAAACGACGAGACGAAGTGAAGCATATCTATACAGATAGCTCAGGAGAGCTTCTGAAAGCGCGCCGCCAACTGGGATGGCGACATGACGCTATTACTTCTCATCATCCACAGACGAATGGACTGATAGAACGCATTGTCAAGATCGTCACCCTGGATACTAGAGCTGTATTGCATATGTCCGGGCTGGGACATGAGCGGTGGAAGGAGGCCGTGCAGGCCTTTTGCTGTGAACATAACTTTGTGCACGCATCCACGGGCGTTGCCGCCCTCGGCGATGAGCACATGGACAAGACAGCACATGCAATCCGATTTTGGTGAACGTTTCCCCGGGCACTGCATGCCAGTCGGTGCTCGAATCTTTTGGAAATGCCTCAATCCCGAGATCAACAACGAGACAGCAAAGTTTCAAGACAATTTTCGGGAAGGGGTGTTCCTGGGTTACCATTCACACTCAGGTGGACGTTGGTCTGGTGATTATCTCGTCTTGGACACGGCTACATGCGCCAAGAACCCTGACGGCGACCTGCGTCATTCACGCAGAGTCAAGGACATTATCATCCCGGACGGCAAGTCCACATTCCCTGTGAAGGACGGTACCCTGCGACACCACAGCCCAGAGGCACACGACGAGGTCGAGGCAACTACTTCTCGTCCCTTGGGCGACACACCTCTGCCTGACCTGCCGCTTGCCTACGCGACAGAGTGTGATGATCCCTCTATGATACCGCCAGACGACAGTCCTGCTGCTGCCCATCCATCGGCCCCCGATGTCGCTGCGCCAGCGCCAGAGCCGGATTACTGGGGGCAGCGTGGATGCTGCATCATCCGGCATATCCGCACTCCGCGAAAGAAGTTATTCAGACCGACAGACGATGTGATGAATATTCCTGTCCCCGTCGATCAGCTCGATGCCACGCGGGACCTCGAGACGACTTCTACCTTCGAGGGCGAGAGTGTCTTTCGAGACGTTTGGGGCGGTGTTAGTGCCGCGGACCACCGAGAACTTAGTAAGCCATGGACCGGCCCAGTTCGGTTCTACGAGCTCCCCAAGATGTTGCCAGACGGCATAATAGTGGTCCGCGGTCGTGAGACACGCGTACAGGCTACCGCGCGCCCAGACCACATCCTTCCCGAGCGCTGGAAAACTTTGCCCCGGGGACAACGGCAGAAAGAGATCGACTATGCAGAAGACATAAAACAAACCCGCGAGACATGTGAGCGGGCTGCCCTTCGGGCGCGGACCCGACAGGACAAACGAGCTAAACTCTTTCGCGCAACCGCGGCTGGTGGACCCACATGGAATATTGTGGAACGCCGCATTACCTACGATATGGGCAGCGGAGCTGTCATCCGAGACGAAGACGTCAAGGGCGTGACAAACAAGGAGATTCTGTATGCCGAACTTCCTGGTGGACCATGTGACATCACCACAGTATTATATTACCGCCAACCCTCACCATCGCCTGCTGGAGTCGCACGAACTCTGGTGCTGATCGATCGTGAGGGATATGAATTCGGGAGCGTGAACCCGCTTATCCGCAAGCTCACCCCGTCGGTAGCAATACCTACTATGCCGCGTGGATCCGACTTCTCACAGGCACACAGAGAGAAACTCCCTGCGTCAGCATGGGCACGCCCAGCCCTTGTTACCCGAAATCTGAACAAACGTGAGGTTGTTGCTGAGCCACGGGCACATGAGGCCCTACGCAAAGAATCTGAACGCCTTGAGAAGAAGCGGACATGGATGATAGAAACTGTTGCTGAAAAATAAGATGTTGAACCCGGGGCGATTCGCACAGGGAAGAAGGTTCACTTCTTCAACAGCTTAGAGCTATCGTCTGTGAAACATGAGGATATTCTTCCGGAACTACGTAAGTTCAAGGGCCGCGTAGTGGTTCAGGGCAGCACTGGCAAAGACGAGACTGGCTTGGCCGCCATCTTCGCCGATGCGGCGTCTAGCGCGTCACGCATCGAGGCTTCTAAGCTTTGTGACGCCACCGCATTATTGCCAAACTATGGAGGCGAGCAGAGTGACGCGCCAGGCGCATACACTCAGGCCTTACTATACGGAGACGGTCGGATTGACCCGGTCGATACTTGGATTACTTTACCCAAGTGGCGTCAGCCCGCATCCTGGGCTAAATGCAAGAAACCCGTGTGCCGACTACGCTTGGCGCTTTGCGGACACCCTTTGGCAGGCGTGCTCTGGGAACGCAAGTGTCGCGCGTGCCTGGAAAGCGTTGGATTCGAGCCCACCCCTGGATGGGAATGCGTGTGGAGACACAAGAAACTGGGCTTGATACTTCCAGTGCACGTGGACGACTTCAAACTTGCAGGGCCCTCCGCGAACCTCCACGCCGGCGGGGCTCTGATCTGCAAAAGCGGCATCGAGCTAGCTCCGCCCATTCCGTACTCTCAGTATCTTGGCTGTGGACAACAGGCTCATGACGTTCCCCAGAACGTCTTCGACAAGCGAGTGGCTACCATTGGTCCAATGTTGCCTACCCGCAGCGACAAAGACTGCCATACAGCTAAACAGGTTCGTGGTATACGACATCATATGCTTGGCTTCACCGACCAATGTATAGAACGCTACCTTGAGTGCGCCTCCATGCGTACCCAAGCGCCAGGCCCACGCCGAAAACGGTCAGACTCCCCGAGGGCTTCGCGACCCAAATCGCTTAGTTCCTCTGGGCCGGTCGCGAGACCTACTGGCGTGCTCAACGTTCGGTCACGATCATCCAGCCCAGCTGGGTCGGTCGAAAGACCTACTGACACGTCGCAATCCACGACAGTAACTTATGATGGCCTTCCCGCCACAGAGACTCCTGGCATCGAGGACACATCTTTTACCGAGTCTGATTACTCTGACGAGGGCACTCGGCCAGGACGCGGCGAGTGTATTGACGAAGATTGCCTATCTGGCACGATGTTGTTCTTTCGATCTTTTGCACCCAGTGTGCATGTTAGCCAGAGATACCAAATGGAATACTACGTGTGATAAACGCCTTCATCGGCTTATTTGCTACCTCAAGACGACTCGTACCCATTGTCTACACGGATGGATCGGTGACACTCAGGATCAATCGTCTATCGTGCTCTTCACCGATGCCTCATTTGGGGACTGCATTACTTCCTCTAAGTCCACGATTGGCGTCTTCGCGGCGCCCGTTGGACCGAATGCGTTCTTCGCCGTCAATGCCGCGTGCAAGAAACAGACGGTCGTTTCGCACTCCTCCACGGAGTCCGAGATCGTCGCTCTTGACTCTGCACTGCGACTCGAGGGGCTTCCACTGCTTTCCTTCTGGGAGGCCGTTGCGGAGGTTGCCAGCACTTGCAAAGAGAAGACCAACTGTCTAGGCTGCCTGGGACGCGTTGCTACGACCATATGTCCGACCCTGGCCGCCAGAAAGAAGCGGCGTAAGACATCGCCTCGCAAGGCGCCCCCTACAAGGGGATCTTCTCCTAGCCGGAGGCAGCTCCCGCTGCAGTCGGAGGTGCTTGCGACTCCAAAGAGGCGTGCGATTTCCCACGAAGGTATTGTGCCACGCGTGGACCCAGAGCCTGCTCACGCGAGCAGCTCTCCGAAAGTGCACCTTATCGCCCTGGAAGACAACCAGGCCGTGATCAAGATTTTCCAAAAGGGACGGACACCAGCGCTTCGTCATCTTCATCGCACCCATCGTCTCAATTTACATCGGATATGCGAGACATGCCAATTTGAATATGTTGAACTTAAGTATGTACTTACTACATAACAAATTGCGGACATGATGACTAGACATTTTGAACCTAAGAAAGCAGATCTCTGGAGGGATTTATTGGAACTGCCGCTCATTTTCCCCATCGCCCCCATGCAGTGCGCTCCGAAGAACCCTTCGCGACCGCCGAAAGGGCCCAAGAGGCCAGACGGTCTACCGCACATCGCCCAACCTCTTGCGGTTGATGGATGTGAGGAGGGTCGCGAGCAAATACTGACTGATCGTGAACATTGGGGCGCGCCAGGTACACGATGCGGACAACAGTGCGTGGGGCCAAAAGAGCACGAGGGACAACATGCGTGCATGTACCATATCGGTGCCCCTGCCGCGGCCGGTGTCTCACGCCATCCTCGTGCACGGGCTCGTTCGCCACATGGTAGACGCTCTGGTCATTCCTCGTCGTCACCCCTTGGCCCCGACAGATCTAGGACTCTCATGATGCGATCGCGTTGCTCCCGCAGCTTTTTTCCGACTCGAGCAACTACGCTTACCAGCACCTTGCTCGCACCGCGCGAGTTTAACGTCCAGGGGATCGGTTCTGCCTTCGACTTTCCCCCTTCAGAGATGCACCAGGCCCCACCTCTCCACCTCGAGGGCTGGGCCGCCGGCGGCGACGCCCGCCGCTATCCCGAGGCTGATGATAATGATCGTGTGGGACCTGCGTTCCATCTTCAGACAGGCCGCCATCGTGGAAAGGATGAAGGATACCACTTCCTTCATCAGCGCCGCCTGGACAACGGCGCCGAGTGCCACTTACGCGTGCCAGACGACACCGCTCTCGTCGAGACCACCCGCGCCGCGTCGCTGGACGTGACTGGGGTGATCGGCAACCGAATGGGGCTTGTCGGCGGCGACGCCTACTGTGAGTACAACACGGTGACGGCGACCCCATGGATTTCGAGGATGAAAGCCATGCGCATGATGTCAAGCTTGTTCACACGGAACACCGCTGTCCAGGATGCTACCCGCAAGTTGCCTGACCATCTGAACGCAACAATCCCTGGTGGACATCGTAAGAGCCCTCCGTTGGACCTCGCCACTCACATGCTGGATGTAGAGTGGAAGATGCTACGTAACGGTTGGTCAAAGGTTGGCTGCGCTATGCTTGGCCAGTGGTCCCAGGTCACGGTCAACGAGACGATCGAGCTGTACATGGACGGCTACTGCATGCCTCCAGGCATCTATGCCGAGGGACTGCCTACTCCGAGCCAGGCATATCCTCTTGACCGAGAGCAAGTCAAGCTACCAGTGCGGCCTCCTGCCATGGCCAGGGCGTCCGACGTGGCAGGACATATCGGCCACGCTGTGGAGGACCATCTTGTCTCCGATATGCGGGCCTTTCACGACCTAAACCAAGCCAAGAAATTCGCCCGAAAGCTCATCACGTGGTTGACAAACCGTGGCGGTTTTGGGGGGGTCGGCTCGAAGCCCCAGCCGGTGGCAACACCTTCTGATCACCCTGACGGCTGGACACTTCCCCCGCATCTCGGCACCCAGCAGGCAGCCCTACGAGGAGGGCAGTGTGAACCCTGCTGAGTACCCAGATGCCGAAGAGCCTGGCGCCACTCCAGGATCCATACTGGACTTACCCCCGGCAAAATACAGCGCTTGCTGTGGTGGTCGACTGGTGAAAGCCATCCTCTCCGAGCGAGCATGGATGGGCATGGTGCATGAAGACTTGGGCATGCTCCTCATTCATGCCTTTGACCCTTCAGGCCATGCGTACACATGGACTAATTTATACACGGGCTCTACATGGATTATGCAGAACAAGAAAGGTGCTAAGGGCGGAGACCACAAGAAGTACCCAGGGCACGGCATCGGTGAGCTCAACAGCCCGACCCGACGCGATGAACTCGCAAAAGCTTCCAACGTCGGTCTAGTACCGCTATTTATGCCATGTCTCAACAGGGCAGAATATATATGGGCGGAGCCACCCTCGAGCATTTGGCAACCATGATTCGCGACGACATCATGATGTGGGCGCTTTCGCACGAGAATCACAAAGAATTCTTCAAGCGGAACGACACACCCGTCGGCCAGGATCTGATTTTGTCGCCAGCAGCCAGTGGCGACACCCGCTGTGATATGGCAACCCTTCGCGCACATGCCGCTCAGGTGCAAGAAGACCGTATCGCAGCCATCCTATAGTTGCAGACCGAAGGCACGGTCGACCAGCGCGCGATGATCGGTTCGGTTCGTCAGGCGCGAGCCTTACTGTATTGTGATGATCATGTTTCTTTGGCAGAGCGGCGCAAAATAAATGAGCAGATGTGGGAATACTGGAGCACATGCTTCCCTGCCTAAGTAGAACAACGGCACTACTACAGAGGCCTTCATGCTTTCGTCGCTTAGAGTGCATGATATCGGCTGCGCCACCCACAACCAACAGTGGTTGGACACACGGCGCCATAATGATCGTGCCCCCAATAACGGACGCCGCGAGAGCACCCACATCAGGTGTGAGGACGGCGTTCCAGAGAACATGCCTTTGCATGTGAAGGTCGATGTGTCACGTTTCATCGACGTGATGCAATATTTTCGTTGCCCTACCGTAATGGGACCAGGCGAGGCCAAACAATGGGGACTGCACCCCAACTTCGATTACCATACAGCTGACCTCACACGTCACATGCAGGCCAGAGGCGTCGCCGTTCATCCCGCAGATCAATGGATTGAGTCCTATGACAGGCTCACGCCTACGGCATGGCATGCCAAAATGAATAGCCACAACATGGCAATGATGACGACTCAATTCAGTGATGCTGTGTGCTACCGAAATTTCTGCGCAGTGATACAATCATTACCCTTTCAGCCATATCCGTTTCGGCCTCCACTACTGAAGGCCGTGACGGACTCCCAGGCATACACCCAGGTCAAGGAGATCTCAGCGGCTCTCACGTTCCGCGAGAAGATGACGGATGAGTGGAAGAGGCACCACAGCCTGACGACGTTGATGAATCAAGCTGCCGGAGAGATGGTCCACTGTGCTTCGATGGCTTCATGCGCCAGCGGCAATTTACCGTAATCCATGCCGGTGGCAACGCCCGCTGGTGAGAGTGTTCAGCACCACTGTCCCATCCCAGGGACTACAGGCGAGCCGCCATCAGCTTCAACAGCGCCACGACACAAAGATCATGACCCATGCCGTCCAGCATGCGAGGAGCTGTACTACACATTGATTTCCTTGATTGACGCATGCCCAGGCATCTGGGCATCCTACGATTCAGCTGGGAGAAAACATTACTATCAGTTGCAAAACTTTACTCCAATGATGCACATGCCCTCACCTGGGTGGTCTATGAACAGCTCGTAGACAATATCGACGATACAGCGGAGGCCACTGAGGCAAACCAGTTGCGTGTCGTGCAAGAGCGTGCTCTGCTGAATTCTCATCGTGTCGGACCTCGCCCGGGCAATGCGGATACCATCCAGCAGTGCAATGGGTGGCATAACCAGACCGCCCTGGATCGCATCGGGGTTCCGCCTGAGCCGCCAAGCGTTCCGCAGGCCGCCTCAGCGGGAGTGTTGCCAGCATCGCCACGCGAGGCACCACCTTCTGAGAAGGAGCCAACGCCGGCCGCGAGGCCCGCTGCAGAACCATCTGCAGCCGAACCCGCGACGACACCGGTACCTCCGCCCAGTGCGAACAAGCCGCCATCGCCAAACCCACCACCGAAGGCCATGCCAGCAAGGCCCCCAGACACGGGACCGCCTACATATTCCGCAGAGAATGCTGACATGGCTACGGTACCGGAGGCAACTCCTGCTGACGACGTTCCCGCGTTCGCTCAGCAGTTGGATAACATGCGCGTGCTTCCATGGCAGGACTGCTGCGAGGGATCTTGCCATGAAGAACCGAGTCAATTCTCTACGTTCGACAACACATGCACTCTTCGTGAGCATAAGCTTCGTGCGCGATACCCAGATCATCGCTACTACGTGCCCCCCCCCCCCACTTCGGGGCGCGACCGCGCCCGGAGGCGCGCAGTGCATCACTGACAACGATTGGGCAGCTCAGTTAGATTATGACGACTGCGTGATCACACACGCCCCAGATATCGACCACTCTGGCTGCTTCCCCAGAGTACAAATGGATTTCTCTCCCACCATACAAAGACAGGCCTTACGGCCCCGACCTGATATTGACGGAATATCTCGGCGACCCCACGTACATGAGCAAATATATCACGACTATGCTTCGCCATATAAATTACAACAAGCACTTCAGCAGCGATCAGTTCACTGATCGACGGATCAACATATGGAGGAGGCGCGCAAGGGTTGGCTGGAAATTTGCCAGCACATGGAAATCCTTCGAGGAAATTGTGGAGTGGACATTCCGCGACCGTCGTGATAGGAGCAGCGGTCCATCCGCAGATGCGGCCATGGCGCACTTCATAAAAGACGGTCATCCCGCCGGATACGAGAGCTGGACGGATGATTACCCGATCTTCATTCGTCGTGCGTTCCAGACGCGCATTGATCCAGAGAAGAACAGGACCGAGATCTACGGTAAACCAATATCCGCCGGGAGCAATCCCTGCTGCTTCGATTGGAGCAGCGTCATTGCCATTCGTTGCGTAGGAGGACACAGTTCGGTCAACCCACGCTCCCAGCCATGGAATTTGGGTTGGGAAAGCTTACAATGGACCGACGTAAAATACCTCCATCACGGCACAACGTCCCGTGCGTGGAGCAACATTATGACAATGGGAATCATCCCCGGATACAGAGATCCGTCTCAGAGAGACAGAATGCATCATGAGGGCGGCCAGGACATTCTCGGCGCCACCCAGGCCAGCCGCGGGCCCGACGCCAGCGGCCCCTCCGAGGCGGGCAACCACGCCTCCCCCGAGGCCCCGCGGGCGCGAGACCTTCGGCGCCTACATCGCGCGCGTAGTCTGCGGAGCCTCCTACAGCTCGGCGGCCCGGTCGATCGCGGGCCGCCGTTCCGGCAGGTTGCGCCCGCGTGATCGAGGTCGCCGTGAGAGGCGAAGGCTGGGCCGCATCCGTTCGGGCCTTGGCCCCGACACAAGTGCGCCCATGCCGCGCACCTGAAGGACGTTGAGCCAGAGATGGGCCTGAGCTGCGAGCGTTGCTCTGTTTTGTTTGTGCCCCCCTTTGCACGGGTTTCCTGACCGAGGGGCCTACGGGGGTCTGCCGACGGCCGTGGGGTGCTGGGCCTGCTTTCCCAGTGGGTGGCCTGGCGCGGCTGCGTCGTTTGCCCCCGCTTGGAGCGAACCTGACTGGGTCTCTCAGGGGCCCGGGGTGGGTG
The DNA here is from genome assembly GCA_963575745.1 of Prorocentrum cordatum. Classification (NCBI taxonomy): domain Eukaryota; class Dinophyceae; order Prorocentrales; family Prorocentraceae; genus Prorocentrum; species Prorocentrum cordatum. The sequence goes on along the minus strand of CAUYUJ010003825.1, from coordinate 555,165 downwards.
CGGCCCCTGGAGGGCCCGGGATCCGCGCATTGGGGTGCTGGATGGGCGGGGCCTCCAGCGCGGCCGCCTCCTGCGCGCGCCGCGGCGCTGCGGGCTCCGCTCGGCCAGGCGAGGCGACGACACCCCTGGCGCATGCACACACACGCACACGCACACGCACACGCACACGCACACGCACACGCACACGCACACGCACACGCACACACACACACACACATACACATACACAAACACACACACACACGCACGCACGCACGCACGCACGCACGCACGCACGCACGCACGCACGCACGCACGCACGCACGCACGCACGCACGCACACACACACACACACACACACACACACACACACACCTACATAAACACACACACACACTCACACACGCACACACACGTTTTCGCGTCGGCGGCTGGGCAGAGGGCGACTGCTCCAGCGGATAGGCAACAGGGGACGTGCTGCACGCAAATTAAGGCCGCAACGCACGGAAGGAGGAGGAGGAGCCCCGGCGCGACAGGACGGGAGGACGCCGGGCCACTCAGAGCTGCCGGCTGCGCCGGGAGGAGCGCCGGGGGTGGGGGCAGCGCCAGCACAGGCTGCAACGAACTGCAGTGAGCTGAAGCCGGGGGGGGCAGCCAGGAGCTGCAGCTGGTGGTGAAGAGAAAACGATGCGTAGCCCGACCCGGTGGACCGATCACAGTCCAGGGATGAGCCACAGCGCCGAGCTCTGCGGGCCTGCGAGGCGCGTGCGAGGGCATGGGGGAAGCCAGGTTGGACCAGCCCCCAGCAGCAGGCACTGCGCCGCGGGCGCAAGGGCAGGTGGTGGACGGCACAGAGCTGGAAGTGGCTGAAGCAGGCGCCGAGCGGCACAGAACAGTAGCAGTGGAAGGGCAGCCGTGGGGGCGGTGCCCGACCCAGTGGACCAAGGCGCGGTCCAAGGGAGAGTCAAAACGCCGAGGCCTGTGGGCCCGCGACGCGCGGGCGTGAGCACACACACACACACACACACGCGCGCGCCAGCGCGCACGCACACGCACACGCAAACGCACACGCACACGCACACCACGCGTACGCACACGCACACGCACACGCACACCACGCACACGCACAACGCACACGCGCACGCGCACGCGCACACGCACGCGCGAACACGCACACACACGCACACACACACACACACACACACACACACGCACCCACACACACACACATCCACACACCGACACACTAATTGACCCATTCACCCACACACCCACACATCCACGCCCCCCCCCCCCACACACACACACACACACACGCACACACACACACATCCACATCCACATCCACATCCACATCCACATCCACATCCACATCCACATCCACATCCACATCCACATCCACATCCACATCCACATCCACATCCACATCCACATCCACATCCACACACACACACATCCACACATCCACACATCCACACCCACGCCCACGCCCACGCCCACACTCACACCCACACCCACACCCACCCACCCACACTCACACACTCACACACACACGCACGCACAAACACACACACACACACGCACACACTCATGCACACACATCAACCATTGCAAGCGCGTTGACGGATATCATGGAGTCGTATCGTCCACTCGTGGGCCAGATTGTACTCCTCAGCAGGTTCCTACACGGCCGCAGCCCGTCGCAACCCGCTATGGCGTCTTCGTCACGGGGCATCGTTGTCTTCCGAATTTACCGCATCTCAAGCCCATCCGCTGCCTTCGACTGCATGAAACCTCTGCTCGTCATGCCCTTCGAGTTGCCCTGGTGTGCAGAGGTCGCCATTGGCTGATGCGCCTCAACCAGCTTGGCTCTGCCCTCCCGCTTCCCATGCCGCGCCTGTTCGCAAAGCCTGTGCGGCCTCATTGCCAGACGACTCGTGGCCGAAACAACTTTTTGGCGAACGGCTTGGCCTTCGTTCGCTCGCTCGCTCCTCCCTCATCCCTCCCCCCATCTCCTCCTCCTCCTCCTCCTTCTCCTCCTCCTCCTCCTACTCCTCCTCTTCCTCATCCTCATCATCATCATCGCCTTCCTTCTTCTCCTCCTCGCATTCCTTCTTCTCCACCTCCTTCTCCTCCTTCTCCTCCTTCTCCTCCTCCTCCTCCTCCTCCTCCCCTTCCTCCTCCCCTTCCTCCTCCTCCTCGTCCTCCTCCTTCTCGTCCTTCTCCTTCACCCTATCTTTCCTCCTCCTTGCCCCTTCCCTCCTTTCCCCACTGGCTCTCTTCGTTCTCAGGCAACGGGGGCCGTGACAGTGGGCGTCCGGGCCCCCCACGCGCACGGCAGTCTATGGGGCCTCCTTGAAACGCCTCCCAAACCTTTCATATCGGGGGAGGAAAAGAAACCGATACCGCTGCTCGTCCTGGAGAGTCCTTGTCACCACGGCTGGATTCTCTTCAAAGTTCCCGTCAGAGCGTGCGCCGGGAGAGGTCTCGGGAGTAGCGGTATTGGTACCTTTTTGTCCCCCACTGCTGGTTTGCAGGAGATCTGAGGTTCGGCAGATTCCTCCCCCTATGAAAGTCCCGAATAGCATTGTGTATCGGCTTCGTAAGACATGGTGACATTCCCCTTGGGACTCCTCTCCCACGTTCGCTCCCTCCCTGTTTCCTCCTTTTTGAAATTTTGGGATGACGAGGGAACTATGAGGAGAATGAGGAGGAGGGTACCAGGGTTCCTGGTTATCCTGAGGTACCTGGCCATCATCAGCACATGAATTTGCTCTGGATGTTCTTCTTTCGCGCCCTGGACATGATGGAGCGCGCGGGGGCCGGCTTGGGGTTCAGCAAGCTCAGGCTCGGGGTAACGTCGCGAGGAGGAGGAGGAGAAGGAGGAGGAGGAGGAGGAGGAGGCTTGGCACATCATGTGGCTTAGCACATCAAGGAGGACGTAAGGGTGCCAGCGTCCGGTTGGATGAGGCCCCCCGTTGTGCGATGTGCGAGTGGTGCTTGGATGTGGGGCTGCGTAGCGATTGTCGTGCACGAGTCCTGGCGGGCACTTTAACAAAGTGCTCCGCATCGCGGTTGGATACCGCGGCCCTTTCTGTTTTTGTTTTGGCCGCGAGAATACAGCGACTTGTCGGCATTTGTGGCAACACCGCGGCCGTATTCCCTTGCTCATGTTCTAAAGGAACGCAAGCATTCATTCTTTGAGCGGGTCAACGCCGACCTCACAGTGCCCTCTCCGCTGCCATCACCGTGCGCGGCAGCTCGACGCCCTTCTTCGATTGCGTCTGCTCTCCTGCGCTGGCCTGCCCAGCGGTGGAGTGCCGCTGCTCGACTGGCGAGGCTCGCTGGCTTCTGCCCAGCCGACAGGCTGGTCAATCGAGTTCGTGGTCGTGCTCGTGGTGGGTCGCTTCGCGTACGGCAGCGTCGTTGGCGGCTACTGCTTCAAGAGCTCGCCGACGGCCCCCGTGGTGCAGCCTGTACCCGCTCCAGCATCGCTTCAGGAGGCCGCGGACACTCTCGACCTCGCGAGTGCGGCGACTACCCAGGCGAGGAAGTTCCGCCTTTAGGTGGAATGGCTGCTCGCGCCGCTGGACAGTTCCACTACTTTCGGTACAACGTCGGGGCGCCCGCTTTCCTCCACGAGAGACTCACTCTGCTGCCTGGGCACATCCTTACCCCTGACGATGAGGTATATGCTGAGAGCGACTCGGCAGGTGGTGACTCGAGAGCTGTGCATGACTCGGCGGGCCAAGGCGACGCGATCGTCGGCGTCGCCGCCAACAAGCTCTACAAGTTCGGGCGGCTGCCGTCTGCAGCCGTCGCCTGGGCTGCTGCGCGGAGCTGCGTCGCCCAGGGCCATGGGCCTCGGGCGCCTTCGCCCTTCATCCTCGAGCTCAGCGCCGACAACGTGCTGGGCGTGGCGAAGGGGGTCCTGGCCGTGTTCGACCCGCTCGGAGCGGCCCCCGCCGCCGCAGCGCCTGGCGCCCTGGCCTTGGCTGGCGCGGCCGCGCCCCCCGCGGGCGCCCCTGGGCCGCCTGCCGCGTCTGCCGCTGCGCCTGTGGGCGGGCTGGGCGCGCTGGCCGCGGCGCTCGGTGCGGGGGGGGCCGCCCTGCCTGCCGCCGCTGGCCCTCCGGGCGCCGGCGCCGCCGCCGCGGCCCCCGCGGCCCCAGGCGCCGCAGGGTCTGATCCCCGCGTGCTGGCCACAGTCCTCGACGCGCGGGGGGTGCGGGACATGCCTGTCATGGACGCTGTCAAGCGCCAGACCGAGACCCCCCGCGCCGACTGGCCCGTGAAGGGCCTGACGACCACGATGCGGGTGCTCCTCTTCATGCTCCGCATGGCGGGCGGGGCGACGGCGTGGCTCGACCGCTGGATGGTCATAAAGCAGGCCTCAGAGACGGACGACACCGACAGGCTGTACGAGACGCTGCGCCGTGTCGTCGAGACCTCGCGCTGCCACGAACAGCGGATCATCTGCGAGCTGTCTTCCTACGAGTTCCTATCGCGGCAGCTGCTGGTGGTGGAGGAGCGCTTCTTTGAGGAGCGCGCGCGCAGGACTCACCCTGCGCCCAAGGCCAAGGGCCAGGCCAAGGACGGCGCCGCGGCCGCGGCCGCCGACGTTTCCTCCGAGATTGGCCACTTCCTCGGCACTGGAGAGACGATGGGCAATTTGTGCATTGTCCCACCCGTAATGGATTGGATCGCTGAGCAGATGAAGAGGGAGGCTGCCGTTGCGAAGGAACGCCGCAAGGCTCGCGAGGAGCGGGCCTTGCGGCAGCCATGACGTTCCCGAAGGACGCTGGTCAGGAGGGGCCTCACGACGCGCCACCTGCTCGTGGGCCTGGCCAGCTCGGCCCCGAGCCCGTCGAGGCTCCACCTGGCTTGGAGTTGCCCACGCGAGGTGACCATCGCCAGCGTGACGTTTTTTCCGCTTCCTCTTCTTCCAGTGGATGGGCGTCGCCATCTTCCGCTTGGTCGTGGGGCTCGTCTGCGCGCCGCCAAAGGCGCGGGCTGGAGAGAGTGGTGCAACGAGGGATTGTCTGCTCTCAACTGGCTCCACTGCGGCAAAGGACGAGCCTTCCATGCCTGACGAAGGGGGGCCACCGCCCGCGGCCCAGGCAGCCTCCGTGGACTACATCGCGGGATTGCACCGCGACTTCGAGCTGCCCGCCGCCTACTCGGAGAGAGGCCGCGATTGCGAAGCATCCCTCGTAGAGATGCTCGCACAGGCACCTGGCTACGCTGGTGACAGCGGTCGAGTGCGCCCCTACAGCATGCCGCTTGTGGCCTGGCCCGAGTCGACGAAGGCAGTCTCCACCTGCGGCGTCGTCTCCGACGCCGACTCCATCGTGCTGCAGGATTGGAGGCAGAGTATGCTGAATCCCGAGTCGGTGGCGGCGGAGCTGCGCGATTCGCTGGGGGTTATCCGCCCCTATGTTGATCCTGAGCTGCGCTTTAAGCCGAAGTCCTACGCTGAGTTTTTGAAGCAGCTGGAGGCCCACGGCATGATCACCTGGCGGGTCTCCAGCGAACAGGCATCCTTCTCTACTGGTCTCTTCTTCGTGCAGAAATCAAACGGCAAGCTGAGGTTGGTGTTCGACACCAGGCTGGCCAACCGCAGTTTCTCGTGCCCACCAGCCACTCGTCTGCCCACGCCCAGCGCGCGGGCCAGTCTTGACTGCGACGACAGTTTTCATTTCGCGCAGGGCGACATTCAGTGTGCTTTTTATCATTTACGACTGCCAGCTGGCATGGAGTCGCTGTTCTCTCTGCCTCCGATAAACAACAGATTCGTCGGCCTCAAGTCGGTCAACGGGGTTCGTCTTGGCATCAACGACTGCGTCCAGCCTCTTGTCACGGTCGTTCCCATGGGGTGGAGTTGGGCCCTTCGCCTGCGCCAGGGTGCGCTGACGAGAGCCCTGTCGGATGTCGGGTTCGGCCGCGACGATATGATTCTGGATGGGGGCTGCCCTCGGCCCTTGGTCGCTGAGAAGGACGCGGTGTGTGCAGGATACGTCGACAACTTCTGTGTCGTATCCAAGTGCGCCGAGACAGCCACGTCCCTGGCGCGTGCCGTTGCTGACCTTCTCACGGCCCGCGGGCTGCCTGTCTTGGAATTCTCCCCTGCGGTCAGTAAGGGGGTATTCACGGGCTTGGAGATCGACGGAGCCCCTGGGATCATTCGTGTGCGTCCTGACCGCCTCGCTCGCACTCGTCAAGCCGTTCTCGGGCTTTTGAAGCGTGGGCGGGCCTCTGCTGGGGCCCTCAGCGTGCTCGTAGGCCACTGTGCATGGGGGATGATCCTGAGGCGCGACGTTCTGAGCATCTTTAACGCGGTCTATCGGTTCATGGGGGCTGCGGGACCTCATCCTGGACCCCTGTGGCCCTCGGTCGTCAGGGAGTTGTCGGCTGCCGTGGCCCTCATCCCGCTCTGGAGTGCCTCTACAAGGTCTCGCTGGTATTCGCGGGTCTATGCTTCTGAGGCGTCGCCGTACGGGAAGGGTGTCTGTGTCAAGGAGGTCTCCCCCACGCTGTCGTCCGAGGTCGGCCGAGTCGCCGAACGCCCGAGATATCGTCATGGGGATGCCGTGCTTGCCAGATCACATGCCCTTGACGTCGACGGTCGAGACGATGCTGCCGACGGTTGCCGTGCCGACACATCGTCTACTGCCTCTACTGCTTCGTCGTCTGGGCCCAGTGGGTTCCTCGAGGTCCCTGAGTCCATCTACGGGGCCGAGGGTTGGAAGACCATGCACTCTAGCCGTCATGCCCGCCGTGGTTGCGATATCCTTCAGTACGAGGCGGAGGCCCTGGGGTTCAGCGCCCATCATGCCTCGAGGGCCCTGGGTGCTCATCATCATCGCGTCGTCTGCATCGTGGACAATTTGGCTTTAGCTCTGTCGCTCGGCAAGGGGCGGTCTGGGAGCCGACATCTTCTCCGCGCCCTGCGGCGGATCGCTGGCGTGGCCCTCGCCTGCGGCCTGCGCCCGCTCGTGCGGTGGGTGCCGTCAGAGAGGAATGTCGCGGACAAGCCGTCGAGGGAAGGTTTCTTCGTCGGCCCTAGCTTCGAGGGCGTCGGGTCGTACCTCGTCGCGCGCCGCCCGCGGATCCCCCAAGGATGTGATCAAGGCTGCGAGGGCCAGGCGGGAACATCCTGGTCCGCTGACGCTCCTGCGGGGCGGACTGTCGGTGCTGGAGGCCAACGCGGTCTCGGAGTCGACGGGCAAGAACTACCAGGCCTCCGCCCTCAGGTTTCTGAACTGGTGCCTCTGGACCGCCAGGGACTTCAAGAACAGCGTCGAGCTCGACACGATCCTCGTGGTGTTCTTCGTCCACCTCTTCCTCGACGGGTACGACAGTGCGACGGGCCGCGTCACGATGGCCTCTCTGAAGCACCATCTGCCGTCGATGCTGATGGGCAGCCGCCCGCTGCCACGGGCCTTTCGGGCCCTTCAGGGTTGGGCGAAGCTCGTGCCGCCGCAGGTGAGGCTGCCGCTGCCGAGGGTCGCGATGTTCGCCATCGTGGGCGTGCTGCTGTCTCAGGGGCTTTTGTCGCAGGCGGTCTTCGTGATGATCGCGTTCGACACGTACCTCCGCCCCAGCGAGGCCTACCGTCTCACGGCGGCCTCCCTGATCGCGCCGAGGTCGGGCGCCACGGAGGGCTACCAGCACTGGGCTCTGTTGGTGAACGACGCGGCGAGCGGGAGGCCTGGCAAGACGGGGGTCACCGACGAGAGCGTCATCGTCGACGATCCTCTCCTCTGGCCTCTCCTCGAGGCGCTTCGGCAAGGACGCCGCGCGGAGGAGAGCCTCTGGGCCTTCACGCCGCACCAGCTGCGGCGCGCTTTCGCGGAGGCCCTGGTCCAGCTCGGGATCTCCGACCAGCAGACCTCCCTCTACTCGCTGCGCCACGGGGGGGCCTCCGACGACCTCCTCTCGGGTCGCCGCACGAGGAAGGAGGTCAAGGGCCGCGGCAGGTGGAGGACGGACCAGTCTCTGAACAGGTACGCCAAGCGGGCGCGCATGCAGCAGCGGCTGGGTCAGCTCGACCCCGCGCTGGTCGACTTTGGGCAGAAGGTCGAGAGGGATCTGCTGGGCCTGATGGACGTGATGGCGAGGACGGGCATCTTCTCGCTGCCGCTGCCGCCCCTCAGGCCGGTGTCGGCGTCGGCGCCGGTTCAGGCGCCTCCCGCGATGACCGACAAGTGGCTCTTCGTGTGAGGCGCCTGTGGCTACGTGCGCGGGCGCATGCCACAGTGATGCCGTACCTCATCATGCTCTGCACCTGTGTCCCCGACCGAGTTCGGCGAGTGCGCGAGGCCCGCGGGCTCGGCACCGTTGCTGTGAACGTTGCTCGACATCGCCTCGACGACCTCGCTGACCCTCAGGTTCTGAAGTCTCTGACTGGCTGGGTGCGCGCCTCGGCTGTGCTCGGAGTCTGGGCGTCCTTGCCCTGGGACACCTGGGCGCCAGGGGCGTCGCGTGTCCGCAAGGTTGATTCTCTGCTGCACGTGAATAGAGCCTCAGAGGCCGCCTGTCGCGCCGTGCGAGTGGCAAACGCGTTGGCTGAATCCGCCTGCAAATTGATTGCGGAGTGTATCTTCCGCAGAGTCCCGATCATCTTTATGCACCCTGTGTCGAGCCTCATTTGGAGGCATCCCCGCCTGTCCCCTCTCCTTGCCTCTTCCTCCTCCTCCTGCTCCCTCGACGCGTGCATGTATGCGGGGCGCGTGAGACAGCGACTCCACCTCGTCGGATGGAGCGTGCGGGATCTTGATTGCCTCGCTCGTCGTTGCCTCTGCGCCCATGGCCTCTGCGATCGCACTCTGAGACGTCACCTGGGAGGCCTGGGGCGTCCAGCACTGGGCGCCGTAGCTCGTGCCTCTGCTAAGGGTCTCCCCTCGGAAGTGGCCATTGCTGGCGCTGAAATGATAGTGGCCGAAGCTCGTCATCTGTCCCGCGCCGCGAGATATAAGAAAATGTTTGGTCAATGAGTAATTCGGCTGTGGCCGCCTGGGTAGACTAGCGTGTGGTGCCGTGTCTGTGCTTCACTGCGGGCGTATCCCTCGTGGCCGCCCTCCGCCGTTTGCACAAAGAAGAAACAAGATGGCCCCGATTCGTCCACATACAGCGACTTGTCGGCATTTGTGGCAACGCCGCGGCCGTATTCCCTTGCTCAAGTTCTACCCTGGGCCCCCCCACCCACTTGAGCTTTTAATGTTTCACCGTGTCTGTGCTTCACTGCTGGCGCATCCCTCGCGGCCGCCCTCCGCCGTATGCACAAAGAAGAAACAAGATGGCCCCGATTCGTCCACAGTATTGTTATGGTTGGGCGGAGGGCGCGAACAACAAAGCATGGAAACACACCTAAATGCCATGTCTTGAGTTGAAGATGCATGTCCACAGAAGCGAGGGCTAAATTTGCCGCGCGTTCCGTGTCTTCATCTCCCAGAGCTTGTGGTAAGGAATTCTGGCTTACTGTGTCACGCCGCTGGTTCTGGTCCGCCACGCCTCGGCGCGGCACGCTATTCGCGCCCCGATTCCCACGCGTCAACTTCTCGAGCATTTTCCAGCTTCGCGCCCGCGGAGCGGAACGACACGCTATGCGTTTGCAGGGCATAGCGTGTCGCATGGGCCGTCGCCGCGATGCGCTACACGCAAGTTCAAACACCGTAGGGGGGAAGGGCCTTGGCGGCCACTTCTGGCCGACCCGTCTGTCCTGGATGATGACGGGCTACGGCAAGGTGTGTGTGTGTGTGTGTGTGTGTGTGTGTGTTTTTAGCCTCCGCTTTCGGAGCAGATGTTGCGGATGTCTCGAGCGAAGCGCTGGTTTTCGCAAGCCCAAAGGGGGGGCGCCAAGGGGTACCTCATTCTTCCGTTCGCGCCAAGTGGCGGGGATGTCCCGAACGGCTTGCTTGTGTGATGCCCCATCATCCTCCGCTTTCGGAGCAGATGATGAGGATGTCTCGAGCGAGGCGCTGGCTTTCGCACCCCAGGGGGCCCAGATTGTGAACATGCCCCAGATTCACTTATGCCCAAACTCACTCGTGTTCAGATTCATTCATGTTCAAGCTCGTATGCATCATATTCCTATTCAGACTCACACCTAGACTTGTACACGCGTAGATGAATTCAGCCCCACCCACCCTCAGACCCACTCGTACTCAGACTCACTCGTACTCACACCCACCCAGATTCAGTTTCGCACTCATTATGCTCATGCTCAGACGCACTCACACTCAGACTTACTCACACTCATAATTACTCGCACTCAGACTCACCCGCCTTCAGATTCACCCTTGGCCAGACTCACTCGTATTCAGACCCATTCAGACTCAGACTGGTTCTTGTTACGCGCATATGTATATTCACTCACACCCAGACTTAACCACAGTCAGACTCACTCTCCCTCAAACTCATTCATTTTCAGATTTGCTCATTCTCAGATCCAGTCGTACCCATACTCTCTCATACCGAAACTCACTGGCACTCACACTCAACCGTACACAGGTTCATTCACATTCAAACTCACTCACACTCAGATCATTCATGCTCAGATTCACTCAGTCTTCTCCCCTTTGGTTTTCCATGCCCCCTCGCTTCTCCACTTGTGCTTCCCTCACCTCTCCTGAAAGATGCCCACTGAAATTGCTGATGTCGTGTATGGAAGCTGAACTGGGGCTGCCAGTCCTCAAAACCAGATGTGTTAGCCAGCAAGGCCAGCCCAGCGATGAACATCATCAGGGCCACATGAGATCCCATTGGCGCCAGAGTCGGCCAGATGATCAGCTCGATCGTTCAAATATTGCCCAGTGTGGCCTTCCACCTTTCTGAAAACAATCTGAGAAGCAACCTGATCAAAGATATGACGAACACGAAGAACAAGCCGAAGGTTCGTCCTCCCCCGGGTCCGCCGCTGAGCCACGCCGGCCGCGTATTCCGAGTCATACTCGATGATGATAGGTTGTGAAGTTGGCATCAAAGCAATATGATCACGAACCCAAGACCAAGCGAAACATAAAGCAGACAGTTCACCTCCAGGTTCAATCGGGTCCAGGATGGTAGGCCCACAGTAGTCCCGGAGCGAGAAAGAAGAGGAGGAGGCAACAGTGAAGCCCCACCCAGACACGTCTGTATTAGGCCCGGCGGTCGCCGAATCATCGCAAGAAAGTACGAGGGCCTCGTGTACTCGAAGCTCTCCTGGGGCAGGCTGCTGAGGAAGTTTGCCCCCTCGCTGGCCTGCCGGAGGTCCTCCCCCTGGCCAGCCGCCTGCTGCCAGCGGCGCCCGCTGCTTGATGCGGGGCAGAGGTGGAAGACCAGCACGATATATATATATATATATATATATATATATATATGTTCCACTGGTTGGGAACGGCACTGATCCAATTCAAGCATAACTGGTTGTTGGTGACGCTCCGCGGCACAAGCCAAAGTAGCAATGGCGTTCACGTGCAGAAGGTACTCCGAGATGTACTTCGCCTCCACCAAGGACGGCGTTGTGCCTGCTCCCAGACCGTGTGGGACCAGTCCGCGCCGTGCCAGGCAAGGGGGAAGACCGTCAGGATCAGTATTCCCAGGTACGCGTGCATCAAGCACGCCGCGTGCAGCCGCATTGCACGGGCAGCTCCACTAACGGTGCATGGTGGTCTCGACCGCTCCCTTGCAGCGGACGCAGATCTCGTCGCCGTTGTGGTTCGGGATGCGGGTCTTGCTCAGGGAAGTCGAGATACCGCCGGTGGTGAGCGCGGGGCCGCCGTAGTGCAGCTGCGCGCCGAACATGTGCTCTCGTGCCTCACGCACCTCGGAGAGACCGTGGTGCAGGCCGCCGAAATCCTTCGGCCGGCGTGCGGCCTCCCGCTCAGCAAGGCAGCGCCGCAAGAAGACACGCAGGTCGTGAAGTCGAGCGTCTACCCGAGCAGCTTTGCGCAGTCGTGGATAATCGCGCCGGTCAGCTTGGGCAAGCAGCTCGGGGCGAATGCTGAAAGTGAAGGCGTAGTGGGTGCTCTTGAAAGACGTGGAGGCATGCCATTCAACGCCCTGCGCCCGACAAACTCGATCCAACAGAGCGAATGGTCCCAATTTGTGGCGTCGTCGCTGTGCCCACACAGAGCGCCACACACTCAAAGGTACAATGTTGGCCAAGACGACCCTGTAGAACATGCGGATCGCCGTGCAGACAACCGCACACGTCAAGTGCGTTCGGTGTGCGCCCGGCCCAAGCAGGTGGGTGAGGTCACGCGATCTCCGGCCCACTCGGCCCGGCGATGCATTGCCCATCAACGATACGGCGGCCCAGGCCGGTGCGTCCGACATCTGTGTCTTCGTAAAAGCATAGCCGCCGTCGTACCAGAGCGCCGCCACGGCGTCGGCGACACCAGCGCCGCGCTGTGTCTGTGGTAAGATTTGACGACGTCCACTCGTTTTCGAAACTGCTGCAGGCGTCTAGCAGCGACGGGCACTGCCACCGGTGAGCCCAATATTCGATCAATCCCAAGATATCTGAAGGTACGCGGTAGAGGAATAACTCGCAGCTCGGGGATACCGCACTCGAGGGCGCGCGTCCCTGTGGCCGTGACCACCCCGCGGGCGCATTTCGGCACGTTCAAGTTTGGGCTAATGGCACGGTCAATCTCGCGTGTGGCTGCCAGAGCATGTGCGAGTTCTTGCCACGAGTGAGCCAGAATGAACCTGTCGTCGAGGTAGGAAAAGAGCGTTGCCGTGGGGACCGCCCGCTCTACTGCCAAGTGCCACATGATTGAAGTTAAGTTACACAGAAAGCACGCCATAAGACAGCCCTTCGGAACGCCGACGAGGTTGTCGCCCTGCAGCACGACGTCCGTTGGCTGGTAATTAACGAACAGAATACGGGATAGGTTCTGGTAGGTCCGCAGGACGTGCCTGCAGATGTCCAAGCCAAGGTGGTTGGTCAGCTCCAGCAGGTTGTGCAAGTCCAGCCGGTGGTAACACTTCTCTAAGTCCAGGGACAGCACGTAAGCTGGGTCGGTTTGCGCCACGCGCGCCTGCGCCAGCTTTGCTTGTTGCAACTCCCACAATACGTCCGGACACGAAAGTCGAGGTACTGTTCCTGCCAAGCCGGCTGGTTTCCACTCCAGCAGCCATTGTGTCAGATGGGCAGTATGGCGTCGGGTGCACAATCTGTAAGTAACAGGTAAGACAGTGAGCGGCCGACGGTCTTTTGGGGGCGACTCTGGCCCTTTCGGGATCAGAATAACCCGACCCGTGTCCAGAAGCCAGGCAGCCTGCCAGCGTCCGCCGCGGTCGGGAGCAGGGCGAGGCGGTCCAGGGAGTCCTTGTGCAGGTTCTCCAGCCAGTCCACAGACTGGCCCTCGATGCCGCTAGCGCCGTCGGGCAGAAACTCTAGGATGCGTTCGGCGCACCAAGGCCCGAGTGGGCGATATGCCGGCACAGATGGCAATAGCGATAAATCGAATCGCTGGCGCCCAAGGCGTGCCGGAGGGGCCTGGCGTTCACGAGGAAGACCAGGGTCAGGGTGGTAGGTGCGTAATCTGGAAGACGCCGGCGTTCCACCGCCTGGCGAGCCCCCCATTGAGTTTCCGGGCCAGCTCTCGTGGAGACATGACCTTGGCGCCTGGAACCAAATCAAATTCAAGAAGAACTGGCCGGTGCTGAGAAGCCGCCACTGGTGGGAGGGCAGTCGCCGAAGCAGCTGCGGCGAGGCGCGTGGCGACCACGGCGCCGTCGATGGTCGTGGCCCAGTTGTCGTAGTGCGGGTTCAGCCGGTACGTGGGCACAGCAGGGAATACCGATACCAACCCATCGCCATCGTAGTGCACCGGAAGCTCGTTGAAGTCCCCGATGCCCATCGTGAGGGCGTCCGGCCGCTCGGCGCAAAAATTTGCATCATAAAGACGCCGTTGTTGAGCAGAACCAGAATGAGCATGTCTATGACGGAGAAGGACGCGATGCTCTCCAAGCTGCAATGCGAGACGCTGTGCCCGGAAGCCCTCGTCACTCGTAGTGTTGGCCACTGGAGCTGCATTGAGGCCGTTCCGGACGATAGCACAGAGGCCGTTCCGGCCTACACAAAGATAATAACCCATCGTGCGAAGATCATTACGTAAGATGTGGTGCACCCCAATTGCTGAAGTCGTCTTCGTCGCCGTCTTCGTTGCCGTGATTGTGTTGGCGTGTCTTTTTTCGTGTTGCGTGCGTAAAGAAATAGACGCAAGGACGTCAGGGCTGGCCACGTGGTGCAACCCAACGGCTGCGACGGGCGGCGACGAGGCGGCGAGGGGGCGGCGACGGGGCGGCGACCCGCCATACCGAAGACACGGCCCAGACGACGGACGGCGACGAGGCGGCGACGGCGGCCACATAGCCGCCAAACCGAAGACACGGCCCAGTTCCTTAGAACAGAAGTGAGTTTCCCTACGGTGGGGACGTTTGTCAAGGAATAGTTCCAGGAGGCGTCAGACCCTGGATGATGCCGTATCTGAGGAGGGCGGCGGCGATAGCCATGGCCAATCCAAGATTGGCGTTCAACCAGCTTCCAGACCTTGGATTATTTGTCCATTGGTTCCGTATCCTGTGCCCCCACAGTAAGTGCAAGCACTGATCGGGGGAAACATTGGACGCGAGGGTGTCAAGGCTGTCCCATGCGCTCGCCGAGCCGGGGGCGGCACGCCGCGCCGCCAGCGTCGTGGCGGCCGGTGCGCTGACCCCCCTCCCCGCCGCCCGTGGGAGCTGGGGTGGTCGTGAAACGACGCGAAGATCGGGACAAAATCGGATCGGGATATCTCGAAATCTCTGAGAATCGGCGGGTTTGGAGGATGTATTGGGCGCCGCGGCCGCTCCAGAGCGTTCCGGAACGCTCTGAGAGCGCTCCGGAACGCTCTGGAGCGATTTATCCCGACCCTAGCCCTGTTGTAGGTCGCCCCCGCGGGCGCAGCGTCCCGAGGGGCCCCCATCCATCCTCCGCCCGTCCTTCCCCCCTGTCGTCCTCCCTCTCGTCCTTCTGCTCGTCGTCCGCTGCCCTTCTCCTCGTCGTGCTCCTCGTCGTCTCCGCTGGCCTTTTATACCCGAGGAGCCCCCATCCCTCCTCCCCGGCCACACGCAGGGACGGGTAGGGGGAGGGGGGACGGTTCTTTGACAAGTACACAATCTGAATACTACCCTCCTCTCTCTCCTGAGTCTGTGCAGAAGATGGCCAGCACCCCTCCGCGTATTCACTGTTCAAACACAGGGTAGCCGGGAGTTTGGTTATGATTTGTGTTTTCGACAATCCGATTCTTGTCGGTCTTTCAAAATGTTGCTCCCGCTGCAGCGCTGGCCCCATTTCTGCGCCTTTGGTCGTTCCAAATCGTGCTACCGCTGCATCTTTTTGAGGATCAGGCGGGAACCCCGTTTGTGCTTTGAGGAGGCGATGTTGAAAGCGGAGCCAGCGGGCGCTTTCTATCAGCCCCGCCTCATGGGGAGCTGTCCGGGGAGCCCAGGGAGCTGAACAGGGAGCCGCGACTTCAGACCGGCCCAGGCCCCTCGAAGACAATCAACTCCAAGGAACTTGGTGCCATGCCATCACATGCAGCGCGGTGTTGTGTTCTGTGCCGCTGTGCTATGCCATGTTTTGCGTTGCAATGCTTTGTGATGCGTTGCTTCATTACGCAATGCCACGCCATGCTATGACATGACATCTTCCGCCGTGCGCTTCTATGCCAAGCTATGCCGCGCTCTACCATCCATCGCGTACCCTCTCGGGATCATTGCCTTGCTCGGCATTCGGTTGTGCCAAAAGAGAGGCTATCTGCGCCATGGAAAGGGATGGAAGGTCGGGGTATGACCTCAGATGCTGCGCGAGCGCACCTTGCTTGGAAGCACCCCTCCTCCCCAAACACCCTTTGTGCGCGCCGCCAACCTCCACTCGTCCTCCCCCCTCCCCTCTCGTGCTCCATCTGGTCTTTCCGCTCGGGCTAATCGTGCTCCGCTGCCCTTCTCCTCGTCGGGCTCTCTGCCCTCGTCCTCCTTCACGTCCTCGTCTTCCTCCGCCGCCGTCTCATCCTCCCTCCTGCTCTTTGCCCGTGAGGGGAGGAGTGAGCTCACCTCTCTCGACCAGCTCCCTCCCGAAGAGGAGTTGTGGGCTCTTTTCATGCGTCGTTGGACGAGGGGCCTTCCGCCCTATATTGTCAGTCTCAGTCTCAGCCTCCTCCTCGCTCCTACCCTTCCTCCGCCTCCTCTCGTCTGTCGGCGATGTACCGACGATGTATCCGCGACGGCAGGCTATTGCGTCTCCTTTTGGGCTTCCCCCCTCGGACTGGGATAAGGATGGGTTGGGGAGGGGGCTGTGGGTAAGGAGGCAGAGCAGGATGATGAGTAGGGGGATGAGGATGGCGAGTCGGAGGATGGGTGAGGTCTAGAAGGTTGTGTATGTTGAGGGGGATGGGGATGGATATACCTTCCTCACAGGCACATGCTTGTCGATGATGGTAAGCTGCTGCTTACTGCCTTCATGTTCGGCCTGGTGATCTGGACCATCATGAGCTGCCTCTATTACCTGTCCAACAGAACCAGCACAAATGAGTTAGCCGTGTGGGAAGTAGCTCGGTACGAAGACAGAAGCGAATGTCAAAAGGAAGACGGCTCGGACGACAAGGATTGCGAAGGGAAAATCATGGGCTGGAAAAAGTTCGAGTCCATACCGTCCACGATGTGGTACGTCCTCATAAACTTGTGCAAGGAACACCCACTGGCCGATGCGCACGTCGATTTCTGGCAGCGCCTTTGGTGCATCATCGTGTGTATTTTCGCGATGCCGCTATTCGCGCTGCCCACGAGTGTTCTGCAGTATGCGTTGCTGAAGCAGAGGTCCACAGACGACGACCCGAGTCGCTTTAGCTCATCCGTGGATCTCGATGTTTCCTTCTTCGGCCTCCAGCCCGTTTATGGCGGTCTGGTAGCAGGCTCCCTAAGCTTCTTCTCGATAGTGAGCTGGTTCTTTTACACTGCCCGCGGAACAAACCACGACTCTTTCTTTCTCATCCCGGTCCACATCGGGTCCACGGCCCTAGCATGTGTGGATGGAGTAGTCGCTTTCATCTTCATGTTGGAGTGGGCGGACCATCTGCGCAGACATGGGCGCGCGTATGTCGTAACGCTGCACGCTTGCATTGACCTGTTTGCGTGGTTGTCCGCCATCCCGCACATCTGCCTCTTCGTCTCAGGCTCGACCCCGGTGAGCGACTGGATACTGGCACTCTGCTTAATTCGCGTCTTCAAGACGGAGCGCTATCTACACAGCTTCCGCGACCTCAGGCAGGTCGCCTACGAGAGCAGGGGCATTCTGGTTGCGGCCCTCTTCTTCTCCGCCTTCGTGTGGATGGCGTACTCGCATGGGTTGTACGTCACCGAGCGCTATCAGTATGATACGGAAATGGTGGAGTCATATGGGTCTTTGATGCGTTCGCCTTGGGCAGAGGTCATTAACCTGCACGGAGAGTGGCCTTGGGCAGACTATTCCATCCCGGGCAAGGGCATAGCGACAGGCGCCTGCCTCTTCAGCATCATGCTCTTTTGCATTCCGATTTCCATCATCGGCCAGGGGATGCTCCGCAAGATGATCGAAGGACACGACGCCAACGACAACGCCGATTTCGACCGTCGTTGTTGGCAGGCGCACTGGCAGCCGCAGACCGCCGGGCTCCAGCGGCAGCTTTACGACTTGTTCTTCGAGCAGGTGCACCTGCCAGAAGGCAGCCGCCCGTCCGTTCCGTTCCGCCTGGCCCGGGCCTTGAGCTTCGTTGCCGTTGCGGCGTCGACGTTCATCGTGTGCGTGAACACGGTGGACGAGAGCGAGTTCGGCGGCCAGTTTGGCACTATATTCTGGGCATGCTACGCGGTGGACTGGTTAATCATCGGCTTCTTCATTGCAGAGTTTGCTGCAAGAACAGTGGCACTTGGGTGGCGCCACCCAGCATCAATATTTGGGATGCTCCAGCTGTTTTCGCTCTTCGCTGAGTTGTGGACCCTCAAGCCGAGCCTCCGTAAAGAAGCATTTCATCCAGAGTACGGCAACGGGGCACTCTTGGAGGACATAATCGTCCCGATGAGGTTGTTGCGTCTCTTCACTTTGGAACAGTACATCTTCTCGTTCCATACACTGAAGAACGTCTTGTACCTCAACCGGAAGATGCTCGCTCGCAGCGGAAGCGTGATGGTCTCAACGTGGTTCTGCCACGCTACGATTCTGTATCTGTTCGAGCACGATTTCACGGGCGATAAACTGCAGGACCATCGAAAGGGTGAGGGCTTGATGCGCCATGGACGGATGAGGTTATCATTGGTTGGTGGTGGGCAGGGAATGACAGGGATATATAAGAATGCGTATCCAGACTCGAATCCTGGGCATGCGTTGTATGATCATGCCTGGAAGCATCTTTGCATCTGCTTTTGCAAGGCGTCCGAGGAATTGTTTCCAATTGCCTCTGACAATCTCCGTAGACAACTCTGCCTATGAACTTTTTCCAAGTGCCTAGGCCCGCTCGGGGCCCTCGTGAACCGTCTTACAGGCCTCTTGGGGACCTTGGGGGCCGTCTTTGGGCAATATTTGGGGCCTCTGGGGCCCTCTTGGAGCGTCGGGAGCCCAAAAAGCTAAAACCATTCAAACACCTGCAACTAATCAATCATTGATTGTGACCTCCCGGAAATCTCTTGGAGCCCTCGTGGGGCGTCCTGGGGGCTTGTTGGGCTGTCTGGAGGACATCAGGGGCCGGCGGGGCCGTCTTGGGGCCATCGTGGCCGTCTTGGAAGAGTCTTGGGACCGTCTCGGAGACCATCTGAACCCCGTCTCGGAGGCTTCTTGGAGGCCATCCTGGCCGTCTTGGAGGCCGTCTTGAGGCCATCTCTGGGGGGCAGACCACCTGAAGGCATCCTTAAGAAGAGCCCGAACAACTCGGAAGTCCAGCACGCCGTGCGCCCCTGTGGCAAGACCACAGGGGGCGGCGGATATCGGAGACCGCCGACGGCGAATCACCGTCGCCCCCCTCCCGTTTGGAAACGCCCATGCGGCCAAACGTTGGGCCGAAGTCTGGTTAAGCTATTGGGCTATATATGTGCTTCCCCAGCCGTTGTGAAACCCATGGGGGGAACACTTGGGCGTCAAAAAAGAAAAGAGGAGGAGAGGGAGGAGAAGGAGGACGAAAAGGAGGAGGCTAAGGTTAAGCGCATTAGAGGCGAGTCCGAACGGTGGCCCCTGTACAGGAGCCCGTGGGCTTTCAAGTGCCTCTGCAGATGTATGGGTGCGGCGCCACTGGGACCTTCGGTGGAGCTCCCTGCGGGGCCACGAAACTTTCGTACTGGGCGCAGGAACCGCATGCGAACTGCGCCACTGGGACCTTCGGTGGAGCTCCCTATTGGGCCACGAAGCGCTGTACTGGGCGGGGGGAGGCAGGGATGGGAGGAGGGAGGGGGAGGAGGGGGACGAGGAGAAGAGGGGAGGGTAGAGGAGGAGGAGGAGGAGGAGGAGGAGGAGGAGGAGGAGGAGTAACGCGGGGCGCTGTCTCTTCAAAACGAGGACCCAACACCACAGGATGGTTAGGAAAAGTTGCGGATTGTGCCACATGGTTATCACATTCTGCCAAACGGGCCTCTCGCGCCGCATGGCGAACTCATTCGAACGCCCTTGTGCACGTGCCGTGCTGGGGGGGGGGGAAAGGGAACGGTCCTCGTCAAATCATACCACGCGGCCCACTCGAGCGCGCGTCGGCCGCGCGCGCATGTCGAGCTCCTTCATCGCCGACGCGAGGACATCGTCATCGTTACCGGCGGGCGTGATCAACATCGGCGCCGTCATTGGCATTGTCGCCGTCATCGCCACCATCGTCAACATTATCGCTGCTCCCATAGTCGTGTCTACCGTTGTCGGCGTCGCCATGATACCATGCCCGTCCAACTCACCGCCTCGCACTGACGTGCCCGATGCGAAGTGCCCAGCGTTCAGCGCCACCGCGACAACGTCGGTCGCGCCAAACTAGCTAGCCGCTGCGCACGCGAGCATTCGCAGGCCAGCGCGGCCGCAGATCTGCACCAGCCAACGCCAAGCACTCATCGCAATCGTCACCGCATGGCTGTTGCAAACCAAGTTGCGGGTGGGTGGGTGGGATGTTTGCAAGAGCATGAAATGTGTCATCAGAAATCAGCCGCATAACATCGACTGCACCAAACACAGTGCACCACATATATCCCCCTTTCTAAAAAGAGAATAGACTCTACCCCCCCGACTTATCGCCCCCCTGGGATATTATGATTTCATATATATATATATGTATATATACACACATTCATATATATATATATATATATATATATATGTATATGTATATGTATATGTATATGTATGTATGTATGTTTGTTTGTGTGTGTATATATATATATATATATATATATATATATATATTCTGCACACTCGTTCATCCTAAATGAGAAATCGTACCATCCCAACCAGGCCGGGTTCCCCCCCTGAGGTTCCCGTGTTTTTCAAAGTATGAGGTGACATGTATTGTTCTAACATAATACTTTCTTTTTTTCACAAATCCCTTGCAAACAAACTGGGCGAAGAGCACACGCGCGCGTCGTCGCGCGCGCATGCCGAAATCCTTCAAAAACCTTCGGTGCGGGAAGGATTGCGCAATCGAGTTCCCCAAAAAACATACAAAAACACATTGTTTCGCAACACTGATTTGCTATAAAAAAAAACGCTTCCGCGCGAGCTCTTTCGAAATCTTAAGAAAACCACGGTTTTTCAAGATTTACACAAAATGCTGCCAAACGGGCTTCGCGCGCGCATGTCGAAATCTGTCTAACGCCCTTGCGCGTGTGCCGTCGCGAGAATCCTCTGCAGAAAAACGGGACGAAGTGCAGACGCGCGCGTCGTCGCGGGCGTATGTCGAAAACCTTCAAAACTCACCGGTTTCGGAAGGATTTCAAAATCGTACGTCCATAGGACCTAAAATTAGCCTGGCGAAGGACCCAACCATATGCAGTTGTGAATGCCGCAATTGTGCTGGGTGGTGGCGGACGCATGCGGGCGGTGCCACTGGGACCTTCGGTGGAGCTCCCTATGGGGCCACGAAACGCTGTACTGGGTGGGTGAGGCGCGGTCAGCAAGGGCTGTGCTGCGTGGTGGCGGACGCATGCGAGCGGTGCCACTGGGACCTTCGGTGGAGCTCCCCATGGGGCCACGAAGCGTTGTATTGGGTGGGTGAAACGCATGCAGGGAGCAAGGGCTGCGCAGGGTGGTGGCGGAAGCATGCGGGCGGTGCCGCTGGGACCTTTGGTGGAGCTCCCTATAGGGCTACGAAGCGCTGTTCTGGGTGGGGGAAGCGCAGGGAACAAGGGCTGTGCTGGGTGGTGGCGGACGCAAGCGGGCAGTGCCATTGGGACCTTTGGTGGAGCTCACTATGGGGCCACGAAACGTGCGAGGGGTGTGCCAGAATGGGGTGTGGAACCGCATGCCGCCGCAGCCACTGGGGCCTTCGGTGGAGCCCCCTATGGAGCCACGAAACGTGAGGGGTGTGCCGAAATGGGGGGTGGAACCGCATGCGAGCGCAGCCTTTGCTGCGTTCGGTGGAGCTCCCTATGGGGCCACGAGACGTGTGAAGGGCGTGCCGAAAAAAAGGGTGTGACCGCATGCGAGCGCAGCCACTGGGGCCTTCGGTGGAGCTCTCTATGGGGCCACGAAGCGTGTGAGGGGTACGCCGAAATGGGGGGGGGACCACATGCGGGCGCAGCCACTGGGGCGTTCGGTGGAACTCCACATGGAGCCACCCGCGAAGCGTGTGAGGGGTGTCCCGAAATGCGGAGTGGAACCGCATGCGAGCGCAGCCATTGGAGCGTTCGGTGGAGCTCCCTATAGGGCCACGAAACGTGTGAGGGGTGTGCCAGACCGGGGGGTGGAACCGCATGCGGGCGCAGCCACTGGGGCCTTCGGTGGAGCCCCTTTATGCGGCCACGAAGCGTGCGAGGGGTGTGTCAGAATGGGGGGTGGAACCGCATGCGGGCGCTCCCTATGGGGCCGCGAAACGTGTGAGGGGTGTGCAAGAATGGGGGTGGAACCGCATGTGGGCGCAGCCACTGGGGCCTTCGGTGGAGCTCCCTATGGGGCCACGAAACGTGTGAGGGGTGTGCCAGAATGGGGGGTGGAACCGCATGCGGGCGCAGCCACTGGGGCCTTCGGTGGAGCTCCCTATGGGGCCACGAAACGTGTGAGGGGTGTGCCAGAATGGGGGGTGGAACCGCATGCGGGCGCAGCCACTGGGGCCTTCGGTGGAGCTCCCTATGGGGCCACGAAACGTGTGAGGGGTGTGCCAGAATGGGGGGTGGAACCGCATGCGGGCGCAGCCACTGGGGCCTTCGGTGGAGCTCCCTATGGGGCCACGAAACGTGTGAGGGGTGTGCCAGAATGGGGGGTGGAACCGCATGCGGGCGCAGCCACTGGGGCCTTCGGTGGAGCTCCCTATGGGGCCACGAAACGTGTGAGGGGTGTGCCAGAATGGGGGGTGGAACCGCATGCGGGCGCAGCCACTGGGGCCTTCGGTGGAGCTCCCTATGGGGCCACGAAACGTGTGAGGGGTGTGCCAGAATGGGGGGTGGAACCGCATGCGGGCGCAGCCACTGGGGCCTTCGGTGGAGCTCCCTATGGGGCCACGAAACGTGTGAGGGGTGTGCCAGAATGGGGGGTGGAACCGCATGCGGGCGCAGCCACTGGGGCCTTCGGTGGAGCTCCCTATGGGGCCACGAAACGTGTGAGGGGTGTGCCAGAATGGGGGGTGGAACCGCATGCGGGCGCAGCCACTGGGGCCTTCGGTGGAGCTCCCTATGGGGCCACGAAACGTGTGAGGGGTGTGCCAGAATGGGTGTGGGAGGGGGAGGAGGGGGGAGGAAGGGGAGGAGGAGGAAGGAGGAGGAGGAACGCGGGGCGACGTCTCTTCAAAACGAGGACCCAACACCACAGGATGGTTGGGAAAAACCAAAGTTGCGCGCGCGCTCTTGCGTCGTCGTCGTCGTCGTCGCCGTCCTCCCTCCTCCGGCGTCGTCGTCGTCGTCGTCGCCTACGTCGTCCTCTGTTTTTTCTCGTGTTCGTCGTCGTCGTCCTCTTTGGCGTCGTGGTCGTTTCCGTCGTCAGTGTCGCCGTGGTCGTCCTTCCTCCTCCTCCCACGTCGTCGTCGTCGGCCGTCGTCGGCGTCTCGTCGTCGTCCCCCTATTTCGTCGCCGTCGTCGTCGTCGTTGTCGTCGTCGTCTTCCCTCCTCCCTCGTCGTTGTCGTCGTCGGCGTCGCCGTCCTTCCTCCTTCGTCGTCGTTCGCGTCGTCGCCGTCCTCCCTCCTCCCTCGTCGTTGTCGTCGTTGTCGTCGTTGTCGCCGTCGTCGTCCTTCCTCCTCCCTCGTCGTCGCCTTCGTTGGCGTCGTCGTCGTCGTCTTCGTCGTCGTCGGCGTCGGCGTCGTTGTCGTCGTCGAAGTCGTCGGAGACGTCGTCGGTGTCGTCCTAGTCGTTGTCGTCGGTGTCGTCGTAGTCGGTCTTAACAGGTTTTGCAAACCAAGTTGCGGGTGGGTGGGTGGGATGTTTGCGCGAGCAGTGGAGATGACGACTTCAAGTTCAGCAGAGTGGATTACACAGCGTAGATTCTTTTTCTCAAAAGAGAATCGACTCTACCCCCTCCCCCCCGCGGCGTTATCCGCCCCCCTTCCGGGAATGTAAGTCATATATGATCCTGACCACATGTCCATCCGAAATATGAATTCACACTCTCCCAGAGGGGGCCGGTATCGGCCCCCTGAGGTTCCCTTGTAAAAAACAAGACGCGGGGACATTTGTTGTTCTAATATAAGATCTTTTTGTCGCAAGTCCCTTGCGAAAAAAGGGACGACGTGCATACGCGCGCGTCGTCGCGCGCGCATGCTGAAATCCTTCAAAAACCTTCGGTGTCGGAAGGACTTCGCAATCGAGATCCCAAACAGAAAATACAATTAGCCTGACGACAGACCCAACCATACGTAGTTGTGAATACCGCAATTGTGGATATATTCTTCGGTGGCGCCCCCGGGCCACGAAACGAGTGAGGGGTGTGCCGGAATGGGGGGTGGAACCGCATGCGAGCGCAGCCACTGGGGCGCTCGGTGGAGCTCCCTATGGGGCTACGAAACGTGTGACAGGTATGCCAGAATGGGGGGTGGAACCGCATGCGGGCGCAGCCACTGGGGCCTTCGGTGGAGCTCCCTATGGGGCCACGAAGCGTGTGAGGGGTGTGCCAGAATGGGGGGTGGAACCGCATGCGGGCGCAGCCACTGGAGCCTTCGGTGGAGCTCCCTATGGGGCCACGAAACGTGTGAGGGGTGTGCCAGAATGGGGGGTGGAACCGCATGCGGGCGCAGCCACTGGGGCCTTCGGTGGAGCTCCCTATGGGCCACGAAACGTGTGAGGGGTGTGCCAAATGGGGGGTGGAACCGCATGCGGGCGCAGCCACTGGGGCCTTCGGTGGAGCTCCCTATGGGGCCACGAAA
>CAUYUJ010003825.1:428158-528158 GCA_963575745.1 Prorocentrum cordatum | reverse complement strand
TATTCGTTGGCGACGTCGTCGTCGTCTTCGTCGTCGTCAGCGTCGGCGTCGTCGTCGTCTTCGTCGTCGTCGACGTCGGCGTCGGCGTCGTCGCCGCCGTCGTCGTCGTCGTCGTCGTCGTCGTCGGCGTCGTTGACGTCGTCGTCGTCGTCGTCGGTTGTTGTTGTCGTCGTCGTCGGCGTCCTCATCGTCGTCGTCGTTGTCGCTGTCGTCGTCGTCGTCGTCGGCGTCGGCGTCGTTGTCGTCGTCGTCGGTGTCGTCGTCGTCGTCGTTGTCGGCGTCGTCGAAGTCGTTGGAGACGTCGTCGGTGTCGTCGTAGTCGTTGTCGGCGGCGTTGTCGTCGTCGTTGTCGCTGTCGTCGTCGGCGTCGCTGTCGTTGCCAAGGGCCATATGCTACCCACCGCCACGGTCTTAAGAGATTTTGCAAACCAAGTTGCGGGTGGGTGGGTGGGATGTTTGCGCGAGCAGTGGAGTGGACAACTCATTGCGAAGAGAAATTCATTGCACCACATGCACAATCTTGCTTGTACCGCGTAGATTGTACCTCGTAGATTGAGAATAGACTCTACCCCCCCCGGCGTTATCCGTTCCCCTTTCGGGTATGTAAATCATATATGATCTTGACCACATGTCCATCACATATATGAAATTACAATGTCCCAGGGGAACCAGTATCGGTTCCCTTGAGGTTCCCTTGTGAAAAAGCAGTACGCGGGGACATTTGTTGTTCTAGCATAAGACATGTTTCAGGAATCCCTTGCAACAAATGGGACGAGGTGCACACGCGCGCGTCGTCGCGCGCGCATGCCGAAATCCTTCAAAAACCTTCGGCGTCGGAAGGGTTTCGCAATCGAGCTCCCCAAAAACATACAAAAACACAGGATTTCGCAACACAAATTTGCCAAAAAAGGCTTACGCGCCAGCTCTTGCGAACTCTTGAGAAAGCCATTTGTTTTCAAGTATTTCGCAAAATGCTACCAAACGGGTTTCGCGCGCGCGCATGTCGAAATCTGTCGAACGCCGTTGCGCGTGTGCCGTCGCGAGAATCCTCTGCAAAAAACGGGACGACGTGCAGACGCGCGCGTCGTCGCGCGCGTATGCCGAAATCCTTCAACACCCGTCGGTTTCGGAAGGATGTTAACAGCGTGTTTCCAAGAAACATGCAAAAACACAAGGTTTCGCGACACGGATCTTCAATAAAAGCGTGCGCGCGCGCTCTTGCGTCGTCGTCGTCGTCGTCGTCGTCGTCGCCGTCCTCCCTCCTCCCTCGTCGTCGTCGTCATCGTCGCCGTCGTCGTCCTCTATCCTTCCTCGTCGTTGTCGTCGTCGTCGTCCTCTTTGGCGTCGTGGTCGTTTCCGTCGTCGTTGTCGCCGTGGTCGTCCTTCATCCTCCTCCCTCGTCGTCGTCGTCGTCGTCCGTCGTCGGCGTCTCGTCGTCGTCCCTCCTATTTCGTCGCCGTCGTCGTCGTCGTCGTCGTCTTCCCTCCTCCCTCGTTGTTGTCGTCGTCGGCGTCGCCGTCCTTCCTCCTCTTTCGTCGTTCGCGTCGTCGCCGTCCTCCGTCCTCCCTCGTCGTTGTCGTCGTTGTCGCCGTAGTCGTCCTCCCTCCTCCCTCGTCGTTGTCGTCGTCTTCGTTGGCGACGTCGTCGTCGTCGTCGGCGTCGGCGTCGTCGTCATCTATGTCGTCGTCGACGTCGGCGTCGCCGTCGTCGCCGCCGTCGTCGTCGTCGTCGTCGTCGTCGGCGTCGTCGACGTCGTCGTCGTCGGCGTCGCCGTCGTCGTCGGTGTCGTCGGCGTCGTCATCGTCGTCGTCGGCGTCGGCGTCGGCGTCGTCGTCGTCGTCGTCCTCGGTGTCGTCGTCGTCGTCGTCGTTGTCGTCGTCGTCGTCGCCGAAGTCGTTGGAGACGTCGTCGGTGTCGTCGTAGTCGTCGTCGTCGGCGTCGTCGTTGTCGTCGACGTCGCTGTCGTCGTCGGCGTCGGTGTCGCTGCGAAGTGCGATTTGGTACCTACCCTCACGGTCCGCAGAAGTTTTGCAAACCAAGTTGCGGGTGGGTGGGTGGGATGTTTGCAAGAGCATGGGATGTGTCAAACCATCTGTAAAAATCAATTCGCCCCCAAATATTCTCCCTTCTAAAAACAAAATGGGATCTACCCCCCCCCGGCGTTATCGCTTCACATTGAGGGTATGTAAATCACATATGATTATGACCACATGTCTATCCTAAATATGAATTTACACTATCCCCGGGGGGCCGGTATCCCCCCCCTGAGGTTCCCTTGTAAAAAACACTATGCGGTGACATGTTTTGTTCTAACATTGCACCTTTTCGCGAATCCCTTGCAAAAAATGAGACGAGGTGCACACGCGCGCGTCGTCGCGCGCGCATGCCGAAATCCTTCAAAAACCTTCGGTGCCGGAAGGATTTCGCAATCGAGCTTCCGAAAAACATACAACACACATGGTTTCGCAACACAAATTTGCTAAAAAGGCTTACGCGCCAGCTCTTGCGAAATCTTGAGAAAACCATATGTTTTTTCAAGATTTTCGCAAAATTCTATTAAACAGGCTTCGGGCGCGCGTATGTCGAAATCTGTCGAACGCCGTTGCGCGTGTGCCGTCGCGAGAATTCTCTACAAAAAATCAAACGAAATGCAGACGCGCGCGTCGTCGCGCGCGCATGCCGAAATCCTTCAAAAGCCATCGGTTTCGGAAGGATTTCAAAATCGTGTGTCCAAAAAACCTACCAAAACCGAAGGTTTCGCAACACGGATTTTCAACAAAAGCGCGCGTTCTTGCGTCGTCGTCGTCGTCGCCGTCCTCCCTCCTCCCGCGTCGTCGTCGTCGTCGCCTACGTCGTCCTCTGTCTTTCCTCGTGTTCGTCGTCGTCGTCGTCCTCGTTGGCGTCGTGGTCGTTTCCGTCGTCGTTGTCGCCGTGGTCGTCCTTCATCCTCCTCCCTCGTCGTCGTCGTCGTCGACGTCGGCGTCTCGTCGTCGTCCCTCCTATTTCGTCGCCGTCGTCGTCGTCGTCGTCGTCGTTGTCGTCGTCGTCGTCGTCCTCCCTTCCTCGTCGTTGTCGTCGTCGGCGTTGCCGTCCTTCCTCCTCCTTCGTCGTTCGCGTCGTCGCCGTCCTCCCTCTTCCGTCGTCGTTGTCGTCGTTGTCGTCGTTGTCGCCGTCGTCGTCCTCCCTCCTCCCTCGTCGTCGTCTTCGTTGGCGACGTCGTCGTCGTCGTTGTCTTCGTCGTCGTCGGCGTCGTCGTCGTCGGCGTCGTCGTCGTCGTTGTCATCGTCGTCGTCGTTGGCGTCGTCGTCGTCGTCGGTGTCGTCGTCATCGTGGTCGCTGTCGTCGTCGAAGTCGTTGGAGACGTCGTCGGTGTCGTCGTCGTCGGTGTCGGCGGCGCCGTCGTCGTCGTCGTCGCTGTCGTCGTCGGCGTCGGTGTCGTGGCCAAGTGCCATCTGGAACCCACCGTCACGGTCTTGTCTGAAGAGGTCTTGCGACCAAGTTACGGGTGGGAGGGTGGGCTGTTGGCGCGAGCAGTGGAGAGGACAGCGTCAAGTTGAGCAAGTGATTGGTTGCACCACATAGATTGCACAAAATAGCTTGCACCACACAGATTGGACCACATGTTGCATCACGTACATTGCGCAACGCAGGTTGCATCACAGAATTCGAGCCATATATATTACACCTCGAAGGTTGCACCATGTAGATTGCACCGCGTCGATCTCGCCCCGTATATTGCACCACATGGATTGCTCCACGTAGATTGCACAGCATATCTTGCACAACGTCGGCTGCATATTGCGCACCGCATAGATCGACAGAGCTTGCACAGCATACTTCGCGCAAAACAAACATTGCACGACATAGATTGCAGACCGTCGGTAGCAGTACGAAGATACATCACATATATTCTCTTTTGTCAGAAGATATGTGTATCACCCCCTGGACTTAATAACCCCTGTTCTTTGCTTTGCAATTTCATACGAGTTTGCCCCATCGTCCATCCTAACTATGAATCCACACCGTCCCAAACAGGCCGTCAGCATTTTCCACATCTCGTTTTTGTATCGCAAACAATAATATGCGCGTGCCGCTTCTATCGGAAATCATAGGTTTCCAGCACTCCATTGCAACAGGACGAAGGGCACACGCGCGAGTCGTCGCGCGCGCACGCCAGAATCCTTCAACCGCTTTAGGTCCCGGGAAGATGTCCAATCGAACGCTTATGCGCGCGTGCTGTCGCCAGAACCCCCTGCAACACATTGGACGAAGTGCATATGTGCGCGTCGTCGCGTCTGCATGCCGAAATCCTTCACTGTTCTTGTTTTCGCAAGGATTCCAAAATCGATTGCCACGAACACATGTATTATACACTTTGTGAAACTCCCCATCTTTGCATCTCATTACATGGACATTCCCGCCGTGCGTGTCTAAACGCAAAGAACTTCGAATATAAGCTTCGTTGATCCAGCGAGACAGCCTAGCGGTGAATATCATTGTAAGTGAGTTTGTATATGCATGGGCCTCATGAGTACGAGTGCGACTATGCGCATGTGTTTGAATATGGCTACGCGATCCCCCCTCCATGCGCAGGCACATGTAGACGCCGTGCGAGACCATTGGCAGTGGCCCGCGCAAACATCGCACGCGACACGCCACGTGGAAGAGAGAGCGCTTGCGCGCGGCTGTTCGCTGGAAATTCACGCGCCAGTGCGCCACGCTGGCAGCGCGAACGGGGGAGAACACATAAGGAGGGAGAGAACATGAGGATCGTTTCTCCGGCCGCCAGAGCAAGTCTTGTTCGCCACCACAACGACAGGTGCCGTCGGGACAGACCGTCCGCACTTGGCATCGGGCCGACGAGTCAGGCGACTACTTGCACTTGGCGTCGTCATGCACCACGCGGCTGCACGCGCGTGGAACTGCCAAAAATGACGTCGGCGCAGCATGTCATGCTTGGTCATGCTCGCGACATGGTCATGCCCATGGCCAAATACATTTCGGGCTTCTTATTTGAGCCAGCTCCTGAAAGACCGTCCGCACTTGGCATCGGGCCACGGAAGGGCTAAGGCAACTCGTATTCTTCTGACAGTTTCATCCCGTATTGTTCGGCAAGCAGGACACACTTCTCCACCGTTAAATCCCCCTTCTTCTGGAAGCGTTTGAGAGCCTCCTTCACCGACTTCGGTAGACCTCTTGTCAGCAGCCAGCGAGGGGCCAGCCGCGCCAGCAACATGTCCGCCATCTTGGTGGCGCGGGAGAACATGCAAAAAGGTTCAGCCACCCTGCGTCGTCGTCAGTGCCGCGCTGTTCCTGGGGTTCCTGGCGGGCCCAGTCGATGGTCACTGCGCCGCGCATTGTCTGCCCCTGCGACGCCGTCGTCGTCGGGTTGTGGGCGTGCGACAGCATGGAGCCGTAGCGCTGCGCGCTGTGCGCCGCCGACGACGCCTCCCAGATGAAGGTGGCCCCCATCAGAGGAACGCACAAGATACCTCGAGCATTCTTCTCTTTTGCATATTTTGCTTCGTTGTCCACGTGCTCCTTCAAATCCACCCACGTGGGGGGCCTGCATGAAGTCGTCGGCTTGCAGCCCACCTCCCGTTGGGGAGCGGCGCGGCCTGAAGATCTCGCCCGGGCGGGTGTTGTCGTAGTCCTTCTGGTCGCGTGTGTCGAACAGGAAATCAACGATGGTGGCCCGCTGCTCCTGGGCGAGGCCGAAGGTCCCATTGAACTTGCCAGTGGAGCGAACCCGCATTCCCACGTGAGCAGGGAGCGCGCCGTGGATATTGCCTGCGCGGTAGATGTAGGCCACGTTCAGCATCCCGGAGCACGTCGCCTTCTCCCCGACGGGGATGGTCTGACACCTCGTCGGGGGCCCGGGGGAAGACCAGGGGCACCTCGAGCACGCGGGCGTCGCGCCGCGCCCTCTCGGTGATCCAGCGCGCCAGAGGTTCCCATTGCGCGGCCGTGCCGTAGCCCTCGAGGAGCTTCTCATCCGCGCGCCGCGGCCCCAGCTCGGGGCCCGCGTCGGGGCGGCTGCGCCTGGCGAGCGTCGCCTCGCACGCCTTCCAGGCAGGGCCAGGGCTCGCCCAGCCCTGGCGCGTGCACGCCAGGAGATCGATGAGGGGATCGCCGGGCACGAAGCGTTCGGTCCCGAAGGGCTCGGTGGTCGAGGAGATCCTTCCGAAGACCTTGATGGCGTTCTGAAGCGCCAGGGCGGGCTGCTCCTGGACAGCGTAGTTGCCGTTGGCGTCCTTTTCGCTGGGGCCTGTGAAGAGGCCGAGTTGCGCGGTCGGTGTAAGCTGAAGGAAGTCGCCCAGGTGGACGACGATGGGGCGCCTGCCGAGACTACACCCTTTCGTCATGAAAGTGCCCTCCGTGGCGGCGCGGGTCTTCATGCGCCCGTGCATGGCGCGAATGTCCAGCATCTTGTAGCTGGCGCTGGACGCCGCGCTCACCTCTTCGATGGCGAGCACCCTCGCGCTCCCCCACCGCTCCTGAAGAGCTTTCTCCTCGTCGCCTGCGCGCGTCTCCGCGCGGGCCATCTCCTGGGCGAGCAGGCGGGCATGTTTTTGCGCCTGCGCTTTGGAAGAGGCCGCCGCCAGCGCGGGCGGGGACTCGGGCGTCTCGTTGATCCAGATGCGTTCCGTGGCCTTGAACGCCAGCTTCTGCGCCGCGCGCGTCTTGCCCGTGCCCCCAGCGCCGAGGAGGAGCAGGTGCGTGGGCTCTCGCTGCTCGGGCGGCAGCTTCTCCCCCTTCCCAAGCATTGTCGCAGGCCTCCGCGAACATCGCCATAAAGAGTGTCTTTCGCCGAGTCAGCCGCCAGTCTGGGGGCAGCTGCGACATGAGATGCTGGATGAATGCGCTAGGTGTTTTGTAAACGCCATCTTTTGCAACTGAGGCCACTGGCGTCCGTTTGCCCCTGGGTCTAGCTTCGTCTTTTTCGCTTCCTCCATGTGGTCTTCCTTTGCGTTGACCTTCAGTGCTGCTTCCTGAGTTTCCATCGGTCCGATCCTGTCTGTGGCCTGCGCGCCTCTGAGCTTCTCATAATCGCTTCGCCGCAATCTGCCGGGCGCTCTGCGCTGCCTCACCCCGTCGCTTCCCTCGGCCAGCCCTGTCGTGGCGCTCGTGAAGAGCAGCGCCAATAATTCCTTCGGGATCCGCGACGGTCGGATGGCCAAAGTCCAGGATGGCCCGCACCTCCTCGTCGTCGAAGGAGCCCAATAGCCAGAGCGTGAATTACCTACCCCGCTTTCGCTTCCAGGCAAAACCAAGCCACACCACGCGCCTCCTCGTCAAGCGGCCTGACCAGTACATGCCGAAGTTTGGCATCGCTTGGTATTTCTTGGAAGCGAGGGTGGTCAAAAGCGAGGTAGGTTTGTTTGCCCCCTAAATAGTGGTGGGACCGCCGCGGGAAACGCCCACGGCGCGCGTGCCCGCCGCCGCCGGGCTCGCCCGCGCGGCCGCCGGGGCCCCCCGTTGCGGCCGGGATGTCGGGCTGGGGTGGGGCACCTCGGCGCCCGCCTGGCAAGGTCGCTCGTGCTCCTCCACTCGCGCCTGCGCCAGACCTTCCAGGTGGGCCGCGACCTTCTTCAGAGCCCCGAATCATCAGGGGTAACTCGGGCCAGGGCTAACTCGGGTTCGATTTTCGGGATTCCGAACCCGAGTTACCCGGGGCCCGAGTTACCCCGGATAACTCGGGCGTCCAGAGCCCCAAAACCATCAGGAGTAACTCGGATCAGGGCTAACTCGAATTCCTTTTTCGGGAATCCAAACCCGAGTTACCCCGGGCCCGAGTTACCCCGGATAACTCGGGCGCCCAACTTCTGCGCGACGAGCGCACTGCATTGCTAAGCGGTGGCGCGAAGCCTTTCCTGGTCTAGATCGTCGACGTCTTCTTGGGGCGCCGAGGGCCCCCGCATCTCGTCGGCATCCCACGCGGCATTGAGACGGCCCCGCGCCTCTCGTGTCTTGCGCAGGCCCACGCGTTCGCGGCGCCCCAAGGAAAGCTCGGAAGCTCCCGCGGCCAAGACGTTCACCCCGTCCACGCGCGCCCCCCGAGAGAGCGCGAACGCCAAAGACAAAGGAGGGTCAAAAGCCGACGCCCGAGGCCAGATCGTCGCGCAGAGATCCCAATAAGAAGGCCCGCTCCAGGAAGCAGTCACCCCGGGATACCTCGGCCTGCAGTTGGCCGACGAAGGAACATTTAATTTTCTGGCTGTGGGATGCGGCAGACGTCTTCCTTGGAAAAGCAGCCCGGTTGCCATCCGTGGTTCTTTTGCCGTTTGCCAGACAAAGTGGATCGAAGCTCTCGGCCGCGCGGTGGTCTTTGGCCTTGTCTTCGGCCAGAGTGGCGGAGAAGGAGCGGAGCAGCGAGGCGTTGTGCACGGCGGCTGTTCCATTGCCCCTTGCGGAGGGCGGCGCCTGGAAGCCCTCGAAGAGGGGGGCGCGGAACTCGGCGGCGAGGCGCTGGAAGCGCGCGCCGTGCAGGTCGCGGCCATCGCCGAAGGGGATGCCAATGAACCGCTCCCATGTCTTCGCGGCTTCGCCGCTCTGCTCGAACCTCGCCGCCAGCTCTTCGACGCGGCGCGCCCGCGTGCCGCGCGCGTGCCAGGAGGAGGAGGAGGAGAGGGAGGAGGAGGAGGAGGAGGAGGAGGAGGAGGAGGAGGAGGAGGAGGACGAGGAGGAGGAGGAGGGAGAGGGAGGAGGAGGAGGAGGAGGAGGAGGAGGAGGAGGAGGAGGAGGAGGGAGAGGGAGGAGGAGGTTCTTCAGGACAGCATCGCTGCCGCGCCAGAAATAAATTATCGGGGGGGCTGGTCGTCGCAGCCTTTGGCGGTCCGGCATTGCGCGTCCTGGGCGTCGCCCCCTATCGCCCTAGGCTCCGTTCTCCCCTCTCGCCCTCTTTGGCCGTATCTTTGCAGCGCTCGCTAAGGCACTGTTCGAAGATGTTTAGTTTCTCTCGGACGTCCAACCCGCCGCCCCTCTCAGCCGCGCGAGCATCGAGCGCCTCCGCCGTCGTCGCGCACTTCGCGCCAGCCCGATTCATCGACGGCTTCCGGCCGCCCTCGCTGATCTCGCGCCAGCCAGCCAGCGGGCGCGAGCCCATGCCTGTCGACGCGGGGAGAAGGCCTAAATAACTCCACCCGCGCCCAATCGCGCCCAGAGCGTCAGAGCCGGGCATCGGTGTCTTTCTCGCTTCTTTCTCTCCCCAGAGCTTTTGCGGTGGTGCTCGACGATGGTCCCGCCGCCAGCTTTGATCGCATAGTGACGCGCGGAATCGCCGCGCTGCCGCCTCCACGCCTCCGCCGCATTGAACGCGCCTGCTTTCGCGTGCACGGCCCAGCACCTGTGGCTCACGAAGGTCACGTGTTCGTAGAGGATCGGGTGCATCATCTTCGCCGCGCTCTTCCAGTAGCAAGGGCGGTTGGAAGAGTTCAGCCGTTTGATGTGCGCCGCGGTCGCCGCGAACGCCGACTTCCCCGGGTGCGCCTTCTTGGCCGCCGCCCCGTCGATCTTTGGCTCGTCCATGGCGCGCTGCCTCTCCAGCTCCTTCTTCTCCTGGTCTCTCTTTGCCTGTGGGCGCTCCAATCCCCGCAGGAGGTTCTCGAGGACTGACTCCCTCCATGGTGGGGCGCTGCTTCGTAGTGTAGCTGTTGACGTAGAAGCCCGTGTTGATGGCTTTGCAAAAGGCCGCAATCGTCGCGCTTTTGCACTCGCAGAGTAGGCGCTCGTAGGCATGGTCTGGGAGGGGATGGGGTCAGAATAGTCCAGCGAGGTCAGAGTGAAAACAATTACTCCATCTTAGGACACGGGGAACAAGAACCCCATCCGTTGGATATGGGGACTAGGGGCCTCATCGTTTGGACATGGAGAACAAGAACCCATCATTTGGAGATCGGGAAAACACACGGTTCCGCACAATCGGTTTTCAAACAATTGCGTCCGCGTTTTCTTGCGAATTCTCAAGAGACCATGGTTTTTCACAATGTCCATTCAATTCGACCAGACGGGCCTTTCGCGCTGCATGTCGAGATCATTCAAAAGCCTTTGCGCGCGTGCTGGGGGGCACGATCAGTGTCAAATACTTCCATGCGGACCATTCTCCAGCGCCGGCCGCGCGCGCACGTCGAGGTCTTTCCAAAGCCTCCATCACCGACGCGAGGACGCCGTCATCGTTGTCGGCGTGATCAGCATCGGCGCCGTCGCTTGCCGTGCCGTCGCCGTTTTCGTCATCGTCGCCAGCGCGGCTATTATCATCCTCGCGTCTACCGTTGCCGACGTTGCCATGATACCGCGCTTGCCCAAGTGGCCGACTCGCTCTGGATTGCCCGTTGGGAAGTGCCTAGAAGTCAGCGCCACTGCGTTTGCGCCAGCCGCGCCAAACTAGCTGGCCGCTGCGCGCGCGAGCATGCGCGGGCGAGCGCGGCTGCGGAGAAGCACCAGCTAACACCAATCACTCATCGCAATTGCCGCCGCATGCGTTTTGCAAAACAAGTTGCGGGTGGGTGGGTGGGGTGATGCCGCGAGCAGTGGAGTTGATCCCATCGTGGTGGTTGTTCCAGTCATGCTGCTATGGACACCCCTTGGGGTCCACGCTGGCTAACAGTATATGTTTGCGTGTTTAAAGCTTCTCTTTGAATAGGGGTTCGGCGGGCCAGCTCGCATAGCTGGTTTCCCCTACGTTTTTTGGCGCTGGAGGCGTGCAGGCGTCGATCACAGCGCCTGGCGGCGGGGCCGCAACAAGCGTCACGCAGCATATCTTGAGCTCCCATCCCTTTCCTTATGCCCGAGACCCCGCTGTCGTCCTACCCGACATGTGGGGGCCTGGAGCTCTCCAGATATCCAGCGCCGTGTTTTTGTTCCACACCGTGGCTCCCACGAGGCCTCGACCTTTTCCCAGCGATCGACTTCTCATCCAGAGTCGTTTCCTGACGATCCCAAGGCCTGCTGATGGCCCCCAGTTGCCGAAAATGGCAAACACATCCGTCGTGATTTTCCATAAAGCGAGGATGTCAGTGCAAGAAGGCTTCGGGGCCGTGTCTGGGTGTTGTGGCCGTCTTAGAAGCCGTTGTCTGGGTTTTGTGGCCGTCTTGTGGCCGTCCTGGGGGCGAGAGGCAGAGCGTCGGGAAGGAGAAAACAGGGACGGTCACGTGTGCTGACACCGTCGTTGTCCTGGGGCCGTCGTGGGGCCGTCTTGAAGTCCGAGGAGGGCGCCAGGGGGCGATTGTTTTTTTGGGGTTCTCTGGTCGGCAAGGGAAAACCAGTAAAACCAGCATACCATATTTTGACAGTTTGGGACGTTTCGGACAGCCCCCGCGACCGCCTGGGGAGGCATATAATCACGTAGCACCCTGATGAGATGATTACGCACAGTTATTGTATGACCGACGCCTCCGCCTCACTCGCTTTGCATTGCAATCGGCTTCAAAATCGCAGTCCCGAGCTTGTAAGCAAGCAGTCTTAGTGTCTTCCCCTGTAGTCAGGACTTCCGGGACGAGATCAATGAGTGCTTCGAGAAGGAGGAGTCGAAGTGCAAGTGGCAGACATTGGATACGTGCGAGGATAAGGACGCAGTTGAAGAGTGTAATGGAGACCTTCCGATGTTCATGCGCTATGTCAGCGTCCTGCGAGGTTTGCAATACAGCATTGTGCACCTTTTTGGGGACTACCCTGAGACAGACTACACGTTTTATGCCAAGGTTATCCACTTCATGGGCATCATGTTTGGGATCGCGATCATCGCGTCGTTCATCGGGACTTTCACTGGCGGTGTAACTAGCTACATTAGAGAAGAGCGGCACGCGAAAATGACTCAGCTCAAGCAAAAGCAGGTAATGGCGAGCATCAAGGTCGAGCGCAGAGGAAATGGGGGGGGCTAGCCTAGACCGGATTCGGTCCACCACCTCGCTCGGTGGCACTTTCTCCCTTCCTTGCCCCTCCTCGCAGACCCCTTCCTCTCTTCCTGCCCCTTCCCTGCACGGGCTTGGGGAACGGCATTTTTTCTACGGACCATTGGCAGCAAGGGTACGCAGATGCTGCGGCTGAGGGCCCAGGGTAAGCATTCTCACCGGACACATGCAGCACCCTTGGAACTTGCCGCGCCCATCGTCGCTATCCCGCCAGCGGAGGTGGCCTTCTCCACGGCCACCATCCACACCATCAGAGCGATGCTACGGTCCCCATGGAGGACGGCGGCGACCAGATGCCACGGGCAACGCAGCCAGATACGGAGCCGTAGCCGCAGCCACAGCCCACGCCACAGTTGACGAGACACTGGCCAAGTCGGACGCGTTGTGGCCCAGCAACGTAAAGCGCACTCAGAGATGCAGCGACAACAAGTGCTATTTGAGACGCCCCACCACAGCAGAGGGAAGTTAACCTCGAAGCAATCGACCCCACACTCCTGTGACCAGCTCCTTCACCCCACCAGCCGGCAGACAGGGCGAACAAAACACCCACCAGGGACTACCAAGCCCCACGGCCCCCAGTTCAAATTTTCGACATGGTCGCCGAACGAGGCTTTCAAGCCGACGGGGCGAAGGAGGTCAGCGAGCCGCTCCGTCACAAGCGCGCCGAAGCAGCAGACGGGACAGACCCCGCAGCCCACGCGACAGCAGGAGTTGGCGTGGGCGCTGGTTCCAGGCCCCAAGAGAGAGGCAACAATTGCAAAACCACCAGACCGCATCTAGGCCAGCGCACATCTTGTGAACGCAGCAAAACACTGCCCCACAGCAGTCGACCGATTCGACCGCAACAAGGAACTCAGAACATTATGCCTCATCGCTCTGTTAGCGTGGGAAGCCCTTCCCGCGCGAGTGAGTTACTCCACCAGAACAAAGCTTCAGTAGGCCTAACCATGCAGCCGAACTGTGCTATACCGGCGTATCCGCGACCAGGTCGAGCAGAGATATCGTAAAGAGCAGTACGGCTTCCAGAGTGGCAGAGGCTGTGACGACGCTCTAGACGTGCTGCGCATGGTGGCGGAAAAGTCCGGGGAGTGGGGGGAGGAGCTGTGGATGGCTACGCTGGACGTCTAAAAAGCATTCGACAGAGTGCACCACGCGCAGCTGTTCGAAGCTTTGAAGGCAGCGAGTGTGGGCCCAAGTGTTGTCAACGTGCTCCGGGCGCTCTATCGGGACATGTCGGCCTACGTCCAGGTGGTCCCGGGGTCGGAGAGCAGGCGCTTCCAAGTGCAGCGCGGTGTCTGGCAGGGGGACCCGTTGTCACCAGTTTTGTCCAACCTGGTCATGACACAGATTCTCGACGAAGCGAGCTGCGTCTGGCAGCGGCGCGGCTATGGCACTATAGTCGGCCAGGCGCTCAATGGACGGCGCCTCACGCACGTGGCCTTCGCGGATGATGTGACCTTGACTTCACGGACGTGGACGTCGTTGAAGCGCATGA
This sequence comes from Prorocentrum cordatum, assembly GCA_963575745.1. Taxonomy (NCBI): domain Eukaryota; class Dinophyceae; order Prorocentrales; family Prorocentraceae; genus Prorocentrum; species Prorocentrum cordatum. The sequence goes on along the minus strand of CAUYUJ010003825.1, from coordinate 514,754 downwards.
TCTTGGCTTTGAAGGCTGCTCTACAGAAGAGAGGCCTCCAGTTACACCCGACAAAATGCAAAGTGCAAACAAATCAGCCAGAAGTGTCGCGGAGGGGGGACGTCGAATTGGAGGGCGGCTTCTCGGTCAAGGTGCTGGAAGAGGGCGAACCTTTGGAGGTGTTGGGCACGATGCTCTCCTTGACCGACGCGACAAAGGTTGAGACCGAGCGTAGAGTAGCCACTGGTTGGCGCAAGTTCTGGGCAATGCAGAAAATGCTGCTGAACAAAGACGTCTCCCTTTCCTGCAGACTGAAGCTCTTCGACACGTCTGTTGGTGCATGCGTCTTGTACGGCTCGAACTCCTGGACGCCGCTCGCGGCGGAGATCCGCTGCCTGACGGCTGCGCAGAACAAGATGCTGCGCCGGATTTGCGGCTTCAGGCGTGCGCCAGAGGAGCAGTGGCACGCTTGGGTCCAACGGGTGACAAAGAAGGCGTGGGACAAGGCGCAGGCGGTGGGAGTGCGAAGGTGGCCGGAGGCGCACGCCCAGAGGAAATGGTCGTGGGCGTGCCATGTTTCGAGAATGACCGCCGCGACATGGGTGTGGAGAACGACGTTCTGGAGAGATTATGAATGGATCCCGGGACACGAGGAACGACGGCCGGGGCCGGCTGACCCGACCTCCTTGCGTGAGGCGCATGAAATGGGAAGACCAGATGAGGCGTTTCTGTACGGCGGAAGGACACCGCAGCTGGACCGCCGTGGCCGGGAACCGCGACAGGTGGTTCAGACTCTCGGACTCCTTCGCGCAGTGGTTCACGCGAGTGGTTCGCCACGCGGTGCGCCCGATCTCCCGGCCTCTTCGGAGCTGCACCCCCTTCCCCTTTCCTTTTCCCTTCCCCATGCAGCCAAACTCACCCATCCGCGGGTCACCCTAATTGCTCGTTCGATGTGACGACGCTTGCATCGCAGAGGGGCCTTCGCGAGTCCGACGGCCCAAGGGCGGATGGGGCACCCGAGATCACGCGCAGCTCATGTTCGCCGCGGGCGTCGCGGGTCAGCACGTCTCCAATTCCGCCGAGACCATCGATTACGAGGTGGCCACGGGGCTGACCGACATTTATTCAGCTTGGCCTTCGGGCATGGCTTCTGCCCACTCGCTGCCTGCAAATAGGCTTCCAGTGCAGGGGCAGAAGGGTGGATCCCACCGCGGCGGCATGCCGGACTTGCCGGCGCCAGGCTTCTCCAACAGGGCATCAGTCCCCTGCCGATCCACCTTGGGGTCGCCCATCAGCGCCAACTGATGCCATGGGCCATCGACCAATCCACCAGCCCTGGGGCAGCAGAGGCGGAATTATCATATCATTGCCACACGCCTGAAACCGCAGCCACTAGGCCGACGGAAAATGCCACTCGCACATCAGCACAAGCAGCGCGTACATTTTCGCGAGCCCCATCCGACTTGCCCCAAGCCGACTCACAGCAAAGTGACTCGCGCAGGCTGCGCGCCGCCGAGCTCACGCGCAACGCGACAGCTCACCAAGCCAGGGACGGACAGGCCCGTCAACCACCGGGCTCGCTCAGATGCACCCCTGCACACGCGCCGCCGCGCCCTCGCCCCACGCGCCCCGCCAGAGCCAGCGCGACGCAGCCTCGGCAGTGGCGCAGGGGGCAGGGCCGCCAAGCCACGAGGGCCCAGCAGGGCACTTGAGCGCGCGCCCCCTACACCGCCGCAGAAACGCACGAAGGTGCAAGCGTGCCGGAACAACGCGACGATGTTGAAACCACCAGCCCGCGCGGCAGCAGCAGCCTGAAGGGCGACGTTGGCCAATCGTTAGACGCGCGCCGGCTCCATCCGACGGCGCGACGGCGCCGCTCGACGCATTGCTGCGTCCGCGGCGCACCAGCCCCATCGCGGGCGCAAGGATGGCCCGCGTAGGACGCGCCGGGCAGGCGCCAAACCCGCGGCGGCCCCCACCTACCGTGGGGTTTCACCAGGCAGGGCTACCGTGCGAAACCAGCCTCGCCACGCGAGGAATGGATCACGCTCGGTGTCAACGGCGCCCGCAGGCTCGCCACCGACGCCTTGAGAAAGCGGGGGGCATCGAAGCGACGCGCCCTGGCCGACTTGGCGGGCGCGCGCTGGCAGCTCTGTTCGCATGCCCTGCAGTGCCAGTTGTTCTGCCCCGCGCAAGCTGTCAACGCCGCTCGGCGCAGCTTGGCCCGGCGCGCCGCGGCGACGAAGAGCCCCGGACAACGACCGCTTGCCATGGGCATGGGCGCGCACTAAGCCCAAATGCCCCAATGCATGCTCGCCCTGCGCGCGCCAGCCAGCCCGACCAGGGCGGCGGGCCATGCGCCTCATGCCGCGCCCGAGGCGCGGGGTCAAGCGGAACCATGCTGCGCTAGAGTTCTTGTGGGAACGACCTTTTCAAACCGATGGGCGCGCTCGCGCGCTTCAAGTGGCGACGACCTGGCATGTGGCTTCGACGGGCGCAACGTCGACGCCGCCCTCGCGGCGCGAATTGGGCCCCCAGCGACCTGCGCGCCACGCCCGCGGGGCCCCCCGCGCGCCCGCTTCACTGGCCTGGGACGACAATTGCTGGCGGGCGCCAAGCCGGAGCAAACGCGCGCCACCAGCGCGCCGCCGCCGGGCGCGGCCGGGGCGCGCGGGCAACCGGCCCCCCTCGCCCGTCCATCGGGCCGCGCCCCTTCCCGCGTGGCGGACCGCCACGCAGACGGCCCCGCGAGCTTCGGCGAGCTTGTGAGAGGCAGCCAGACGGAATTGACGGCGCCCCATGGCGGCCCGCCAGGTTTCTGCAGGGGGTCGCCCCCAGGCATCGCCGCCGTGCTATGCAGACAGACCGCTCTTCGTTGCCTTAGGTTCTGCGCCCTCCCAACCCGACGAAGCGCTGGCAAGTCCCCGCGGAGTTTTTAAAGGGTCCAGAGACTGGCGACGCGCCCCGGCGAGCGCGACCGAAACGCCGCGGAGAGCGGCCGCGGTCACGAGCGCCATGCAACTTTTAGTGCGCAGGGTCCATGGGGGCGATGAACGACGGACTGACGTCGGACTTCTGTGGGCAAACCAAATGCTGCGCCATGCTCCGGTCGTCTTCGACGTCCTCGTTGGGGGCGACGACAGCCGTGGAATCTTCGAGCTCTTCGGACCCGTTGATGCCTGCCCGAACACGCGGCGCGTGGCGTGCTGTGCTATTTCTCCCATGGCGAGTCCAGCTGGCTCGGCATCGCGCCCCCTGCGTCGCGGCGCCTCGGCATTCAACGCAGAATCGAAGACGGGCGTCGAGGTCGCGGAGCAGATCCAACGGGCCGACCGAAGACAGCCGCGCTGCAACCGACACAGCCCGCGCCCAGCAACTATCGGGCGGGGGCAGCGCGGCGGGCCCCGGCGACGGCGCGAACGCGCCGCCGAGACCGCCCCCACATGTCCTCCGCGCCGAACCGTGGCGCGCCCCCGCTGGCATTTCCGCGCGGAGCACCTGCTCCCAGATGTATTGCTTCGCAAGGGTGTCAATCGTTCTCGGGCCCTCCATTGTTGTCACCCACCATGCGTCCGCAAGGGGGGCGCCGGAAATGAGCCGAGCCCTGGGCCGCCAGATTCAGGAAGTTCCGCAGGGCCCGCGCGCGCAGCACGACGCCAGCAAACGAACAGCCAAGGCGATCGCGCGAAGAGGTTCAACCTGGAAGGCGCCTCGCACAAAGTCGCCCCGATGCCGCCGCGCACGCGGGCTGAAGTCGCCGACTAAGCTGCGCGTGCCAGACAGAGCCAAGCCGCCCCCTTGGGCGGCCGATGCACGCTTGGCCCAGAGCGCAGCTCCAGTTAGGGGGCCCTCTTCTGGCCAAAGGCGCCCTCCGCCGCCCCCGCCAGGGCGGCTCTGCCACCCCCCGGAGTCGAGCCGGCCGAGCATTGCCAATGGCCATGGCCGAACCGAAGGCGCGGCCACCAGGCGCTCTCCCGCGGCTCGTGGACCGCGACGGGCACGACGCGACTCGCCCGGGCCGCGAAGCTGCGAGGGGCGAACTCCACCGTGACAGGCGCCGGCTGCATGAAATGCCGAGCGAGGCGCCAGGATTCGCGCCCCAAGCCGCCAGCGCAAGGTTCGCAAGCGAACAACCTTTGCCACCGTCGCGGGCGCAGTGCTCCGGCGCGAAGCAGGCCCGCTGGCCTCCGCAGGCCAGATGGGCAGCATCGTGGGATGGGATTTAAGCCTTGCGCTTCGCGGCGACCAGGCCGCGAAGGCGCCCAAAGCCTGGCCGACGGCGAACTACGCTGAACCACGCTGAATAACGCTGGCCAACACTGACCAACACTGATACCACACTGAGCAACAAACAACCACAATGAACAACAGTGAAAGCCACACTGAACAACAGACAAAAAAACTGAACAACCGAACAACCACACTGAATCACAACGAACCACACGGAAACCACGCTGAACAACGACCGAAGAAACGGCGACAACCCTCAATAACTTCGAGCGGCGCGAGTACCGCATTGAACGACGGCGGGTTCTGCAAGCGTTCGCGGCGCGTCTTTCAAAGATGGCTCGCCGGCAACCCCCAGCGCTGCCTGGCCCGATGGCCAAGGGGGGGCCGCCGGGACTTCCCTTTGCTTGTCCCAGACACGAAAGGGGCCGGGCCGCGCAGCCCCCGAACGGAGGGCGGCCTACCAGGATCCACCAAGCACCAGCAACCGCGACGAGAGCCCCGACTGCGACCCAGACAAATACTGCCACCCCAGCAACCTTTCGGCCAAGCGCGACGGCGGCGAGGCCCCAGGGCGCGCTGGGTCGGAGGCCGCTGCGAAGACGGTCGCAGGTACTTAGCGGCGCGCGGGCGACGCCGAACGCGAGCGCACGGCCGCGCGCGCCGCCGCCGCCGCTGCCGGGGGGGGGGGCGGCGGGGCCGCCGCCGCCGCCAGCGCGCCGCTGCCGCAGTCGCAACGTTCACTTCCTCGCCTCCCGCCCCCCCCGCGCAGCGGGCGTTCTGGCGCCTGTTTGAGGCCGTGCGTTGAAGTAGCCCCGCGCGCGTTTTGCCCAGACCACGCTGCGTCAGCTCGACGCATTTCCCCGGACCTCAGACCATGCCCCGAGCAGCCCCGCCGACGCCGCCGCCGCGCCTGGGGCGCCCCCGGCTCCGCCGGCGGACGCGGGCCCCAGGTGGCCCTTGCAGTCTGCGCCAACGGCGCTCCCGTCGTTGCCGTCCCAGAGAGCGGGCAACCCGCGGCGAGATCCAACGCCGTCGACGTGCACTCGCTCACCTTACAACGAGGCCCGGAGACTTGTTTGCCAATGGGCGGCCGCGCCCCCCGCGATGGGCACGCCGGATGGGCCGACCGCAGAGCGCGAGCCGCCGCGGCCAAAGACGGAGGCGAGAGCATCGCTGCCCAAGGGGCCTCTTGTCGACATCGCTGCCGAAGATGACCCCTTTGTCGCCCCGCTCTTCGGGGCCGCCGCCGCGCATCCTATGCTTCGACGCGCAGAGTGGCATTTGCGAGCGGACCCTCCCTGCATCCCCGCGCTGGGATGCGCGGCGCGCGCGGCCAAGACCTCGACTTGGGCCTCGACGCGCATCGACTGCGTTTCGCCGACGTCAAACAATTAGTCGCCTCGGCCTTCGGTCGCGCTCGACCTGGACTTGACTGGCGCGGCGCCGTGCCTTCTGGCGCACTCAGCACACGACTGGGGAGAGCAGCGGGCCCTAGGTGGCGCGTTGAAGCCGTGCGTCGACGCGCGCGGGGGGCCGACCGTGCAATCGACGCGCGCGGACATGATGCTCGAGCTCGCCAATCAGGCAGCGCCCGCCTTCCACCTCGAGCTCAGTCGCGTCTCTCCACCAGACAGGAAGTGCAGGGCGTCAGCGAGACGCGGCACTGCACAATGCTTCATCAGCGCGTTTGCTACACTTTTGGTGGACGCGCACTGCAGGGTTGCCAAGCGAACGATGTTCACGATGGACAAGCCCCAGCTCCTTTTCTGGTAAGCCACCATGCTTGCCCAGCAAGCCACGGCATCGGCCGTGCCCAGACGTGGGAGAGGGCTAGGCGCACTTCGGGCGGGCGCCAACAAGCTGGCCCAGCGGCGCCGGCCGCCTAGCTCGACAGGGTTCCCGCGCGCATGGGGCCCGCCCCAGCTGCCCGCGAATCTCCAGCTGGACAACTTCAGGCCTTCCACCGAAGACGAGCATCAATGGTGCAGCCAACTCGACGGAGTCGCCTCTATATCTGCGCGCCACAGCCGCATGCGGGCCAAGGATGGTGGCAGGGATAGGAGCCAGTAGGTCCAATCTGCTGACAAGTCCGGCGCCAGCTACCTGCGCCCGCAGCGCAAATGCCAGCCCCCACGCGCCACCAGGCACGCGGACCAGGGGGGCGAAGGGCCCGAAGGCGAGGCCTTGCTGGCACAAGGCACGCACTGTCAAATGCCAGGCCAACAGACCCACCATCACACCACGACAGTACATCCACCGACTCCCCTTCTGACTCTGCATATGAGAGCGCGACGGGCTCGTGCGACCGGGGCCTTGCCTCCCGGGGGGGCACGAGCATTGTTCTCGCCGGCGCTGGAGCCAGGCTCAGACTCATGACGGACACCTGGGAGCCATTGCTTGGGCGACGCCGCAACGCTGGGGCTGGGGCCGACGAACCCACTCCCGCGCGGGAGGCGTTCAAGGCGGAGTGCCACCAGAAATTCCCCGAGCCTGCCCCTACTCGGCACTTTGTCCTCGCCGACGAAGCTTGCCCACTCCGCCCGCGCCCCCCCTGCTATCCGAGCGGGGGGCGTGGGTGGCTGGGCCGCGAAGGGTGCCGAAATGCTCCCTGAGCCCTGCGCTTGTTCGCCAAAGCGCTGAAAGGCATGCGGCGCGCAAGGAAGGTGCCATAACTGCTTCTCTACATGCCAAGCCCGCGTCTCCGTAAGCTTCGAAGACGCTGGCCCATCGTTGCCTCGCGTCATGAAGAGTGCACTAGGCCCGCCCAGCCAGCGTCGGCGCAGTCCCGCACGCCACCACCAGCGACGCCATCACCTCGCTTGCCACGCAGGCGGGGCACGCCCGTCATCTGAGCGAGCCGCCCGCAGGTGCGACGCCAGCAGGCAGATCTGTTTCGATTACCTCGTCGCGGACATATTCTTCCACCGCGCGTTTCGCGTCGGGCGCCCACCAGACATCGCCCATGTTAGGGGGCCTTCCATTCCAACCACGAGAGACGCATTAACATCGGCTGAGCCCATTCAGAACACCCGGAGCGCACCAACGGCCACCAACGGGGTAGCTCCGTCTCACTCGACGACATCCAACTTCTCACGTGCGTCTGGGCAGAGCGACAGCACAGGTAGTGCGCACCGCGCTCCCTCAGCTCCGGGTTCGTTGACGGCGGAGACTCCGCCGTCCCCGCGGCTGGCGAACTGCGAGCAGCGCTGGGGTAAGCTGCCCTGTGCGACTGCCCCTCGGTCCAACATCCACTTGGCCAAGCGGCGGGGTGGGCAGTCGTCGCGGAGCTCCACGGCCAGGTTGAAGACTGTAACTCAGAGCGTGAATTACCTACCCCGCTTTCGCTTCCCGGCAAAACCAAGTCATACCACGTGCCTCCTCGTCAAGCGGCCTGACCAGTACAGGCCGTAGTTTGGCATCGTTTGGTATCTCTTGGAAGCGAGGGTGGTCGCAAGCGAGGTAGGTTTGTTTGCCCCCTAGTAACCTCAGCGGCCAGCCTCTCCAAGCTCATCGCCGCGAGAATACTGCAGGGGGCGACGTCGACGCTGCGCCGGCTGCGGAGGGCCTGGGCCTCGAGCTCCCCTCGCCGCGGACGCCCGGGCCCGCCGCGCCGCAGCCCGAGCCCCCCTTGTCGGGCGCTTCCCCGAAAAGGGCTTGTGCGAGAGCCCCCCCGGCGACGAGCGAGCGCGCCGCCGGCGCCGACGTCCAGGCGCGCGGCGCCAAACCTCGAAACGCATGCATCAACGCGTCGCTCGCTGCTGGCGCCCCAATTGGCGGGCGTGGATAGCTCGGCGGGCCGTCGAGGCCCCCGTCTGCCTGGGCCGCGACTACATGCCATCGCGCAGCGTTCGGTCCGCCCATTAGCTACGCAGGCAGGCGCGACGGGATGCTGGTCTCAGCGACAAGGGCCAAGCGGTGCGACTAGGGCGCGCGCCTATCATGGCCTTCCGACCGATATGTTCACGCGTGCTCGGGGCATCGCAGAGGCGCGCCTTCTTCCAACGACCCCCCCAGCGCCAGACGCGACCTCTGCGCCGCGGCGGCCGCCAAACAAGGCCTCGACTACTTCGCCGACGCCCAGTTCCAGAGAACCAGCGGCGAAGCCCAATGCGCCGCGCGACAATTCGGCCCCCTGGCATAACTGTCGCCCCCGCTGCGCTGGCGATGCGTCCGGGAAGAGGAGGCGGGGGCGCGCCGCCCGGGGATGTCCGCGCAGGGCCAATGAACGACAGGCGCACAGATCTCCCGCCACGCGCGCGGCATTGGACTCCTGGGCGAGGATGCAAAACTCCTCGACCAGCAGGCCGACCTCGCCCGAGACGAACTATCACAGCCCATCCTCAGACCGCCGCCACAATGTCAGGACAAGGACCATTTCGACGCATGCACCGACCCGGCCACGGAAGATAGGTGGGCCTTCGCAGCCGCCCACGGAGCGCCACGCCCATCACCTGCGTTACGGACCAGAGAGAGCTCCAGCTAAACCACTCCCCGAGTCCACGGCGTGGCGCAGTCAGCGCGACGCGCTGAAACCTTGGCGCTCCTCCACATCACCGCCGCGGCTGCGAGGCCCCTCCGCGTCGCCGTCGACAAATGAGCCGTCGTCGACGGTTTCGGAACCCCCTTCGGAGAAACATCGGGTGGTCCGCGCCAAACCCGGCATGTTCAAGGACCACAGACATGTCGAAGGCCACCTCGGGGAGCAAGCGGTCAAGCGGGGGCGTCTCTCACCTATCGCCGAAACCTGCGCTGACGAGTTGGTTGAAGCGGGGGTCCCGCGTGCACTTCGCGCCGCGCAGCGTCGCGGACGCGGCCAACTGTAGACGTGCAATCTCGGCTGTCCTTCGCAGCCTGCGGTCGCGCAATGCGGCCGCCGCTCCCGCGCCCGCCCGCTACCCGCCCGTCGAGCGTGATCGGCGGGGGGCGGTGACGAGCCGCCAGGCCCGCTTGGTGACCCGCCCCGCTCCCAAGGCCCACCTGGGCCACCTCCCCCACCGACCAATGGGGGGGGCAGTCGAGAACGACGATGACGACCCCCCCGCGCGCGCCAGGCTGCCATGACTGCGACGGCCACGATGTAGCCGACGACCGCCCACCTCCATTCACAAGCAGGCGCGCGACGGCGCAGACCCAGGAGATGGAGGTCCACCAGGACCCCGCCGCAGACAAATCCAATCACGACCCACGCAGAGGAAAATTTGGAAATTTGGGCCGACCACGCGGGAGGCAAGACAGACCCCGCCGCCCCCACCCCCCACGCAGACAGCCGCGCCCCAGGGCACATCTGCGACAGCAGCGCCATCCGCCTGGGAGGGGACTTGCGCGCTGTAGGCGAGGGGTCGCGGACGGCGCTCGAAAGGGCCAGCGCCATCGCCTCAACCCGCTGGGCTGGCCAGTGCTGCTGCGCACCCAGCCCCCCAAAGCAGTACTTTTTGCCGCCGACCAAATCCCCCACCCCGCCAGAGAGCGGGAATCAAAAGCTCTTGTAATTACCACCCACTAGCGCGCAGGTGCCCGATCGACACCAGTGCGGCGAGCCGACCGGACGGGTGTCCTCAAGCAGCGCCTCGCTCCAGTCAAGCCACGGCCACCGCTGAATCGTGAACCCGCGTTCGCCTCAGGTCAAGTATCCCAGCGATTCAGCAACGTGCCTCCAGGGTCGCGCTCGCGCTGAGCAACATCCAGGAACAGTCCAGACCCCTTCTCGACAGTCTCCAAAGAGCACAGTCCACTTCGAACGACCTCCAACATGCCTTCCACACGCCCGCCCTCTTCTTTGCAAGTCGGCCACTCAAGGCTCGACTTGCTGCTCTTCGCCAACGCGCCATTGCTTGCTACCTCCTTCCTCTCACGTTCCGTGCCCCGCGAAAGCTCCTGCTCACAAGCTCCGATGACCCAGTTGTGGGCCGCAGGGGAGGGGGCCCCAAGGCGGCGCCTTCAGAACGCAGGGTTTTGATGCGCGCGTGCCAAAGCGTGCTGAATGCCGGAGTGGCTTTTCAGGTTCGGGTGCGCAGACGGGGCGTGCCATGCCCCGATCGCCACAACCCGCCAGCTTAGCTTTCCCAGTCGCGGTCCCCTTTTCGACTGCGCCCGGGGGGGGTCTCCGCCACCCCTGCCACGTACGAGCGGCCTCTCCCGCCACAGGGGGTGGGTGCAGCGGGCGCTAGTACCGCGCGCGCCCCACGGACACTCCGCCCAAGCTGTTGCGCTCTCGCTTCTGCCCTCCCTCTCCTCGTTTCGGGACATGTTCTCAGAGCCCCGGATTATCAGGGGGAATTCGGGTCAGGGCTAACTCGGGTTCGTTTTTCGGGATTCCGAACCCGACTTACCCTGGACCCGACTTACCCCGGATAGTTCGGGCGTCCAGAGCCCCGAATCATCAGGGGTATCTCGGGTCAGGGCTAATTCGGGCTCCTATTTCGGGAATCCGTACCCGACTTACCCCGGACCCGAGTTACCCCGGATAACTCGGGCGCCCAAAGTACCGCGCGCGCCCCACGGACACTCCGCCCGAGCTGTTGCGCTCTCGCTCCTGCCCTCCCTCTCCTCGTTTCGGGACGTGTTCGCCTCCCTTCCTCGTCTCGTTTCGGGACATGTTCGCCTCTCTCTCCTCGTTCCCCTCTCCCTCTCCTCGTCTCCCTCTCCTTGTTTCCCTCTCCTCGTCTCGTTTCGGGACATGTTCGCCTCCCTCTCCTCGTTTCGGGACATGTTCGCCTCCCTTCCCCTCCTCGTCCGTCCTCCCGCTCCTCGTCTTCGAGCCCCGCGCGCGCGCAGGAGAGAGCTCCCGCGGGCGTGGAGGGGGCAGGGCGAGGAGGGGTTTGGGCAGAGCGCTGATGCTGTTGATGCTGACGATGCTGCTGCTGCTGCTGATGATGATGATGCTGGTGCTGCTGCTGCTGCTGCTGCTGCTGCTGATGATGATGATGATGATGATGATGATGATGCTGGTGTTGGCGATGATGGTGGTGGTGGTGATGATGCAGATGCTGATGCTGATGGCGACGATGATAATGACGTTGATGCGGCTGCTGCTCCTGATGAGTGGATTGATGATGACGACGATGACTATGACGATGATGATGGTTACGCTGATGATTGTGGTGGTGGTGATGGTGAGGAGGATGGTAAAAATGATGGTGATTGGTGATGCTGAGGGGGAGGACGAGGTCGAGGACGATGGGCAGGAATGCCTTCCCTCGCATTCAGCTACTCTCGCCTTCGGCGGTAGCTGGGGGAGGGTCGGCGGAAATACGAAACGGCGGCGGTTCCGTTGGTGGAAGGCCGGCGGAAACCGCCAGAAGGAAAGGCGAGACGTCAAACGTATGTTTGGATGGTTGCCGGAGTCGGCCACGTTGCGGGCCCCCCTCGGGCTGCTCTCGGTGAGGTCGCGAGGGCCATCCAGCGGAACTACCGAGCGAAGAAGAAGGCGGGGCTGTTGGGCGAGTCGCCACGCGTGCCTCTTCCGAAAATCGTCCTCGTCTCTCGGGACATTCGGGGAGCAAAAGAGAATGTGTGCCTGCCCTGCCGTCCCTTCCTCCAGGCCCTGCTCCTCATCTGCCCTCCCCTTTCTCATCCTCTTCCCCCGCCTTCCACTCTTCCCCTTACGCTTCCTCCTGGTGTGGCAACTTGCGACGGCAACCTGCCCCCCATCCCACCCCTTTCACGTACAACTATTCCTCGCGGGTGCCACATTTCTCTCTTCTTTATCCCTTGACAGCGTCTTGAGTTGGGGTCCCGCCCCGTACTGTTGCAATCAGTTGTTCCCCTGTGGTCCTTCAAAACGGTGTTCCCGCAGCAGCGTTAGCCACATTTCAGGATCGGTGCGCGATTTCCGTCGTTCAGCATGGCACGCTCGCCCCAGCATTGGGCTACATTTCTGGAACCGATTCCATCCGAGTCGTAGAATATTCCCTCCTTCCCCTTCCTCCGCCTTTCTCTGCGGCTGCTGCTGCTGCTTCTCGTCCAGTGTGCGCAGGGCTCCCCTCGCCAATCGGATTGCAAACGGTGGATCAAGTCCTGCCGCTGCCATTTAGGGATCAAGGTATTTACGACACCCTGCTCGGCGGATAGAAGAGCGTTCAACGCGCAACGTGACCAGATGGACGAGATGGGGTAGGATGTTAGAGTGGTCCGAGCATACCCAGATTGCCCTTCTTAAGTTACGCAGGGTGAGCACTACTCTCCTCTTTCCCCTGAGACTGTCTTGTATCTGGGCGCTCACTCTCCCGCAGCACAGGAATTCAGCTGTGTTGTGTTAATTTTCTTTCAATTGGACCGCTTTCGGTTCTAGAGATGGTGCCCCCACTGCAGCGTTGGTCGCATTTCATGCTCGGAGCTTTGCCTTCGCTGTTTAGGCTTAACTTCTTGTCCAAGCGCGGGCCACACGACTGGATCTGATTCCTTACTCGTGGTTCCTCCTCCTCCTCGTCCTCCTCCTGCTCGTTCCTCTGCTCCTTCTCCTGCCCCTCCGCCTCCTGGTCCTCATGCTCGTTCTTATGTTCATTATGCTCATCATCCTCATCATGCTCTCCCTTATCATTCTCAGCCTCCCCGCAGCCTTCCTCTTTCTGCTCTCAGTCGTCTTTTCTCTCGTCATCCTCTTGTTTTTCCATCTCCTCCGCCTCCTCCTCATCATCATCATCGTCCTCATCCTCCATCCTCTTCCTCTTTCTGCTATTCGTTTCTATGTTGTGGTTTCCCTTCCTGTTCTTCAACCTACGCCTCCTCCCTCTTTCCTCGTCTTTCATCATGCTTGCCTTGCTGCTTCGACCTCTGCGCCCTGATTTCCGAAGGCCGCCATTGCAAATGCAAGTGTTACCCGTTTGGGGCGCGACGTGAACTCCAGAACCCGATTACGAAAACCAAATGCAGGAGAACACAACTCTGATCGGAGGATGGGTTCCCAGGAGGTGGATTTGCGAAACCCATTACGTCGCGCGAAACGCCAACGCGCGCGCGCGCCACGGCGAATTCAGTTTTCACATATTGGGGCTGTAAGTTAAATCCAAAACCCAACTGCGAAACCTCAATGTAAGTATGCATTCGCAGGTCGCAAGATGGGCCCATCATATTGGACATGTGCGACACCGAATGCGCCATGCGAAGCGCGCGCGCTCGCGCCTCGCGGCATGACGGATGTCGTTTGCACGCGTTGGGGCGCGATGTCAACGCCAAAACCCAAGTGTGAAAACCCAGTGTACAAACTCATTTTTGGATCGGACGGCATGCCCGTCACATTGTGGACATGCGAAGCCGAATGCGCAATGCGAGCTGCCAGCGCGCGCGCGCTAGCGCGTCGCGCCAAGGCGGGTGCGGTGGGAATGCGTCGAGGCGCACCTGGTCGCTCCAAAACCCAATGGCGAAAACCCACTGTTAATATTCATTATGTGGTCGGAAGGTTGGCGCATCATATCGTGGATATGCGAAACCGACTGCGCCGCGCAGAGCGCCGTCGCGCGCGCGGACGGCATGGCGCATGCACGCGTGTAGACCCCAACGCCCACATTCGAAGGGCGCGCGCGTTCGCGCGCGCGCGTGCGCGCGCGTGCGTGAATGGGCGCGCGTGCGGCCTGCGTCGGCTTGCATCGGGCTTGCGCGCGGCGCCCACGTCGCCCTTGCATTGCCTGCAGATGGCCTGCGCGCGCCCTACGCCTGACTTGCATGTGGCCTGCGCCTTGCTTGCATCGCATCTGGCTTGCGCTTGTCGCGCGCCTCGCCTGCGTCTGTCTTGCATCTGGGGTGGGTGTGTGTGTGTGTGTGTGGGGGGGGGGGGGGGGCGGGTGATGTCTGTCTCGGCCGCGCGCGCGCAGAGGGGCGTCGGGGCTGAAGCGGTCGCGGGATGGGGGGCGCGGTGGAAGGGAGGGTGCGGCGAGAGGCAGCCGCAGAGGGCGGGCGCGCGCAAAACCACCACACCTTGCACCTGACTTGCATCTGGATTGAGCATGGGCTGCCGCTGGCGTGCGCACGGCTTGCACGCGGCTTGCACCCGGCCTGCGCGCGGCCTGCGTCGGGCGCGCAGCTGGCCTGCAGCGCGCCTGCACCTTGCCCGCGCGTGGCCCGCATCTGGCCTGCACGTGGCTTACATCTGGCTTGTATCTGGCCTGCGCCTGCCTTGCATGCGGGTTGCATATGGCGCGCGTTGCGGCCTGCACCGGGGTTGCATCTGTTGTGGGCCTGGCGACCATATGGTCCGCATCTGGCTCGCTGTTGCCCTGCGCCTGGCCTGCGTCTGGCTTGCGTCGGGCTCGCGTGTGGCCCCCGTCGGATCCGCCCTGCATCTAGGCAGCGCCTGGCTGGCACTTCGCCTGCGACTGGCGCGCGCCTGGCTGGCAGATGGTTCGCATCTGGCTCGCATCTGGCAGTCGCGAGAGGGGGGGGGGGGCGCGGCAGCGGCGGCGGCGGCGGCGGTGGCAGGTCGGAGGCGGGGCGGCGCGGCTGGGCCGGCGAGCCGAGACGGGCGCAGACGCGCTGCCCCAGCCCGCGCGAACCCCAGCCGCGCCGCGGATTTGCAGCAGAAGACCGCTGCGCGATGCAAGCGCCTTCGCGCGCTGACCTGCGCGCGTCCGCACCGCAATCCTTTTCCAACTGCAGCCTGGTCGCCGACGCCCCGCGCGCAGAACGCTGCGCGCGCGCTGCGCAGAAACGGAACAGAGGGACACGCAGCGGGAACCATGTTGACAATTAATAATGGAAATGCGGGAAATAATGAAAATGAATGAAAAATAATGAAAAAATAAAGAAAAGTAGTGAAAACTAATAAAGAATATTGAAAATTAATAATAGGATTGGATCTCGTTGTGGGGTGGGTTTGCGCGCGCCCGCCCCCTGCCGCTGCCCTCGCCGCCCCCCCCCCGCCCGCCCGCGCCCCCATCGCTCCCCGCCCCCCTCCGCCCGCCCTCCGCCCGCCAACCCTTCGCGCCGCGCGCCCCCCCCATCCCCTCGCCCATCCCGCGACCGCCGCCCCGCCCCGCCCCGACGCCCCGACGCGCGCGCCCAGCCGAGCCCCTTCCCCCCCCCCCCCCCTTCCTTCCCTTCACCGCCCGCACCTCTCCCCCCACCGCCCCCCCTACCCCCCGCCCCACCCACCCGCCCCACCCCCACCACCACCCCGCCCCCACCCCGCACGCCGCCCGCAAGTCCCCCCCCCGCCCCCCTTCCACGCGCGCGCGCGCGCCCGCGCGCCCACGCCCAACCCCGCGCCACAGCCCCCCCCCCGCCCGCCGTCCCGCCGCCCAAGCCAGGCCACAAGCCAGATGCAGGCCATGCGGGCGCCAGATGAGGCCCAGGTTCGAGCCAGACGCAAGCCAGGCGCATGCCACATGCAGGCCAGATGCAAGCCGCATACAAACCAGATGCAGGCCAGCTTCGCGCCAAGCGCAAGTCAGATGCACGCGAGATGCAGGCGAGACGCGCGCCAGGTGCAAGCAGCGTCTACGCAGGATGCAAGCCATTCGCCGCCCAAGCCAGGCCACAAGCCAGATGCAGGCCATGCGCGCGCCAGATGAGGCCCAGGTGCGAGCCAGACGCAAGCCAGGCGCATGCCGCATGCAAGCCAGATGCAAGCCGCATGCACATCAGATGCAGGCCAGCTGCGCGCCAGGCGCAAGTCAGATGCACGCCAGATGCAGGCGAGATGCGCGCCAGGTGCAAGCAAGATCTACGCGGGGGGAGGAGGGGGAGGAGGGAGAGGACAAGGAAGAGGAGGAGAGGGCTGAGGCCGAGGCCGAGGCAGAGGCTGAGGCTGAGGCTGCGGCCGAGGAGGAGGGGGGGGAGGGGGGGGGGAGGAGGAGGAGAGGGAGGTTGAGGAAGAGGGGAAGGAGGAGGATGGCGGAGAAGGAAGGCTGATGGGGGAGGAGGAGGAGGAGGAGGGGGAGGGGGGGAGGAGGAGGAGGAGGAGGATGGGGAGGAGGAGGAGGACGAGGAGGAGGAAGATGGGGAGGGCGATGAGGAGGATGAAAACGAGGAGGGGGAGGAGGAGGCTGAGGCTGAGGCTGAGGCTGAGTCTGAAGCTGTGGCTGAGGAGGAGGAAGAGGAGGGGGAGGAGGATATGGAGGAGGAGGAGGAGGAGGAGGAGGACGAGATGGAGGAGGAGGACGATGGCCTCGAGCTCGTCGTCGGTGCCCACGCGCTCGCTGCTCGAGCTGCGGCGCGGGTCGTCCTCTGAGAAGAGGTCGGACAAACCAGAGTCGTCGTCCACGCCCTTTGCGGGGCCCGAAGCTACACCTCATCCTCTTCCTCCTCATCTTTCTTTTCCTCATCTCATCTTCCTCCTGCTTCGCCTCTGCCTACTCCTCCTTCTCCTCCTCGTCTTCCCCCGCCCCCTTTCCGCCGCGTCTTCCTGATCTCCGACCTCTCATCGAGCATCCCGTCACCCTCGAGGGCCGAGGCATCCAGGGCCGGCGGCATTGGCCGTAAGGCCTTAGCAATGCACCACCACTACCTCCATCGCCCCCATCACCACCACGACGGAGTAAACGAAGGAGAGGGAGGAGGGGGAGGGGGGAAGGCGGTGGCGGTGGTGGAGCCTTGCCCGCCTTTTTGCCGCGCGCCGCGCGGCCGCTGCGGAGCCCCACGTCGTCGCGGCTGCTGCGGCGGTCGCCGTCGCGGCGGCGGCAGTGGCGGGCCGCGCCGTCGCCGCGGCGACGGCTGCGGCGGCCCGCCTCGTCGCCGCGGCTGGAGCGGCGTCCGCGCGAGCCGCCCTCGTCGTCGCTGCGGCCGCGAACCTTGCGGCGCAGCGACTCGAGGTGGTCCCCAGCGCGTTTTGACATGGGCGGGCCGCCGCTGCGCTGCAACAGCGGAGGCGTTGGACGAAGCTACAGTCAACCTATGTAATAAGGATGCGCGGTAAGGATGCAAGGGCTTTGAATCGTCATGATGGTTTTCGCTGGCCAGCGAACTTTGCTGAGGATGGGCCGACGGGGCAAGGATGCAAGGGTGCCGTTGCCGCGTCCGCACAGGAGTCGAGGCGCGCCCTACCCAACGCCTCCGCCGCAGCGGGAGGAGCGAAGCGGGCTGGCTTCGCGTGGAAGCAAATGCCGCCCGAGCCAAACGAGAGGAGGGAAAAACGACAATGATACATCTGCCTTTTTATGCTTCTCCTTCTTGTCCTCCTCCCCCCCTCCTCCCCTCCTCTGCTCCTCCTCCCTCCTTCTGCTCCTCCTCCCTCCTTCTGCTCCTCCTCCGTCCTTCCGTTCCTCCTCCTCCTCTTCCTTATCGCCCTCCTCATCTTTCTGCTCCTGCTCCCTCCTTCTGCTTTTCCTCCTTGTCCTCCTCCTCCTCCTCCTCCTCCTCCTCCCTCCTCTTCCTCCTCCTCCCTCCTCTTCTCCTCCTCCTTTTTCATCCCTTTACCCCCTATCGCAGAAATCATCCGCATTATGTCCTTGAGGGGGAAGCCCTTTTGATGTTGCCAGTGCCTCCGAGGCAATGGCTTAAGGGGCTCTGGCCGCTTCCATCACCCCCCATCACTTAGAACAAACCAAACGGGACTCAACGGAGAAATGACCGCTGATGGCCAATGAACATAGGCCAACCATATATATATATATATATATATATACACGTGTGTGTGTATATATATATATATATATATATATATATATATCAGACAAACCCCAGTGTAAGCGCGACGGAAGTCTCGCGCCAGGACGATTAGGCCAGCCAGAAGTCAGCATTATGCATGCGCCACAACGCAGAGCAGCTTCACGGTGAAAGAACAGGGCGTGGCAGGCGCAAGGGTGCCTTAACAAAAACTTGAGGCATTTTGTTTTTGGGGGAGGTAATTTCTGGGGGAGGTCGGGGCCCTGCTGATTTTAGGAGCCTCTGTGGCCGTCTTGGGAGCGGTCTTGGGGACTTTTTGGGACGCTTTGAGCGTCGGAAGCTGGACAAGTGGAGAACCCTACAAACATTGAAAAACCTTCGTAAGATCCACTATTTTGGCCTCTGGGGCCCTTTTTGGGAGGCTCGCGGGGCTCTCTTGGGGCGTCAGGAAGGGTTCTAGGGCCGTCTTGAGGCCATCTTGGGCGTCTTGGAAAGCTCTTAGGCCGTCTCGGGAGCCTCTTGGACCCTGCTGGGGGCTTATTGGGGCACTGTTCGCCCGTTGGGCGGGGCCACCGTCACAAGGGCCCATGCGACACACCCCGGTAGCGCCTGGTAGCGCCCAGTAGCGATCAGGAGCGCCTGGGAACCCTCCACCTCTCAGGTTGCATGAGCCTCGGGGCATTCCACTACGCGCTGAATGCACGGTGGCGGCTTTCCTACGCGGTGCCATGCATCCGACCTGTGGTTCTCCGTGTTGGTTTGCCGTGCTGCTGTGGTCTGCTATGCTCCTGTGGTCTGCCGTGCTGGTCTGCCGTGTTGTTGTGTTCTGCAATGTTCGGGACTCCGAATCGACTTCGTTCAGGGGCTTCGAACGGCCCAAAGGAGGCCCAAAAGACGCCCCAGAGGGCCCCTAGCGCGCCCAAGAGTCCCCCAAGAGGGCCCCAAGAGGACGCCAAGAGCGCTCCAGGAGGCACCCAGACAGCTCACAAGAACCCCAAGACGGCCCAAGAGGGCCCCAAGAGACTCCCGGGATCGCCCCAGGAGGCACCCAAACGGCCCAAGAAAGGCCCAAGACGGCCCAAGAAGATGGCGCCGAGACGGCCGAAGAAAGTTCCCAACTAACCCCACGACATGTCCAGACAGCTCCAGAGAAGACCCCAGAAGCCCACAAGAGGACCCAAGAGGCCCCCAAGAAGCCCCCAACAGGCCCCAAGACAACCCCGCGCGGCGCCAGGAGCCCCCAGGGTAGCCCGATAGGGTCACCAGGACCCTCTCCTGATTCAACGTCCTTCTCCAATTGCCTCTTACTGTCCTCCGTCGTAGTCGTCGTCGTCGTCGTCGTCGTCGTCGTCGTCGTCGTCGTCGTCGTCGTCGTCGTCGTCGTCGTCGTCGTCGTCGTCGTCGTCGTCGTCGTCGTCGTCGTCGTCGTCGTCGTCGTCGTCGTCGTCGTCGTCGTCGTCGTCGTCGTCGTCGTCGTCGTCTTCATCGTCCTCCGCATTCCTCCTCGTACTCGCCCTCGTTCTTTTCGTCCTCGTCCTTGTGTTTCTCTTCCTCCTCGTTGTCCTCATGCTCCTCCTCGCTATCCTCATTGTCTCCACGTCGTCCTCGTCATCGCCTCCGTCGCCCTCGCCTTTCTTTCGTCTTCTTCGCCCAATAAGCCCATTGGACTAAAGTGGCGCTTCCCGTTCGTGTCCGATCAGGTTTCATGCGCGGTGCCATTCATCCGACCAGGCGTTTCCCGAGTTCCCTACGCGCTAACCAGGATTATCTGGCCTTGCCTCCCCTTTCGCAGTTGACGACGTGGAAGAGGGAGCTTGCAGGGACGACGACATAGTTGACGACGTTGCAGTAAATCCTCCCTCCAAGTTCCTTTCAATTTTTCACTGGGCCAAGCCCTGCTGGTGCATTCAGGGGTGAAGGCCCGATCCCACACCCGACTCGGCGAATAGAGCGGCATTCCACTCCATAGAACAGGATTGGTGGCAGGTGGCAGGGTAGTGTGTCAGATGTGTTGCGTGAGCACCTAGCCTGCCTCCCTCCCATCTCCCCATTCCCCTGCCTCTCCCCTTCCGCACTTCAGGAGGACGGGCGGGGTAGGTGCGCTCTTTCCGCTCCCCGTAATCGCCCGTTCCAGCTCGGCGTTCGGCAAGCACGTCCGCTCATTTTTTGCTGCTATTCTGGTCATCGACCTCCTGAACGCCGCCGTCAGAACCCTGCCTGAGTGGGATCTGAAGAAATACTCCTACATCGAGGACTGGATGCGCTTCGCTGAGTGCGTATTCACAGTGATCTTCGTGGTGGAGTACCTCCTCCTCCTCCTCCTCCTCCTCCTCCTCCTCCTGCCACTCCTCCTGCCACTCCTCCTCATCCTGCCTTCTCCCTCCTCCCTCTTCCCCTTCTCCCCCTCCTCCACAATTAAACAATATGAGTACTACTCCCCTCTCTCCCCTGGTGGCGTCCGGGAAATGTTCGGACCCCCTCCGCGCATTGGTTTTTTACACAGGATTCCAGGGAGTTGGATTTTCTCTTGGTTTTTTTTCAAAGTGCTGCTATCGCTGAAGCGCTGGCTTCATTTTCGGGCTACCGCTGGTTCCGAATCGTGCTCCCGCTGCAGTGCTGGCCGGATTTCCTCGCTTCCGCTCGTTCCGAATCGTGCTCCCGCTGCGGCGCTGGCGTCATCATTTTCAGTGCCACGTCATGGCATGATTTTCGGTCCTTCCAAATAGGCCCCAAACTTTAGAACATGCCCCCCCCCCCCGGAAAAAAAAACATCGGAAGTGATTACACATGCCGTGCCGATTCCTTGATTGATTGGGCCGCAGAAGCCCCTTCCCCCCCCCCACTTTGGGGCGTCGCCACGCCATGCTATGTCATGCTACGCGTCAATCTTCAACACCATGCTATACCATGTAATGCTATGCCATGCTACGACATCCGGTTTCGCGAACAAAGAGGAGATCAACGCCATGGTAAGGGATGGGAGGGAGGGGTAGGACGTCAGATATGACGCGAGCGCACCTAGCTTGCCCTCCTCCCCTCCCTCTACTCCTTCCCCCCTCCTCCCATCGTCCTCCCCAGGTGGAGTACCTGATCTTCTTCATGGCCGCTCCTCCACCTCGCAGCAAGTCAATGCTGAGGCCGGGGCAGCTCTTCCCTCCCGCCCTGCTCTCCCCGCCCTGCCGCCCTCTCCTCGCCCCCTCCCCCCTCTACCAAGCTCTGCCCTCCTCCCTCGAGGGTCGGCAGGGAGGTTCTGGGGCGTTATTGGTTTTGGCCCTCGTCGGGCCTTCCTGGATCCCCGGACCAGCAGGGACCTCCAGGGGTCGGGCCCCGGCGGCAGCAACACGGCGAGCGCGTTTAAGTTTACACTCTGGCAAGTTTGCTTGCATGGTTCCGCCACCATCTCAAACAGCTCTGGGCCGACAAGGCGTGCAAGCGAGCGCCGATTTGTGTGAAGCCCAGATTTCCTCTCGGGCCTCGCCACGACCCCCCCCATCTCCACGCAAGTAATCCTGCTGGGGCTCCCCAAACAGCAACAGACTGTCGCTTGCTAGCCCCCCTCTCCCTGCTGCACCTGCTCCCTTCGAGGCCGTGGCGGCTCTTCGACCTGATCTGCCTCTTCCCAGGGCTGATCGAGATCTTCTACCAGGTGGTGAAGACCACCGACATCCGCGGCACGCAGGCGGAGGCAGTCCTGGAGTCGCTAGTGCTGATCCGCGTGGTGCGCATCCTGGAGCTCCCCTTCTTCAGCCGCGAGGTTCAGGGGCAACGCCACTGGGGATAGGCTCGGGGGTGTGGGGGATTGGCTTAGGAGAGGTTCCAGGTTTCGGAGGTTCGTGGTTTTCGGACGTTTTCGTCGGCTCTCGGCGGCTTTGCTCTGCGGTGAGAGAGGGGTGGGGAGTGAGAAGGAGAAGGCCTTCTCAGAAGGCGGCGGGACTTCTCAGAAGCCCTTGAGCCTCATGACAGGTTTCTGCGTTTTCGGGGAAGGCTTAGACAACTTCTCAGTAGGCCAGCGGCTTCAGAGCCTTCTGAGGAGGCCCGCCCCTTCTCACTTGCCCCCCAGGCTCGCCGCCGATTTGCAGCCTCAGGATAGCTTCAGCGGCTGCCCCTCGCCGAGAGCGTTCCGGGGGTGCCCAGATCTTCTCTAACGGCCGCCGGAGACCCGAGTTATTGCCCGAAAGCCAAGGGGCAATTTTATGGGAGGAATTTCGTGACATGGTGACTCCTCTCTGCAGACTCCGCCGTGCCCTCCAGGGGCCTCTTCCCTGGCCACACATTAACGGCACTGGAGATGCAGATTTCGCGAGCGGAGACTAAGCTCCGTGACTGACCACGCAAACTTGAAATCCGGACCAAGGGAGAGGGGGAGGAGGGGAAGGGGCGGACGAGGAGGAAGAAGAAGAGGAGGGGAGCCCAGGCAGGTTGTCCCCGAGGCAGCCAGAAGCACTAACAAGCACACCGAACTACCTCCGCCCGAGCACCAATCTTGTTCTCTTAAGCACTGGCGGAAAAAGCGGTTGCATTTGAGAGGCATTGTACTCCTCACTTACAGCCGGTATGAGTTACTTTACATCATCCCAGCCCAACCAGCTGGACATTTACACCCTGAGACTGTTAACAAAACAGAAAAACGGGGTGTGCCATGTGCCTGTACCCCCCGAGGCCTGGACAGCCGTTGGTACGTTCCACATCGTACACACGAGGGCGAGGCGGAGAGGAGAGGAGGAGGTGACAACTTCATCGCGCCGGAAAAAAAAATGATGGGAGGGATAGGCTCAGGGGGGGATGCGTTGGCCCCCAATCGCCCATTCATCGCCGTTGGGGCTGGAGCGCCCACCCCGTCCAGAAACGTGCTGATTCGCTGTCGAGGCCCGTCCAAATCTACTCGCGCTGTATCGCCGATCTCGGGTTGATGTTTTTCCTCCCCCCCCCTGAGCCGCTCCCCCCTAGCGTTCCCCCTCATGAGGTGTCGATGATCAGTCGCGCGCTCGCAGACGCCAGCGATTTGTTGGTCGTTCCCGCGTATCTCGAGGAAGAGGACTCTGCATAAATGGACTCCTGGAGGCCCCCGCGGACATCTCGGATCGGCGCTGGAGCCCCCTCCCTGGCGCGCAGAGCACGCCAGGAGCGGCGCCGCAGGCGTCGCAAGGGATCTTCAGCGCCCATCCGAGAAATCCGCACGGACCGCCGACAGTTTCTGCTTATGCCGTTTTGTGTTCCTCGAATATCTGGCCCTGAGCGTCTGGATATTCACCTCCAGCCTGTTCATGTGGCTCGAGAACTACTGGGGGCACTGGCTCGAGGGGACCCCCGTGCAGGACGGCGAGGTCTCCACCGGCGACGACGCCATGACTTCGGTGCCCGCGTCGATGTACTGGTGCAGTATCTTCCTGACGGGGGACCCCCACCTCCTTTCGTTACGAAGGAAATCGCGACGATGTTTTTGTTGCCAAGTTTGGACCTCGAGGGGCCCTCACCGGGCCCCAGGACAGTGGAAGCCTCACTCAGGATGGAAATCCAGTTCTTTGGAAGGGGTCCAGACCTCTAGAGGGCCACGTTGGTAAAAATCACGAGAAAGCAACATAAGCGTAAGTTTTCGGAGGTCCGCTCGGGCTCCTTGGAGACAGTCTTTCTTTAGACTCTGGCAGGTTTACTTGCATGGATGGGAGAGGGGGGGGGCGGCGTGGCGAGGCCCGACAGGAAGGAGATCTGGACTTCACGCACATTGGGACTCACTTGCGGGCCTTTCCGGCCCAACGCCGTCTGAAAAGGCGGCGGAGGAAGGGCGGCGGAGGGGGGAGGCAACATGCCATGCAAGCAGACTTGCCAGAGTCTTAAGGCAAACACGTTCAGCGCTGCCTCCCGCGGCGGCGCCTCCGGCGCCGCTCCTGGCGTGCTCCGCGCGCCAGGAAGGTTGAGTCCAGCGCCGGTCCGATAAGTCTGCGCGGACCTCTGAAAGTTTATGTTTTACAGTTTCCACTTCCTATAGGAGTGGGCCAACGTGGACTTCACCTTTGCCGCCTCCCGCCTGTGCATCCTCTACGTGATATTCGGCATCGCCATGTTCTCGATCCCGGTGGGCATCATCGTGGAGGCCGTGCAGAGCACCATAGAGTTGATAGCGCAGGAGTCGGGGGGCGGACAAGAGGGGGGTGGTGACGAACCGGGGGTGGATACCAAGGCCTTGGCTGTGAGATCTGCTGGGATCTCATTGTCCCTTTCTTCTTTCACTACGTCACCTGGAGCCTGTTTTTTTGGATTCAGGTAAGTTTACTTGCATGGCGTTCGCCCCCCCCCCCCCCCTCTCGCCCTTCTTCAAGCGAATACTGGCGTGCAAGTGCCTCTCGACTCGCGTGATTTCCGCGCCCCCCCCCCCGGGCTTGCTTCAGGCTCAGCCCCCCCCCCGTCCATGCAAGTAAACTCGCCAGAGTCTAAAAAAACAGGCTCCCGGTCCCTCCATCGCCCGCGCACAATGAGCGACGGAAGAGAAAGCGAAGGTCGACGGCGCGGACCTTCGTGCCGAAGTTTTTCCGCGCAACATCGCACGCAAGCGCCCTCTTCTCCACGCGGTGTGCCACGGCTGAGCCACGCGGCCCGCGTGAGCCGCGGCTAAGGTCGCCGTGCCTTCTTGCGTAATGGAGGATTACGATTAATAAATGACCAGGGGTCGTGTTCACGCGGCGGCGCCCGGGATGACGATTAGAAAAACCGGCCGCGGGCTGGAAAACTATTTTCTTTATCGTTCCCCGCCAGTGAGAAGATTGTGCAGAAATGACAGAAAACTGTTTTTTAATCGTTCCCCCCTCATTTTTATTAATTGTCATCCCGCATCAAGACCTGTTTTTCTCTTCTTCCGCGCGCATGCCTCCGTCCATGATATTTCCGCCCCCCCCTCTTGGACGCCCCCCCCTCGTGGTCGGCCCCGCAGGAGGAGGCGGACGTGCAAACCTGGGAGGCTCCGCCGGCCGACTCCGACGAGGGCAAGGGGAGGATAACGGTTCGACCCAAGCTCGAGGAGCAAGAAGCAGTATCGAAGCGTCTCACAATTGTGGATAAGAGTGAGGGGGCAGGCGAGGGGTGGGTCGCGAGTAGGTCTCGGGGTGGGTCGCGGGGTGGGTTGCGGGGGTAGGTTGCGGGGTGGGTCGCGGGGTGGGTCGCGGGGGGGTCGTGGGTGAGGACGATGACAACGACAACGACCACAACAACCACAACAACCACACCAACCACAACAACCACAACGACAACAATCGCAACAACAACAATAACAACAACAACGGCAACAACAACAAAACAAAATCAGCAACAACGCACATACTCTGCGCCGCGGAATTCCACTTCAGCCACCACCCACGGACGGCGTAAGACCGTTCGGCCCCCTCACTCTGATGAGCATATGCTTCTGTTGCTTCGCACGGATTTCTTGGGTCTGCGCTGGGCCCCGCTGGCGGCGCCTGCGGCGCCGCCCCTGGCGCGCCCCGCGCGCCACGGAGGGGGCTCCAGCACAGATCCAAGAAATCCGCGTGGAGCTTCGAAAGTTTATGTGTATGCAGCTCTTTCTTCCTCTGTAAGCGGTGCTTTTTGGCGATTTCGTTGACCGTGTTCATTTCGATTTGATTTTGCAGCAGAGGCTGGACGAATACGAAACAAGGGGAAGCGAACACGAGTCGGAACCAAACACCGCTTTTTACGGCCGGGAATTTTGGCTTAGCTTGTCGCTTCTCCAGTTCTGGCCCACAACGCTTTGCTCAACACGCTATCCACGTCCCCATTCCCAAGCGTCAGCGTCCCGAGCTGTTCCCAGGCCTCCCGCCCCGCGGAGCTGCGCGACGCGCGATCCGCTTTCAAGGCACAGCGTGTCGCCGGGGCCACCGCCGCGACTCGCCGTGCAGAAGTTCCTGACCGTAGGTCGAGCCCTGGTACAACAGGGCTAGGATCGGGATAAATCGCTCCAGAGCGTTCCGGAGCGCTCTCAGAGCGTTCCGGAACGCTCTGGAGCGGCCGCGGCGCCCAATACATCCTCCAAACCCGCCGATTCTCACAGATTTCGAGTTATCCCGATCCGATTTTGTCCCGATCTTCGCGTCGTTTTACCTGGTGAGGAGCATCAGGAAGACCGTCCAGAGCGCCGCCCTGCTCAAAGAGCGGGGCAGCAGGGGCAGCGCGGAGCTGGAGATGGTGACGGTCTCCCGCGGCTGATCCGACGACTGCCCGAGCAGGGTGAGTAGCAGGAGGGAGGGGAGGATGAGCTGGACTCAGAGGACAACCAGGTACCGATACCGCTACCCTTGCCTCCCTCTTGCCTTTTTGTGCCTCCCTGGAGGCCCTCGTCGCCAACGCCAGATTCGCTTCGAGATTCTTGGCAGAACGCATCCCGCGAGAGGTCGGGGCAGGAAGTACCTGTATCGGTATCTCTTGGTTTCCCCAAGCCCACGGAGGAGGGGGGGAGGATGAGGTGGACGGTGAGGACGATGATTGCCGCATGCGCTACACGCTTGAAGGATGCCTAGACCCATCTTCGGGGATGGGGCGACCGTCAGAGAAGCGCGAGAGAATGGGATAATGTATCAGGTGCCCACCGCTGTTTAGCGAAACGCTGGATTCATTGCCCAGTCCCCCAAATGTTGATGGGGATGAAGAGGAAGGGGGGGAAGATGACGAGGGGGAGGAGAAGCACGTGGAGTGGTGAAGGTCACCTGAGGTACGTGGAGGTATCCAGAGGTCCCTAGAGGTTCTTGGAAGCAGCAAGAACATCGAGAACATCAAAACACCTAGGGCTTCGAAGTTCGACTAAGATGAGGGGTGAAGGATGTGTACACGTACGCACCTGACAGCACGCGTCCGAGAGAGGCGGAGAGCAGAGTCATAGCAAGAGAGAGAGAGAGAGAGAGAAAAAGAGAGACAGAGAGATCGAGAGACAGAGAGAGAGGGAGTTCGAGTCTAGAGCGAGAGAGAGAGATAGAGAGAGAAGGAGGAAGAGATGGCGAGAGAGCACTCCTCGAGACAATATCGCGAACTACCGGCATGCATGCTCGCGGTTCTTGGGTCAGGCAATGGTACTTATACATCTAACGGGGGACCGGGTCCGGGGGCCTGGGGCCGGGACCCCGACTGCAAATGTGGGACCCGGCGCGCCGGGCGCGCCGGGAGCCCTGCCGGAGCGCCGGGGGCCGTCCAAGATCGCCCGAAGATGGCTTCGGAACGCTCGAATGCGCGCTCCGATGGCTCCGGATGCCTTACAAGACGACTCCCATGACGCCAAAAAGGCCCCCGAAGGCCCCGAAGACGCCCCAAGGGGCACCCCGAGAGAGCCCCAATAAGCAAACATCGCAGACTTCTTTTAGGGAAACTGATTGTTTTGGCGTGTTCGCCTTTTGGGCTTCCACTGCGTCCAAGACGGCCCAAGAGGCCCCTGAAGCCGGTCGAGGATGCCCCCGAGGCGCCCAAACCGCCCAAGAACGCCCCAAGGCGGCGCCCAAGAAGGGGACGAGGAACCAGAAATTCGCGTCTTTTGGCCCAAGAGACCCCAGGAGACTCCAAGAGGCTCCAAGAAGCGCCCAAGAAACCCCAAGAGGTCCCCAAGAGACCAGCAAAAACACAAAAAGAGGCCCGGAACACGCCTCAAGGGGCACCCCAATAGAGCCTCAAATAAGCAGCAATCGTCGATTTCTTATAGTGAAACTGATACTTTTGGCGTGTTCGCCTTTTGGGCTTCCACTGCGTCCAAGAAGGCCCCCGAAGGCCCCGAAGACGCCCCAAGGGGCACCCCGAGAGAGCCCCAATAAGCAAACATCGCAGACTTCTTTTAGGGAAACTGATTGTTTTGGCGTGTTCGCCTTCTGGGCTTCCACTGCGTCCAAGAAGGCCCAAGAGGCCCCTGAAGCCGGTTGAGGATGCCCCCGAGAGGGCCCCAAGACGGCCCACGAGGGGGCCAAGACGGCCCACGACGCGCCCAAACCGCCCAAGAACGCCCCAAGTCGGCGCCCAAGACGGGGACGAGGAACCGAAGATTGGAGCGTTTTGGCCCAAGAGGCCCCCAGGAGACCCCGAGAGGTTCCAAGAAGCGCCCAAGAAACCCCAAGTGGCCCCCAAGAGACCCGAACAAACACTAACAGGGGGCCCGAAACAACCCCTCAACGGGCCCCCCAAAACGGCCCAAGAGAGCCCCAGGGCGCGCCCAAGAGGGTCGACCAGAGAGCTGGTCCGGCAGTCCACGCTCTACACAGGGTCCGTGCCCGGCGGTGCCTCAACACCGACATCACCCCGTTTTTTTGCATAATGATTGTGCAGTCAGCGCTGAGAAGCGGAGATGGTAAGATACAAGACGACAAAGCAGGTCTTGAACGTAACCGCCTTTGGCTTTGAGAATCTCCGCGTTGGCTTCGAGTGATCGAGGCCTCGGAAGGCCATCGGAAGCGAAAAGGCGAGAAGGCACACTTAGGTTTTTTTCTCTAGGTTGTTGAAGGGTTTGGCACACTTGTGTGAAGTCTCGGATGCATCTTGGAGCCGTCTTGGAGCGTTCTTGGAGCTTCTGGGAGCATCTTGGGAGCCATCTTGAGGCATCTTGGGCTATATTGATCCATCTTGGAGGTCATCGTGGGCTCTCTGAAGCCCTCTTGGAGCCGTCTTGGGCGAAACAATACCCTCTGACACCTTGCGGGGCGCCCCGTCCAGGTCCAGGGGAGGGGTCAAGACACCCACCCGCCCGCAAACTGTCTAGCTCTCTCCCACCCGCCCTCCCAACACATAAGTAACGCCCGAGCCTCAGCATGTTCAGCGGTCGTCTTTGGATGGACAGCTACTGGGAACCAAAGCCGACCCCAGGTCGAGATGCGCCACGCGTGCCAGGGGCGCCAGGCACACCTGGGGCCCGAGCGTGCCAGGCACGCCTGGTGCGCTAGATGCGCCACGTGCTCCGAGTGCGCCAGGTGTGCCGCATACTCCAGCTGCGCCAGGTGCGCCACGTTCGGGGCACGTGCAGAGTGCGCCAGTTGCGCTTGCGCACGTGACACAACACATCGGGAAGCATGTCGGCCCCCACCATCGTTGCGGAAAAGCAATGCCCATCACTGTGTCTGGTCGGCCTGCGAACAGCAGGCCACGCGCACCACCCCCGCCGTCCCTGTCAAAAACCATTTGGCAGTGATCGCGGGGTGGCCGCGAATGATCCACAGTTTGCCGCGAGGTGCATGTTGTATTGTTTTTGTTGGGGCTGGTAGCCCTGCGCACAACAGGGAATATGCTGACATCCCCGCCGTCCCTGACAAAAGCGATACACAGTGATCGCGGGCCTCACGAACATGATTCTATAGGCTTACGCCACATCCGCCGACCCCTCATCTTGGCGGTCTTGCCGGAACCTCGGTCGGGTTCACAGCCCACAGTTGCCAGGCGTATCAGTGCGGCGGCGCGTGCAAGAGAAGACTACCGACGTCGGCGTTCTCCGGGAACCCTGCCAACGTCGCACGCGATGCAAAAAAGGGCACCCTGATATGCAAGACCTGCAAATGATGCCCAATCGGGGGCGCGCGTGCGGGGGAGGACAGGGGGGAGGGGGAGAGAGGGATGGGGGGTGAGGCGGAGGATGGGGGGAGAAGAATCGGGGAGGAAGAGGAGGAGGCGGGGGAGGAGAGGAGGAGTGGGCGAGGAGGAGGTGGAGGAGGAGGAGGAGGAGAGGGGGAGGACGGGGACACAGAGACGAAACTCTGGGATATGTGCTATTGGTTAGAGGCTTTTTGTATGTGTATAGGGATCTCGTGGCACGCCTCTCGGGGACCTCTGGAAAGCAGTTTTGAACCCACCTGGCGGCCGAGGTGGAGGAGGAGGAGGAGGAGAAGGAGGAAGGGGACACAGAAACAAGGCTCTGGGTTATGGGTTTTGGGTTAGAGGCGTCTTGCACCAGCTTGGGACCAATTTGGAGACAGGTTTTGCCGTCGTGGGGTCGTCTTAGGCCGAATTGGGAGGCGTCCTGGGCCGTGTTGGGATTCTCTGGGGCCGTCATGAGGCCCTCTTGGGGCGCCGTGGGGCGATCTTGGAGGCTCTTTGGGCTACGTGAGCCGACGGAAGCCGGGACAGGCAACAATTGCAAACATGTTCAACAACGCAATGGAAATGTAATGAAATGCGTAATGTGCGCCTTTTTCAGATGTCCTGGGGGTCTTCTTGGAGACTTCGTGGGCGATAGTGAAAGCCTTGTAGGCCATCTTGAGGCCATTTTGGGCCGTCTTCGAACGTTCTTGGGCCGTGTTGGAGCCATCTTGGGCCGTTTTGGAGCCATCCTGGGCCGTTTTGGAGCAATCTTGGCTTCGAGAGCGCGAATCCTTTTTTTGTGCGCAAACGCAACCCCGCCACCGTGCCTGGGTTGTTGATATGAGACTTGTGCTGTGATCGTTGGGATCTCTTGGGGGGCTTCTCGCGGGACTCTTGGAGGCAGTTTCGAAGCCTCTTGGGGGCCGTTTTGAGGCCGTTTTGGAGCCTCTTGGGGGCCTCTTGGGGCCTCTTGTGGGCGTCTTGGGGGCCTCTTGGGGCCTCTTGGGGCCTTCTGGGGCCGTCTTGGGGCGGAAGGCTCGGATTGTTGGTTCGGGCTCCCCCTCTTGGGCACCTCTTGGGGCCGTGTTGGGGCCCTCTTGGGCTGTTTTGGGGGCCTCTTGGGCGTCTTCAACGCCGTGAAGGCCGAGAAGTAGTATATGATCAAAATGTACGTTTTCCCATCGGAATTTGACGATTTTCAGCGCTTCGGCCCTTCTGAGGACTGCTCTTGGAGGCCTCTTGGGCCGTCTTGGAGGCCTCTAGGCTCGTCTTGGGGGCATCTTGGGCGTCTGGGAGCGCTCGTTAGGCGCCTCGGAGCTCTCGTGAGCCGTCTTG
The DNA here is from genome assembly GCA_963575745.1 of Prorocentrum cordatum. Taxonomy (NCBI): domain Eukaryota; class Dinophyceae; order Prorocentrales; family Prorocentraceae; genus Prorocentrum; species Prorocentrum cordatum. The sequence goes on along the minus strand of CAUYUJ010003825.1, from coordinate 484,151 downwards.
GAGGAGTCTTGGGGCCTTCTTGGCCCGTCTTGCTCCCCTTTTGGGCCCAAAAGAGCCCCGTGACGCCCTCGTCGTGGGCCCGGGGGGGGGGGTCAAATCTCCGGTTTGGGGTCCCAGGGGGGGGGGTTAGGGGGGGGGAACTATCTCACACGCCTAGAGACCCACAAGGGGTCGGCGGATTCCAGATTTTGCCCTAATGTGTATTTTGTAGTTTTGGTTGACAGGGATGGTGTGTGCGGGGGGGCATCGGGCTGGCCGCGCGTGCTCCAAATGTGGATGCAGATTTCGTTTTGGAGTGTTTTTTGACAGGGATAATGTAGGGGGGTGATCATGGTTCCTGAGTGGCCGCTGGTCGCCTGGGGGAGGGGGTGTATATTCATAGGGAACAGTGGTAAACCTGTCCCCGCCCTCCCCGAAGAGAAAGAAAAGGGGTTGGATTAGGAACCTCCCTAGACCACCTACGCCAAGAGGGCTGGTGGGAATTCTGTGCTGGGGGCCCAGGATGAGCGACCTTTGAGGGAGGGTGTATTGCAACATTGTTGATGCATCTTAGGTGTACACGGGTCCTCCTACCCTTTTTCGTTCCCTCTTCCGTTCCCACCTTCCTCCCTGCTCCCTCCTCCCTCTTCCCTGCTCCCTGCTCCTCCCACCCTGCTAATAAATACACCAATGTTTTCCCATCTTTTCTGGGTTTTTGTCTTCCAACCCACTTCCCGTATTTTCCAATATTTTCTTGGGAATCGACGATTAATTGTGTCTGTGTTTTTTTTTCTCTCTTGAGCTGGCCCTGCTCCCCTTTGTCTTTCCCTCGTTCGTTCCCACCCTCCTCCCTCTTTCGTTCCCACCCGTCATCCCTCGTGCCTTCTACCTCCTACCCCCCTCGAGGTGGAGGCGCACGCCGCGGGGCGTAGGCCCCTCGGGGAGCCGTCACCCACCACAGGCTCCTTCCCTCCCTCCCTCCATCCTCCCTCCCTCTTCCTTCCTTCCTCCCTTCCTCCCTCCTACCTCCCTCCCCCCTTCTTCCTCCCTCCCTCCCGCCCTCTTCCCTCCTCCCTCCCTCCTTCCTCCCTGCTCCTTCCCTCCCTCCCGCCCTCTTCCTTCCCTCCCTACCTCCCTCCCTCACTCCTCCGTAAACGGCTCAAACGGTCAGCGGGCGAGCGGTGGCGTTACATGAGGGTGGGGGCGTGTCCGCCCGAGGCGGTCCGCGGAGGAGCGCAAGGCAGTACGAGAGTGGGCGCGGCCCTCGGCGGAACTGACCCTCCCAATCTCTCGGAGGATAGCGGGTGTCTTCGCGGGCGTCTGTCCGCCGCGGAGGACGCGCTCGACGCGGTCGCCAATTGCAGTGCGGTGGGGCAGCGCCTGCGGGGGATCGCCCCAGCGGTGCAGGCCAAACTGGCGGGCCGCGTGCCGACGTGGCTGGACGTGTTGCGGCGGAGCGCCGCCATATATCCCGATGCGAGCGGCATCGACATGTCCCGGCGGCAATTCGGAAGGTCCAGCACGGGGCACGTCTCGAGGCTCGCATGGCGGCTGGCGCGGAAGCGATCCCTGAAGTTGTCTCTTCCACCCTTTTCTGCCGTGACCGAGCCCTATGTATCCTGCCGCATCGGCGACCTCTCTTGGCTGGGCCTTTGCCTCTGGTCGACGTGTGCGTAGCCTGGGCTCCTGGACGATGCGTTCGTCCACTCGGAGATGACGGGGCTCTGGGAGGTTTGCGAGCCGTTGGCGCAGGCGCATGACCAAGTCGATTTGCTATTGGCTATTGGCGGAGCTTTTCGAGGTTCCCGAACGGTGAATTGTCACGATGGTCATGGAGTGCGAGTGGTCCCACACGCAGGAGAGAGAGAGAGAGAGAGAGAAAGAGAGAGAGAGAGAGACCGAACGAGAAGACGCCGTGCACGTCAGAGGTGCGTGGGCCGGAAAAGTAGCGCTGGCATGACCGCCGCCGAGCGCAGCGAACCACAACGAAATTTTCTCGGCATCCCCGGCTCTATGGGCACGGAACGTCTAAAACTCTGTCATGCACGTCCCTCTCGTCAAAAAGCCTACAGGTGGACGACCCGGGAGAGCAACAGCAGCAGGGGGCAGAGGAGGGAACGGCACCTGGGGACAGGGACGGACCGCGAGCAACAGGGGACGACGGCCGAGAGGGGAGGGGAGGAGGACGAAGACCCGGCGACAGCCCGGGGGGCGAGCAGGAGATAGAGCAGGCAGAGGAAGGACGCAGAACGGCAGAAGAGGAGGGGGCGACGACGCCACCTGTAAATTTGGCGGGCGGGGGAGCTGGGGCACATTTGCAACATGTTTACAAGTTACGTGAACATGAAACGCTTGGCGGTGGCTTGCCACTTGCCTGGCGGGCCCTGCCAGATTCCGTGCAAGGCGCCCAAATCCCCAGCAGTTCTGACGGCCAGCTTGTGCATTTTACGTTTCCGCGCGCGCCTTTGCCTCACCGTTTTTCGGGGGCCGTCTCTGGCCAAGACTAAGAGGGCAACATATCCAGGTCGGATTACGCAGCGCTGAACGGAGGCGTCGTCCAGGAGAATCGCAATGCGACCCAAGAGACGCACCTGCCTGCACGGAAGTGTGGTGCTGAGCCTACGACGGCAGCATGTCTGCAAAACGGTTGCGTCGTTGACTCGGCTGTAATATGATTTGCCGATGCCAGACAGCATGCGCAGGCACCTTGCTTGGACCGCTTCTAGCTGGTGGCACTCAGACACGCCGAGCCACAGTGTGTGGAGGCAATACATTAGTTTTGCAACGACGCACGCTGCAAATCCTGCAACCTTTTCCCTGCAATGGCAAGAGGCTTGACAGTCTTCCGATGCCATGCCAATCCGCCTGCTCAGCTCTGCTGGAGTCCGAGGCGTCTAAGAGGCCTCCGAGGTGCACCGTGCTGTCTTTCTGTTGGATCGGCTCGCCATCCTGTCTGCGGACGTCCGAGCTGCATGGCACGGACAGTGCTTCCGGGTTGTCCCAGTTAAAAGCCAGACCGTAATGCTCGCCAGTCTCGTGTATCGCCTGCAGCAAAGCGCCGACGAAGCCAGCATCCGACCCAACCAGCAGCGTGTCGTCTGCGTTGATGAGCTCGCCGATTGGGAAGCCGTCTGTCGCAGCGACGCCCCTGCTCTGGAAGGTGCGCTTTGCGTCGTACTTCCGAGCGGCCATGACGATCGAGACAAATAATGGCGAAGGTGGGCATCTTTGTGAAGTTCCGAACTCTTGCGAATGCGGGTTGGGCATTGCCCGGGCATCGCGAACGCGGTTTGCGCAAATCACGCGTTCGGCCTCGGCGATGCAGCGGGGGGCGCCGAATCTCAGGAGCGCTTGCATCAGGGAGGCTTCGGACGTTCTGCAACCAGATCGGAATCCAAACTGCGCACTCCAGATCCGAGTCTCCGCGCCAGCGCGTTTCAGTTTGTCGAGCAGCAGAGGCGCAGTGCTTGTAGCCGATGGGCAATGGCGAATTTGGGCGATAGTTGGTACAGTCGGGGCGCTGAGGAAGGAACCCTTTTCGTTGGGGGGGGCCCGGTGTTCCTTAGTGGTTTTGCAGTTCGCCTTTGGTTTTGCTTAGGGGTTCGATGAGAAATCGAAGTTTAACTTCTGGAGAAGAAGGGCCTCGTTCATTATTTAGGGTTCTTGAGGTCAACGCCCCTACTGTACGCAACGCCGAGGTTTCTTTTTCAAATATGGCCGGTGCAGCAGCTCGGTGCCACGCGTCTGGGAGAGATTCTGCCGCCCAGCACCAGGACTCGGGGCGGGGGCCCCGTCCTCGCCGGCAGCTCGTCTGCACTCTTAGTTCTTCAGCCACTCGGCAGGTGTCCGAATGGGTGACGGGGCCGCGCGGGACGTCGAGCTGAGCGCCCAAATTGGCCAGATGATCCTCAGGGGGGAAAAAACACAGACACAATTCATCGTCGATTCCCAACAAAAATATACATGGGGAAATATAGGCAGTGGGGGGGGAGACCAAAGCCCAGAAACTATGGGAGAATAGGGGGGATCTTTTAACTGGTGTGTATCTATGTGTGTGTGTCCTGGGGCCCCATTCATCTTTCGCCGCTCGGCAGATGTCCGAAGGGGTGCTGGGGCCGCGCGGGGCGTCGAGCGGTAGGAGGAGTCGGCTTGCAGGGGGGGGGCGGGCGCGGGGGGGGCGCCAACGACCGCGCCGATTCCATCGCGGCCCGCTGCCCCTTCCCGGGGTTCTCAGGAATCCTCCGGGCCCAGTCGGCCTCGCAGTCGGCGCCGGCGTCGCGCCGCCCGCGAGCGCCAGCCGGCGGGCGGGCCGACCTTGTTGCGCATGTTTGGCGCGAGAGACACGCGCGGGCCTCGCGCTGTGCCCGCGCCCCAGGGCGACGGCCCAGGCCTTTGTAGCCTCCCGCGCTGACGCGATGGCCTCGCGCGCGGCGCAGGAGCGGGCGCCGCCGACCGTTCGGCTCGGTTCCGCGCACTTCTCATGCGCGAACGCAAAGCCCCCCACGCTGCTCGCGCGCTTTGCGCGCTGAGCAGCATGGGGGGGCGACGGCCGCGCGTTCAAAGGGAAACCGCAACGCAAGTTTCCATTCCCGCGCGCGGGGCGGGGCATGAACTTGCAGATGCGCCGACGGTCGAGAACTCGCGCGCGCGCCCGCGCCTGCCATGTTGGGCGTGCGCGCTGTGCCCGGATATCTGCGGCTCGGCCGCCCGATGCGCCCCAAAAATCGCTCCGCCTCCCCCCCCGCCCCCCCCCTCAAAACTCTTCCGCGCTCCTGGAAAAACCACGCCGCCGAGGCGGGAGCTCGGGCCGCGGCCCGATGGTCCCCGGGGCACAGGGGAATCAAAGGAATCAGCACGGAATCAGTACAGAATCAAAACAGAATCGGCACAACTGCGACCCCTGATTCTAGCGGAATCAAAAGAATCAGTACGGAATCAATACGGAATCAAAGGAGGAATCGGCGATGGAACCAGAATCGGCCAGAACGGGGAAGTAGGCCAGAATCGGTGCCAGAACCCATGGAGAGAGGCCTTTTTCCCGCGAGTTCATTGCGGCGGGTCCGCGACGCGGGCGCTCCGCGCGACTTCGCTGGTTCAGCGAGGCGCGCAGTCGGCGTTCAGAGTGAACAGGTTGTTTTCAGGGCGATATCCTGGCGGCGCGCTGGCGCATTGCGCATTTGCGTATTCCTGGCGGGCTGTTTGAGGGCGACCCGGCAGCGTCGGCCGAATGGCTCGCAAATACCGCGCGGCCGATCGCGCGCCCCATGCGGTCACGTCGACCGCCGTGTGCCGCGACGGCCGCGCGCCCCGGACCGCGCCATTGCCGCGTTGGATTGGGCGGCGCAGCGCCCGTCCTCCAAAAATCGTTACATGCATATCGCGCGTGTCGAGCCAGCAGCAATCGCTTCCCAGAAGCAGCCTTGACAGGCGCCCCATGCCCGTTGTCGCCCGCTTCCGATCCAAATCATAGTTTCTTAGGATGCGCTTGCGCGAATGTGAGCGCGCGGGCAAGTAACGCGCGCGCTTGGCGCAGCCTGGGAAATCCAACGTGGAGCCCCCCGGGGGCGCGGGGCGCCGGCGACGCTTCCGCCCGCCTCCCGCGCGCCCGACCCCCCCGCAAGCCGACTCCTCCTATCGAGCGGAGCGCCCAAAGTGGCCAGATCATGAGCCGCCGACGTCGGGCGCGCCGCCCACGACACCCTGGGGAACCATTCTTCAGGAGGAAAAGAAACACACAGACACAATGAATCCTCGATTCCCCCGAAAAAATATTGGAAAATATGGACAGTGAGGGGGAAGACAGAAACCCAGAAAATAGGGGACATGATGTGGCATCTTTTTATCTCTGTGTATTTATTCGTGTGTCCCGGGGCCCGTTCGATTCTGCCATCGCCTCGGCCAGCTTGTCGCTGTCTTCGAGCTGGCCGCTGGCATCCATAATTTTTCCCCTCGGGCTGCAGTGGGGCCTTTTTTCCGATGGTATAACTTCGGCCCGGTCGCCGTCGGCAAACCGATCGTTGAGTCAGGCTGCTCCATCTGCTCTGACTGATGCCCAGATCCGCCCATTCAGCCAGCGTCTTCTCGCGCGCGAAATCCTTGCCTCGCCCCGCCTCGCCCCTGCGCGCAATCAGCTGCAACGTGCCGATGCTGACCCAAGGTCGCCGCCGTGAAGCTGGAAACGCAGGCAGACAACGTCTGGCAGCTTGGCGGAACGTGTCCGCCATGTTGTCGTCGAGTTGATTGAGGGGGTCCTGCGGCGCGCTGTGCTCGACCATGTGTACCGCGAAGATGGCGCCGAGGTGCTCTGCGACGCCGCCGTCGGCCAGGGTGGCTGCGTTCGGCCGCGGCTACATTGCCTTCTGTGTGTTCTTCCTGGATGCCTCGGGCTTGCGCGACGCGATGGCATGGTGCGATGATGAGGCTGTTTCCCCGCGGCTCTCCACGCCCAGCACGCTCGGCAGATGAGACTGCGGGCAGAGCGGAAAATCGATCTGCCCAACATGCCGAGACAGCAGGTCACCTGGCGGTCAGGGTTGCGCTCGAAGCGCGTGTTTGCGATGGCGAGCCCGTGGCTGACACGCAGCTCAAAGAAGCAAGAGCTTCTGTACAGAATTTGCGTTGAACTAAGCCGTGGGTTCTCCAAAAACAAAATCGCCTGCGTGATCATAGTCGCCAGGAAATGGCCCGTGTATCCTCGCGCTGAAATCTCCCAAGATTAAGCCCAGCTGCGCCCTGGAGATCGCAGAAGTATCGCGCGCAATTATTGATCGAACTCTCTGCGGTCCTCTGGCGGCTTTACGCTGTGGCGCGCACCTGGCCCCCCCTCCCCGGGCGCGGATTTTCAGATAAGCAACTCGTGAACATATCATGTTGAAGCCAAGGGGGCTCTTGCGGGCTTGAGGAGACACCAACAAAAAAAACTCCAGCTGTCTCCTCGTCGTCCAGATTCCCGGACAGAACCACCATGGAACCGCGCTCACTTTCATAGAATATGGATTCGTATTTGGTGCGCCTCCTGAAATGCGAACGCATCGATGTCCTGCGCCTGCAAGTGGATCTGCAGCTCCTCCAGCTTCGACTCCGCCAGGCCCTCGACATCCTGCAGATGGCCTCCTCGAAAGTCGAGGTGCGGCGGCCCACCTCGAGAGCCAGGGTCGCCGCAGTCAGTGCGGGTTCCAGGCGTGCATGGGCATGCACATGCAGCTTGAATTCTTAACTGAATTGGACTGGTATCGGCAGCAGTGCCGTCTGCCAGTGGTGGTGGGACGCCGAGGGCCATTTCCTATTCCCCTGGGCGCTTAGGGGCACCTTTTCCCTTGTCTTTCCCATTGGCGCCGCCCTTGGCCGCGCCCATCGCGCCTTTCATGCCCGAGGCGGCGCTGGACACCAGGTCGTCGGCCTCCTTCCTCAACTGTTTCACGTCTGGGTGGTCGTGTAACTCCTTCCATCTTGCCCACTCCCCGTGCCGATCAAATTTAAATGAAGTCGTTTCTGCATGCACCATGGGCGCACCCTCATCTCCCACCAGCAGGGACAGTGTACGGAGATTCCTATGCAATGCTCACTGTGTATGGGAGCTTCCGCTCTGTCCTGAACAGCTCCTTGAGGCCGAATGCGAAGTTGCGAGCCGCCCTCACTGGCGCGGGGTGATCAGGGTTCGCCCATAGCCCCTTCCCACCCCCATGCTGGAGGCCCGCCGCGCAGAGCAGGTTCACGGCCATGTTCCTGTCCTCAGCCCCCCGGAGCTCTGCGAACAAGGTCCTCTGGCGCTCCCCCTTGGAATAGACGTTAGCGGGGGCTGAGCCTTTGAGGGTAGCCAACTTGTCCTTTAACCATGCAGTTGCCTTCGAAAGATTGCCGAGGCCACCGACGTTCCCGATGACGGCCGCAAAGCGCCTCTTGTCCGCTCCTTCGGGGGGCGCGTGGGGCAATTGCTGGTGCATATTGTCCGTCATTGCTTGCTGGACGTACTCCCAAATCTTTGTCTCGATGGTGTCGGCGTCCGAGCCTTTCTGCATGTCCTGGTAAATGTTCTCCAGCTTTTCGACCCGCATCTCGTTCGTAACGATGCTCGTTTCCATTACATCAATGCGACTCGAAGGATCACAGTGTCCAGGTCTGATACTTTCGTGTTCAAGGCCTGAAAGTCGTTCAACTCGCCCACAGACGACGTCATAGGGGCAAGCTGTTGTTGGAGCAATGCCGCAATGCCTGCCATCTTGACTGGCTCCTGCGTCTCTTCCTTCGCGACCGGGGCCGCATCGCCGAAGTTCGGCTGCCTGAAGGGGCACGGGATGACAGCCCAGCAGAGGTGCGAGAGGTGAGTCCGGCCAGTGGCCAGTGCGTTGCCGTTTGTCCTCGTGCGCCTGCTCCCAAGGATTCTTCAGCACGTCGCGAATTAGGGCGTCGGCCACGCGGGTCTGGCGGGCGCCCGGCCCGGGAGAAGCCATCGCATGCGGGGGGGGAGACATCTTGTAGTAGGAATGTGGAACGTAGAACATGTGGACGTGTAGGAGTGTAAGAACGAGGAGGGTAACTTGAGCTTGAGCCAAGCTTGACCTTGAGCAGGAATATACTTGCGGCATCAGCTAATCTCTCGTCCAAGCGCTGGATCAGCACCGCATCGATGGCGAGGGACTATCTTTCGGGCACGTCCGCGACGTCGCGCCGCGGGCGGCGATGGATCAGCACCACATCAACGACGATGGGCTGCGTGAGGTCGCCCGAGGTGGGCGACCGGCCGCTAGACCAGAGATGCGGTCAAGATTGGGACGCGGCCGAGGCTACTCACGTCTGACGGGGTCTTAGAGCACCAGCTGGAGGAGCTTCGGCGGGGCGCCATCAAGCGGGGCATGGATTGCTTCCCTGATAGGCACTTGCTGATTTTGATGTCTTGCAGCCTGGCGAGGATGCCTTTGCAGGGGACTCCCACCTGTGAAACGGCGAGTATTTCGATCAGGGCGATGCGTTCGTCGGCTGCTCGGGCCCCGTCCGCGAGTGATGGTACTACATGCAGTGCTTGGCTATGCACGGCCAGCTGGACTCGGAAGCGGTTGCCGCTCCCGCGAGCTTCGCGAATGACATCGTTGAGGTGTCCGCCACCTCCGTGGCTGGATAGGTCCGGGGATGTCCTGAGCCCCTCCCCGCCTTTCGGCTGTGCCTCGGCCCTTCTTTCATCGCTGGCGTGCCGAAGGGTTCGCATTGGTTCAGGGTTGTCCTGCGGTAGGTTTGCGTCGTGTCGACCAGCGGCGACCCCAGCGCGGGCGTTCAAGGCTGAACGCCCCCGGCGACCCAGAATCGATCGATGTTGACGTTGCGGCAGCGGCCGATCGTTCGAAGTTCAACGATCCCTGCGGTGTCAAAAACCAACGCTGGGGTCGGCACGACACGAACCTGCCGTAACCCCCCCCCCGCGCATTCTGCCTGAGGAGGAAGGAGGAGGAGGAGGAGGAGGAGGAGGAGTCAGACGCGGGACGCTGTCTTGTCGAAACGAGGACCCAACACCACAGGATGGTTGGGAATAATCAAGGTTGCAGTCGCAGCGTTTACGCGGCGCACCGGCCCAGCACCCGCCGCTGGTGTGCCCAGGGGTCGGCGGCCGTTCGCCCGCGGGTGCGGTGCCGGTGGCCGCCGTCGCGCGGAGCGTGCGGGTGCCCCCCCCTCTGGTGGTTGTCACGGTGTCCTTGCAGTGTCCTCCTGCCCTTCCTCCTGGCTTCGTGCCCTCGTGTCGGGGGAGCGTAAGGACCGGGTTTGCCAGGACTCGGGCTCGCCATCGTTTTTTGGACGACCGCGACTCGGATTTTGACGAGTAGGAGTTTCGTGGGATGTCTGCAGCGGGAGGCCTCGTCAAAATGCAGGCTCGGCCTCGTCATTTTTGTTGACGACCTCGTCGGGATTTCCGAGTCCCCTGTACCCGGGTCTTACGCCCCCCTGATCGTGGACGACTTCATGGTTTCGTGGACTTCATGGCTTCATAGTAGCTCGCAGGCAGGTTCGTTCTCCGAGGGGCGGCCCCCGCGCGCGATCGGAGCTGGCCTTACCTCCCTCCCACCTCTTACCTCCCTCCTACCTCTTACCTCCATTCCTACCCCCCTCCGTCCCTCCCTCCCTCCCGCAGCTCCCGCGGGCGGCCACGAAGCGCGGCCCCGTCGGGCCAGCGCGCCCGCGCGGCCAAGCCCTGGGCGCCAGGGGCCCCGAAGTTTCACGATTGCCTGGCTGGCCCAGAAGAGCGCTCTCGGGCTCGTCTTTAGCTCGTTGGTGGGCTTCGTCAGCGTAGAGTCCTGAGGGGCGTGGGGGTAGAGGGTGACGATGCTGGGGAGGAGACGAGGGAGGGGCCAGGATCATGGGGAGGATGAAAAGAGGAGGAGGAGGAGGAGGAGGAGGAGGAGGAGGAGGAGGAGGAGAAGGAGGATGACGAGGAGGAGGAAGAGGAGGAGAAGGAGGAGGAGAATGAGGAGGAGGAGAAGGAGAAGCATGAGGAGGACATGGAGAACGTAAGCAAGGTGGAAGGATACGGGAGAGGAGAGAGGGAGGACGGGAGGGAGGGAGGGAGGGAGGGAGGAGGAAGGAGGAGGAAGAGGAGGAGGAGGAGAAGGAGGAGGACGAGGAGCAGGAGGCGAGGGAGACGCATGAGGAGGAGGAGGAGAAGCAGGAGGAGGAGGAAGAGGAGGAGGAGGAGGGGGAGGAGCAAGAAGAGGAGGGGGAGGTGGAGGAGGAAAAAGAAGTGAGGGGAGTGGAAGCAATGTGTGGCGATGGTGGCAGTAGAAGAGCAGAAACATACGGACGTGGAGTAGGGGAGGAGCAAGGAGGGGGGCGGTGGAGGAGGTGTGTGGGAGCAGGAGGAGGAGGAGCAGGAGGAGGGGGACGAGGAGGACGAGGAGGAGGAGGACGAGGAGGAGGAGGACGAGGAGGAAGAGGAGGAACGATGAGAAGCAAGGGGAAGCGAGGATTAGGAAGGCCGGGTGGAGGGCGATCGGAAGGGCCAGCCGGATGGCAATAAGAAGGAAGGGGTATGAGGAGAAGAACAGAGGATGAGGATGGGGAAGGGGAGGAGTAGGAGGAAGAGGAGGAGGAGAAGGAGGAGGAGGAGGAAGAGGAGGAGAATGGAGGAGCGAGGAGAGGGGTGGTGGATGAGGAGGAGGAGGAGGAGGAGCAGGGGAACAAGGGAAGGAAAAGGAGGGTACGGAGGAGGAGGAGGTGGAGGAGCAGGAAGAGGAAGACCAGTGCAAACGTGAAAACCCAAGCATTACCAACGATGTTGGGAGGAGTCCTTCCTCCAAGCTCCCTCTTCATGGGCCCGCTCATAAGGATCCATTTCCACTGAAGGACGTGTTCCGTTGGTGAATAACCGTTTGACAATTTTTAATTGTGCCATGACACCACTCTTGGGACTTTAGCGCTGCGCATCACACTTATCTTGACAATTTTGGATCGGGCCAGGATGCAATTCCTGGAACGTCAACACCACGAATCACCGTACGTAACTGTTGCGCCCTGACAGTCCGACATCGTGCCAAGACACAATCTCTGGGACCCGCCCCCCATCCGTGAAGCTGATACAACATGTTCAAGCGAAGTTGCGCGGCGCTAAGACGAGAGCCACATTTTCAAAAGGAGCCGCCCTGCATCCGCGAACCTCTTGCATTTTGTTAACGGGTGTGTGCGGCGCTACGGCGAGAGCCACATTTTGAGCATGGGTTGGCCCCTGCAGAGTTTGTAGCGAAATGGAGCTGCGCAGAGGCGAGAGTCATGTTTTATAAAGGAGCCACACTCCATCCGTGAATCTCTTGCAGTTTTTAAAGATGGATGTGCGCGGTGCTACGGCACATTTCGAAAACGATCCGCCCTCCATCCATGAAATGCATGTTCGCGGCGCTACGGCGAGAGCCACACTTTGAAAGCGACCTGCCCTCCATCGTGAAGCCCCTAACATGATGTAAGGCTGATGTTCTCGGCGTTCAAGCGAGAGCCAGAGCTTGACAACGACCCGCCCTCCATCCATGAAGTTGATGCAGAACATCACTGTTTAATCGGACGCATGGCGAGGAAGTCTCATGCGAAACGCACGGCACGCCTTTTCGACTGGCCTCGGGGTGCGACAGGGAGGAATTCAGTATAAGGAAAAGGAATGGAGGAGGAAGAGGACGAGGAGGAGAAGGACCAGGAGGAGGAGGAGCATGACAACGATGATGAGGAGGGGGTAGGGGAAGAAGGACAGTAAGGAGCTCCCCTTCTCCGAGGTGGCCTCGCGAGGAAACGAAAATTGCCGTGCGTCGCGCATCGCGTGGCGCAGCGCAGGAAGTTGGGTGAACTGGGTCGTCGGGTGAAGGGTGGGCCCGCGGCATCCTGTTCAATCATCTCTTGTCTAGTCGAGCATCCCTCTGCCAAAGTTTTTACGAGAGGCTCGCTCGAGGCTGGGTCGCCGAGGTGTCGAGCCAGAGCGTTCCTTAAAGAGCCACTTTTGGGGCGCTCGTAGCGGTGGGTCAGCGCTAGCGGGGGTCAACCATACCCCATCCAGCTTGCTTGGGTTTGGGGGCCATGCAGGGCTTTTCAGGTTGCGTTGGCAAGGGATCGAGAAGCTGGCATCTCCTCTTCGGCGGAAGGTGGCAGAAGGCAGGCGAAAGCCAGCGGCAACAGAGGTCGAACTTCGGACAGGAGGGGTCAGGGTTTCTGGAGAGAGCCACGCGAAGCTTTCCCCCCCTCCCAATCCCTCCGCTGACTCGAATTTGGGAGCTATGCGGCCGGACGGGGTTCGCGGCGTGGCCGTGGTTGGTCCGAGCCAGTGCCGACCCAGCGTAGCGCGTCGCCAGTGTTTTTTCGTGCTGCATGGGCCTCGCACGTCGATGTCCCCCAGGCCTCGTCGGACAGGTAAAGACACCAGACCGGTCGGGGACAGGTGCTTGCAGCCGTAGCGCGCGGCCAGCGCGCGAAGGGTCACGATTATTTCACGCTGCTTGCCGAGCCGAACGAGGGAAACAGAGCGATCGGCTTCTCCTCCGAGAGAAGGGTGGTTTCAATGTACAACGGCCTTACGGCCAGTACCGCAAGCCATGGGAAGAGAACGGCATGGGCACAAAAGGCAGAAGGGAAACGGAGACAAGGGGCAGCGGCGGCATTTATGCGAGGGCGACATCTTGCCAATGCCGCTGCGATTTGGTCGCGTTCTAGAGCCATTGGGGATGGCTTCCTAACTTTCTGCCTGTCTCATACCCTTCCGATCTCGTTCCTTATGCCAGGTTTTCGTCTGCCCGCCCAGGCCCCCATTCTCAGGAGCTGTCATCTTCGAGATGGCCTCGGACGCGCGGTGTCCACCATCCCTCCCTCTCGCCCATCCCCTCGGCGAGGACCGCCAATGGGCCTCGCCAGTGAGGACCGTCAATATGCCTCACACCCTTCACAGCTTCCATCAATTGCGCTGCGAAGGTCCCCGCCCCCACCAGTCAACCTTCAATTTTGCCGTCAATTGCAATACTTGGCACGGAGGGGGCCGATGAACCCTCCACGGCCTCTCGGCGAACCAAGACGGCCGCGGGGTGGGGACCCGTACTTTCACCTCACGGCGCACGTGTGCCACCACTTCCAAGTTGAGGCGCCAGTTGCCACCCATTTCCTCCGTCTCGTCCTCGGTTTCCCTCTCCTTCCTCTCCTCCCTTCCCCCCCTCCTCCCCCTGCCCCTCCTCCCCCGTCGTTGTCGTCACCGTGCTCCGCCTCCTCGTACACCGAATCCCCTCGCTCCTATTCCTCCTCTTTACGCTTGCCAGATTCTGAGCGACGGAGCTCGTAGCGGTTGTCCTCCTCCTGTCGCTTTTGTTGTCGGCCTCGGAGTTTTGACCGAACGCGGCGACCCCCCCCTTCAGGGGCCATTGCCCCTAGGGGGGGCTGATCAACTTAGAATTGTAGAAGGTTAGAAGGGAAACCGCGACAGGAGGAAAACCCCTGGGGGAGCGTGGGGTCCGCTCCCTCCTCCGCATCGCCTCTTATTTTCTTCCTCATGCACCTCATTTTCTCCCTCCTCCTCCTCCTCCTTGTCCTTCTCCTCCTCCTCTTCCTCCTCACCGTCCATGGCCATTGTGGCTCAAGGCTTCGCTGCCCCAACGGCCCCGTGCGTTTGCCCCGATGTCTTTTTCGCCAGGGCGTCGGCGTGCGCATGGATGGAACGCTGCTGCTTCTGCGCCGCCGCCGCCGGGGGTTACGGACACGAACATCCAGATTCTGGCAGAGTTCTCCAGTCTCTCGATTCAGGCGATGGCCGCTGCTTCAGACCATAAAGTGGCAACTATAAGGGACGGTCTCAGCTACTGCAGGGACTCGCTCAGCAGAAAGCTGACCAACAATATCAATACATTCAACTTGGCCTACGCAGTGGCAAGGCACGCTACGAAGGGGTACTGCGCCGACATCGCTGGGCAGCTGCAGGAAGAACCCCAGCTTAAGAAGGCAACCCGCCAGGTCGACGGCAACATCACTGACATGCACGATGCGGCGTCGACGGCATGAGCATCCCAGTTTTTCGGTACCGGGCTCAGCGCGCACCAGGCGCTGGTGGAGTCCCAGAGCGCCACAAACTGCCAGCTCATACCGAGCCTGGATGTCAAGGTGAAGAATCTCGAATTGGAGCTCAACGCTGCCATGGTCGAAAAAGTGAGCAGTGCCAGCCTCGTGCGTCACGCGAGGTGGCTTCGGTAGAAGAGGCACAAGCTGTAGCTTCGGCAGAAGGCACGGACACCGAGACGAGTTCAGACGAGGTGAATGGGCAGGTGGATTCGTGGCGTCGCTTGGCCTCCCTTGAGGAGCAGCTGCAATCCGTCAAAGAAAGAATCCCCACTCCTGACGAGGTGATTGCGCTTGCCACCATGAGCTTGACAGAATTCGTTCCAAACATTATCAAGTCGACCGTGGTCCCTGTGGTGGACAGCGCGATGGGCGCCTGCCTGCAGTCGGTTGTTGCCCCTTCGGTGAGCAACCAGATCAACGAGTGCATTGATTCCGTGAGCGCCCTCATCAACGCGACCTCCGAAAAGTCGTCGCAGGCGCAGCACCTCGTCTCGAACCAGGTGGTTTCCCTGAGCCGCGCGGCTTCTGAGCACGAGAAGAGGACCAAGGTTCTGGAGTGACGAATCTCGCCCAGTTGTCAGCGATGGAGCACATGAGAGATCTGGAGAAAGCGCCAACCCCGATATTGACGAGCCGCTCAGGGAGGCCCCCCAGAAGTGCGATGGTATGCAGGCGACGCTGGGCGAGCACTCGTCCAAGATCGACGATCACGATCGCAAGCTCCTCGATTTGGCTGACCAGGTCGAGCTGTCGCGGGGGTCTGGCGATGGCGGACAGGACGCCGACGGCCCCCGTCAAGTTTGACCGGGGCTTCGAGAGGGACGTCGACGGCGCAGTTAAGCAAGGTCAACGCGGGCAAGATGGCGGCCATGCCCTGGCTTGCGGAAGCGGGCTTCGCGGGCGAGTGGCGAGCTATGAGGCTCGCGACCCCGCCTCCCGCTATTTCACGATCAAGGTCGATGGCGGTGTGGGCCCGGCATCAAGATGGGCCGCTAAAGCTTTCTCGCTTCTTCGGGAAGCGCGCGGGCGGCGCCGGTTTGATGTCCAATCGCGCGGCGCGGGGGGCCACGCAAAGTTGCGCATCGGCGCCGACAAGGGCCCTCGGCAGGTCAAGATGGAGATCCTGGGCCGCAAAGCACGACGCGAGCTGCTCCGGCACATTGGTGATCAGCATCGCTTGTTCTTCGACGGAGAGGGGGGCCGGCTGTCAGCGGGCCGGGGCCCGCCGCTCAAGCTGGGCCCGCGGGGGGGCCGCCAGAAGACGGGGGCGGGCGGTGCCTGGCGACAAGCCATGGTGGGATACATGAGGCGTCTGATTTTTGGCCCCTCGGCGACGCCCAGGAGGCCCATCGGGGCGCTCTCCAGTTCCAGGTTTTTCTCCAGAAGGCCCTCCCGGGAGCTCTTGTGTACTCGAGCTTCTGCGGCGAGAATCTAGTTGGCCGTGTCTGGGGCGGGGCGGCCGCGGTTGTGCCGAGCGTGCAAACTGCTGGCTAGTCATCCCCATCTTCTTCCCGGCGTCTCTGCCTCCTCCTCTGAATATGTGCCTGGCCGTGTGTTGCGTATTTGTTATGCGAATGAACATGCTGAGCTGGTTCATTGGAATATCCGTGACCCTGGCTTGACCTGCGAGCGATTTCGGGACGCGCGCGGTGCGATTCTTTGGACAGGTCCAGGTCCGAGGCCTCCCCCGAGACATGTCTTGCGATTGGGCACGGAGATTCTAAATTTGCAGAGGGAGAGAAATTGACGTTCTCGCAGCCATCTGTTGCTCGGCGGGTAGCCCATCTGCGACGCGCCCACCCGTCTCAGTGGGCTCTGACGCTCGATTCCCTGATTGACTTTTCATGTTCAGCGGCCGCGCACTACGACGCTCGTGCTGATGCGGTTGCCGCGATGGACAGACGCCGGCGCCCGTGGCCTGGCTGGGCCCTCGAACAGCTGACGACGATGGCCCGGGTCGAGGCGAACCCAGGAGACGTCTTTCGGTCACGCGGGAGTGATTCCGCTGCTCATGTGATCATCTTCCGACAGCGCCGCCCCTCTGAAGCCGGCGTCGCCCCATGCCGACACGCGCGTGCAAATCGCAGGGGTTCGAGATGCTTACAGATCGATTCTTGGAAGTTTAGAAGGAAGCGATAATGAAACTGCGTCCCCACGGGAGATTTGAGCGCTACAAGTACTTGATGGTGGAACCAAGTAGATAAGCGAGACGCTTTTCTCTTTTCCGCACGCAGAATGGCTCGAGCGCCCTTCTCGGCGGCAAGAACGATCGCTCGAGCTGTTTGGCGACGGGATGCGCGGACCGCCTCGCGCCTGCTAGAGACCTTTCCTGCAGCGGCTGATTTTCCCCGTGTGATTGAGTCGCAGGTGGAGCGGGGGCGCGCGGCTCCCCCCCATCGGCGGCGCAACGCGCGGCAGCTCAAGGCCTTCGAAGAAAATGAAGATGAGATGCGTGCTCGAATGGCAGTTCAGGGTGGCGAGGGAAATTGGGGATCCAAACTTGGCATGCGCATCCGCGCTCTTGAACATCGCGCTCCGATGTGGGCGCCTTTAGCTCGTCGGCTGGCTGTCCGAAATGTTTCGGTCGATGGATCGCCTGCCGCTGGCCCGGATGGGAACTTAACTGCGTCGGCACTGGGGAGTGTCTTTTCGAGGAAGGAGTGGGGCGAGAAAGCTGCTGTTGCTTGTGCTTCGAGACATGTCTCGCCGGTTGGGTTCGCCAGCTGCCCTCCGCCGCATCTCAGCATTTTCGATGGCGATTCAGCGGGCGGCGGACTCTGCGCCTGGATGTGACAGACTATGCTACGCTGCGTGGTCTTCAAATTCTTTTGGGGTGGAGCTCCTCCACGACACGATGCTCGGCACGTTCCACGGCGTTGCGCCGCTCGCCAGCGAGAGTCTCGCGTTGCAAGTTTTTACTTAACAGCGAAGACTGATAGGTTTCTAGTGGTGTCAAAAGAGAGCATCATGACTCCTCAGGGGGGTCGGGGCGGGACCCGAGGAGGCTGCCGCCGAAGCCGAAATCGCTTGGGACATCCTCGCAAAATCGTTCTTGGTGCTCCCAGAACTCCATTCCCGGGCCACACTTTTGGATGCCCGGAGCCAACTGTAGGCCACTTCGTGCTCTTCGACTTCCCAGAACTCCATTCCTGGGCATGATTTTGAATGCCCGGAGCCAACTGTAAGCCACTTCGTGATCTTCTAGTTCCCAGAACTCCATTCCCGGGCCACATTTTGGATGCCCGGAGCCAACTGTAGGCCACTTCGTGCTCTTCGACTTCCCAGAATTCAATTCCTGGGCATGATTTTGAATGCCCGGAGCCAACTGTAGGCCACTTCGTGTTCTTCTAGTTCCCAGAACTTAACTCCTGAGCCACATTTTGAATGCTGAGGCAGGCTGATGCTGCGGCCGAGGCAGGCTGAGGCTGAGGCAGGCTGAGGCTGAGGCCGAGGCTGAAGGCAGACTGAGGCTGAGGCTGAAGCAGACTGAGGCTGAGGCCATGGCTGAGGCTGAGGCTGAGGCTGAGGCTGATGCAGGCTGAGGCTGAGGCAGGCTGAGGCTGAGGCCGAGGCTGAAGGCAGACTGAGGCTGAGGCTGAAGCAGGCTGAGGCTGAGGCTGAGGCAGGCTGAGGCTGAGGCAGGCTGAGGCTGAGGCTGAGGCAGGCTGAGGCTGAGGCTGTGACTGCGACTGCCGTTGCCGCTGCGACTGTCATCGCGAATGCGACTACGACTGCGAGAACAGCAGAATTCTACAACTGGATTTTCATATGAATCTTAAGGGGAATGCTTTCAGATATGCTTCTACACATCGCTGTTAGGTTGCTTTGCCGGGATAATTTCTGCCAAAAGGGGAACAGTGGGGGATGCGCAAACCGGATAACGGGCTAGGGGTGCCTACTCGGTCAGGGCCTTGGGCCTGCGCAGCGCGAGTTTCAATGTGATCTCGGCGGCGATGAACATATCGATTCAGACACTTTTGGCTGCGCGTTTGCCCCATTCTCAGTGAGGGTTCGTGAAACGCCGTTACCTCGCCATGCGTATCTATAAACTTGACGCAGCTGCCAGGGTCTATCCCTGTCGCCCTGAAGCTGACCATGATTGTCCCATTCTTCTTGCGCTTGATTATGGACGCGCCTTTCCTAGCCTGTCCCAGCCGCGTCTTCTGCTGGTGCTCCGCAGAATGGGATGTCCATGTGCATTGCTACGTTTCGTCGAACTGCTGCGTTCGGCCATCGATGCGGGTGATTTCACGCAGGGGGTCGCTGCGACGTGCTGTCTGGGCTCGCTCTGGAAATTATCCAGGGCGATGCTCTATCGGGGTTGCACTTCGCTATTGCGCTGGGGCCGACACCTGCTGGGCGCGTCCGTGAGTATCGGGGCCCCGAAGAAAAGTCTCAGCCGAATGCGCGCTGGCGATATTGGTGGATTTCCGAAGCAGTCGGTGACTTTGCGGGCCCCTGGCCTGGATCATGAAAGCCGCGGAACCTGGTGCTCACCTTCGGCTGGGACCAGCGAAATGTCCCCCGTGCCTGCAGCTTAACTGCTCTCGGAGGATATCAGCAAAAGGGCGCGTGAATATCTGGCCCGTGTATTCCGCAATGGAAAGCTTCGAGGTGGAAGGGGGAACTGTTGTGCTTGGGTGCGTGGGGCGGAGCCCAGGGCTACGGCCGCGGATTCTTGGTCTGGTCCTCGCGGAAAATGCCAGTCTCGGGCGACAGCGATAGGTCGTGGAGCCCAGGCCACATCTTTACCGAGTATTCTATGTCAAACTAGATGCCCGGTTGTCCTCAGCTATGCCGCGCAGTATTTGCCGCCGCCCAAGCGCGCGATTGGCGTGGAACTTGGTGCCCGCGTTTCTGCATTCCGTGTTCCGCTCGGCACGTCCCGTGCCAGAGCCTGGCTAGTGCTTCGAGATTGAGGGGGGGGGCGACAGTTTCACCGCTACACCTACTCTGCATGCTAGCTGATGGGAAGATGGCCATTGATGCGATTCCAGAGTTCGAGCGCGCACATATATATATATATATATATATATATATATATATATATATATATATATATATATATATGTGTTTGGAAAGCTTCTCTGGGACCGAGGAGAATCGGGATGCAGGTCGGCTCGCTGTCTCACCGCCCGGGAGGAACTATCCTAACCATAGGGTTTCATGCTCTTCTGTTGAATATATGAAGCGGGCTAGGAAAGGAGGGAAGGATGAGCGTCATCGCGCCGCTGCTGACGCCGCTACTGCTGCCAAGCATCAGAGCCCACAACAGAAAGCACAGAGGTCCGCGATCCAGGCTTGCTCCGAACTCTGGCCGCGAGATTGTTTGGAACACGTAACCGAAGGCAGGCAGCTCAGGTGGTGGCCTCAATGAGGCGCAGATATCATTGCCATCGTCTTTTGCGGAGATCAAAAGAGTCCTGCGACAGGTTCCTCCCTGGTCCTGGGCTTGGTTGAGGACGGCTGCGGGGGGTGGCTAACGTCGCATCGCGTTCTGAGTGGGCGAGGCAGGGGTTAGGCTCGTGCAATTTCGGATGTGAAAATTGCATAGATCGGCGGGTTCCTTGCGCTTCGTGTGCCAGGCTCGCCTGGTCTGCGTCGCTCGCGTTCAGATGTCGGGTCCTCGCCTCGGACCCTGTGTATCGCGGGGGGGGTTCAGCGCTGCGCCGTCCAGATTTTAGAAGAGGTCTATATCGCCGCGCACGTTTATCACGCCCTTAGGCGCCCCCCCTGAGAATGCACATATACCCAGCACTGGTGAGATGGCGGCGCGAGCAGCTCTCGGAGACCTCGGGCTGAATCGGCCAGGGGCTGGGGTCGAGGAGGGCTAGGTCGGATCCGCCCCCCCCTTTTCCACGCTGTGCCCCCCCTCCGCTCCGTTGCCATGTTGGCCCGCGGGCTTCTGAGTGGCCGCGCGTCCCCGAGTGGCCGCGCGCCCCCGCCGAGAGCGGGCGTCTCTGCCGTGGCGGCTTGGGGATGCCGGGGCGCCTGGGGGCTTGCCTTTTTTAACTTCGGAGTGGGACTGTCAGAACTGGCGTTCACAGTGTATTCGCGTTCTTCCCAACCTTGCTCGCGGGCCTCGGTTGCATGACTGGATGCCGCTCCTGCGCGCGAGCCCTCGCGCGCAAGCTCCCGCTCGCCGAGGCGCAATGGGGGCGCCGCATGCGTCGCGATCGATTTCGCGCTGCCCATCCAGGCCCTGTCGCCGCTCCGTCGCAGCCTGGAGTGGCGACGCGGCGAGTCGACCGCGTCGGGGAAGGTCTCGACCTACCGCTCCTAGATGCAGGGCGCGCTGGGCCAGGCGGCGCGCGCGGGGACCTCGACGATCTCTGCGTCTGCGTGGCCCTTCCCGACGATTCGGCGAGGACGGCGGCCGATGTCGCAGCAGGGGGTGGCCTGGACTTTGACGACCTGCGCGCCCACGCGGCCCTACTCGAGGACAGAGCGAAGAAGGGGGCCGACGAGACCGTCGGGCCTAACCTCGCCACCATGGCCCTCTCGGCCAGGCAGGAGAGCGAACAGGGCCGCCAGAAGTCTCAGCCTCTCGAGCTGTCCGCGCACTTGGACGGGGCTGTCGAGGCGTTCAAGCAGACGCGGCTGGCGGCGACTGGGTTGCCAGCCCGCAGAATGGCGAAGGCGGTCCCGCCCGTTGCTCTCCGCCTCCGCACCGCGGAGGAGACCCTGGCCGCCGCGCAGCCAGCAGCTGACTCCAAGAAGGACGCCGACGACGAGCAGCAGCGCGCGCAGCGGGATGACCGCGCGGTGTTCTCTCGGAAGACTGATGACCCAGTTGTGCCGACTCTGCAGCTGCCGCACGACATTGAGCAGCAGTGTTCGAAGTCCCGCGGCCCGAGAGTCGGAGATGCCAAGGGGGCCGCCGACGACGAGCAGCAGCGCGCGGAGACCAGCGACCCGATCGCGGGGCGCGAGCAGCGGACGCGGGCGCAGTGCCATGTTCACCACCTACCAGACCACCCCAACCCAACCCGAAGGCTTCGATTTGCCCTCCATTTCCAGTGGGGGGGGTCGGGGAACGTTGAAAAAACACATGGAACCCGTACCCCCCCCCCAACCCGAAATTCGGGTCAAATTCGGGTCTTCGGGTTGGGTTGGGGTGGTCTGGTAGGTAGTCACACGTCACCCTCTCCGAGTGCTTGGCGGTGATGACCGACCACCGTGGACAAGCTCATGGTCATGGTGGACAAGCTCCAGGCGTTCCCGGGCGCGCAGCGGCAGCCCGGCCTGCCCCGCAAAACGAAGATGTACGCGCGGGTTCTGCCAGACTGGCATGTGCTCGCGCGGCGACGCGCGCCGCTTCTCGCACGAACAGCAGGGCGAGAAGATCGTGTAGGCGCCGCATGTGTTCTACGGCGACCGACGTGGACATGACGCTCGCGCTGGTGCTGCCGCAGACCGTCGCGAAGAGGCTGTCGGATGTGACCGTGCCAACTTTCGACCTGGTGCTGCCGCTGATCGTCGTGGAGCAGCTGGATGCGACCCTGCCGACCCCCATGGAAGTTCCGAGGGTGCTCATCTCCCTGATAATGGGCATGACCATGCTCATCCCAAACTGCTGGTCATGGAGCCGGTGATATTTCCCCTTCGCGGCAGCAGGGTGCTGGTGCCAGTCTCCGCGCGCAGGCTACTGGATATGAGAACGTGTCATATGCCTTCTGGCTCCCTCTGCATATGTAGGACCAGGTGATGGAGGTGCGCCCTCCGCTGGTGGAGCTGCCGCAAATCGTCGCGCAGCTGCTGGTAATTCAGACTCGCGTGATGGAGCCGCTGCCGATCTTCGGGGTGTGCGTGCTGATCCTCTGTCTGTAGTCGCAGACCGACGTGGCGATGATTGTCGTGCTGGCCCTGATGCAGATCGTCATGGGGCTGCTGACGAGCGTCGTGTTCCCTGAACAGCCACCGGCGGAGGTCGGGCCGATTGTCTCCGAGCTGCCCTTCCCCATGGAGATGGTCGTGGAGAGTGTCTTCTACCTCTTGGAGCCGCAGAACGACGTGGATATGCTGTTCGTGCTGATGATGCCGCAGATCGTGGTGAAGTGGGAGATGATGTTGGGTGGGATCGCGCTGAAACTTGTGCTGCGCGGGCCGGAAGTATCCCTGCTGCCCCCGACCGTCGGGCGCGTCGCCGAGATGCTGCGGTGGCGGTGCATTGGAAGGCTGTGCGCCGTGCTGAGCTGTGGGCGAGGTGGATGAGCGCGTCGGCGGCTGACGCGAGTGCCGCGGCCACGGCCTACTGCAGAGCCTGTCGACCCGTACGTCTGCAGAGGTCCCTGGAGTCCAAGACGAGCCAGAGTGTGACGCACATGGTCCACGGATCCACAGTCCTGAGTGGGGACTGGGCCTCCCGCTCCACCCTTTCCCTCCGCCGCTCCGGCCTCCTTGCCCTCTGCCTTTCCTCTTCTGCGTTGCATGTGCACGTGTGCAACCTGATCAAGCAACACGATGAGCGAGCGCGCGCGCGAGTGTGGTAGATCGGCCTAGTTGGTTTGGGATAGCCCGCCCCCATCTCAGACGCTCCAGCCTCCTCCTCCTCCTCCTCCTCCTCCTCCTCCTCCTCCTGGCCCCTCCATGTGCTCCTCATACTCCTTCCTGCCTCCCCCCCCCCGCCCCCTTCCATTTTTCCACAATTGAGCAATATGAATATTACTCTCTCCCCTGGTGGCGTCCGGGCAATGGCCCCGGCCCCCCTGTATAGGTTTTCTACACCTGATTCCCGGGAAACGGGTTTTCGTCTGGGTTTTTGTTCAACATGCTGCCCTCGCTGAAGCGCTGGCTTCCTTTTCGGGCTACCGCTCGTTCCGAATCTTGCTCCCGCTGCAGCGTTGGCCTCATTTCCGCGCTTCCGCTCGTTCCGAACCGTGCTCCCGCTGCAGCGTTGGCGTCATTTTTTTCCAGCGCCATGCCACGGCATGGTTTCCGATCCTTCCAAGTAGGCCCCAAAATCTGAAAGATGGCTTCCCGAAGAAACCATCGGAAGCGATTCTACATTCGGTGTCGATTACTTGACTTGTTGGGCCGCAGAAGCCCCCTCCTCATTTTGGGGCGTCGCCACGCCATGCTATGTCAGGCTACGCGTTCCTCTCCAACACCATGCTATGCCATGTAATGCTCTGCCATGCTGCGACATCCGATTGTTCGAATAGGGAGGAGATCTGCGCCATGCTAAGAGATGGGATAAAAGGGGTAGGACGTCAGATATGACGCGAGCGCACCTAGGTTGCCTCCCTCCCCTCCCCTCCTTCCCCTCCCTCCTCCCCTGTCCTTCCGGGCCCTGCCAGCCCGACGCGGAGCTCGAGCCCGCCCTGGCCGACGCCGCGCGCTCCCAGGCCGCCGCCGCAGCCGCCCAGCGCTCCGTGGTCGTCCAGGCACTGCGGGGGGGAGTGGGGCGACCGCGAGTCTCTCGGGTCGTATGCGATGGCGCGCCTTCATTCTCCAATAGCGTTTCGCCGGAAGGTTCTGACAGCAGTTCAAAATAGAAGAGTCCCACAAGGGAGAGAGGGAGTCCCAGGACGTTTGGTCCGACAGCCGTTTCGCCTGAGACCCTCCGTCATACTTTCTTCAGGAACCCTGCTCTCGCCTCAATGCGTGCTACAGTTTTGGTTTAGACGGCAACGATCCCTCGAACAAATGCGCGGGGGAGCGCATAGGGGATCCCAGACATTTTCGATGGCTCTCGGCGATTTTCCAGCCCCGGGTGATGTGCCAGCAGCTGCTTGTTCGATGGCCCTCGACGTTTTCCTTGCCTCGAGATGTTTTCCAACAGCTACGTTTCTCGATGGCTCTCGGCGGCTTCCCAGCCTCGGGGTGTTTGCCAGCAGCTACGTTTCTCGATGGGTCTCGGTGGTTTTCCAGCCTCGGGATGTTTGCCAGCAGCTGCGTTCTCGATTGCTCTCTGTGTTTTTTGTCCAACCTCGGGCAGCCTTGCTTGAATGGCATCCTGCCGCCCCCGATTCCACCACCCCGCAGACATTCCAAACAGCGCTGGGCTGCAAAAGGTGTGCAAGTGTGTCCCGCCCTGCGTGAAGCCCAGATTTCTTCTCTGGCTCCGTTTTCCCTCATCCATGGAAGAAGGCTTGCCAGGGTGAACATGAGAATCGCTTCAGAGGGAGGGGTCCTGGACGTTTTCGGATGCCCTCGGCGGTTCTCAAGCCGCCGCGTCTCGCCAAGGGCGTTCCGGGGTGGCCCGGATCGTGCCGAGCTGCCGCAGGAGACCCGAGCAATGCCCTGAGGATTGGATACGGGGATCGCTCGGGTCAGGCGAAAGGGGAGGAGGAGGAGGAGGAGGAGGAGGAGGAGGAGGAGGAGGAGGAGGAGGAGGAGGAGGAGGAGGAGGAGGAGGAGGAGGACGGAGGACGGAGCAGGGAGGACGGAGGACGGAGGGGAAGGAGGAGGAGGCGGAGAAGGAGGCGGAGGAGGAGGAGGAGGAGGAGGAGGAGGAGGAGGAGGGAGGAGGAGGAGGAGGCCAGGGGTGTACGAAGTCTGCTGCATGCAGCTGGTTTCGGCCCCGCCGCCGGGCGCTCGCCGGCTGCTGACAGTTGTGCCTGTTCGGAGGCTCTGGGGAACCCTCTCGTGGCCACGGCCGGCCCGCCTCGGGACTCTGGAAAGAACGCGCCCCGGGAGAGGCAGGGGTCGGGCGAAGAGAACTATGCACATGCACCGATCCTGGCAAGGCCCATTTTTGACCCAGGATCGGTGCATATGCCTTCCTGGCCAAGGTAGGAGGGCGTATGCACCGATCCTGGGCTCAGGATGAGCCTGGCCAGAATCGGTGCATGTGCATAGTTCTTTTCCCTCTAAGGGGGGGCTGATATTGAGGCAGGGATTGCGTGCACAGCCAACCCCACAAGAGCAAGAACGTAGGCCAACGATGCAGAAGCCGTGGGCGTCCACACTGCAAGCGCTGCACGCAGAGGCTCCGAACCCTGAAGTTGTCACGACGAAGTCTCGGAAGTTTTCGTTGTTTCTTCAGGGTTTTCCCGTCGCGGGATGCCTACCAGCAGCTGCGGCTCGCCCAGAGCGTTCCGGGGATGCCGGAATCGTCCCAAATGGCCGTTTGGGGCCCGAGCGTGGCCAGAAAGCCGAAATCCTCGCGTCGCGAAGAAATCACGACGGGAGGTTTTGGACAACTTTCTGCCTCCGGGGGCCTTCACCCGGCCCTGGGACTGTCCAAAAACGGCTCGGAATCAAACCAGGTCCCCGGGAAGAGGTCCAGACCTCTGGGGAGTCACGCTGCGAACAGAAAACACGACGTCGGACGTTTTGGAAGGAGGGGCTCTTCGACCATTCAGCCATGTGGGGCGCTCCAGGAAAGGGCCCAGCCATCGAGGGATCGAGAGGCTGACTCCCTTTCCTCGGCGGGAAGCCCTGCGAGAGGCTCGCGGAAGGCGGCGGAAGTACATTGAGGGCCGCTCCGCCGGTGGAAACCGGCGGAAGTGTGAATCCCGTCCCCAAGAGAGTATAATGTTTTGGGGTTCCGGGTTTGTCGAAGTCTGCCAGGTGGCGCCCACTGACAGTCAATCACGCACACGCATTATTTCTAAGCTTGTTTCCATGTGTATTCATTGTTATTTGTTCTTTATTTTTGTTTGTGTTCTCTTTCTCTCTCTCTCTCTCTCTATATATAAATATATCTCTTTTGTTTTCTCTCTCTCTCTCTCTCTCCCTCTTTCTCTTTCTCTATTATCCCCCTTTCTTTCTCTTTTGGTTTTCCTCTCTCTCTCTCTCTCCCTTTCATCCCACCCTGTAACTTCCTATCCATCCTTGCTGTGCTGATCCTTCACTCCTTTGTGCATTCGACGCATTTTCGGCTGAAGTCGTCTTGGGGGAGATCCGGTCCCACGGAGTGCTCACAGGCCTCGATCTCGATTCCTCCCCGTTGCAGCGAGGACCCAGAGTGGCAGCGAGCTTATCTTCAACTGGGCAAATACGTACTCGGAGGTCTCTCTCAGAACTCGAGTTGTGCCGGCCTTCTACATAAACGCAGAGTGCACGTGCATCTACATACATATTTTACATACCGTGTGCTGAGTGGTCGAGTGTTTCCCAGTTCTCTCCCTCAGCTGCCCATCCATGTCTTTGACGGTGTCTTCGGTACTTCACCAACCTGTGCTAGCGAAACTCATCGACCGCTACTTGTCCCACGGACCTGAACGATGACTGTCTCAGATCGCACGGACATCGATGGCCTACTACAACCTGATGGGCCCAGTATTTTGGGAGCCTGGAGGAGGCTTGGAGGAAGTTTCAGGCCGAGACGACCAGCCGCGAGCAGCAGACATACGAGTGGAGCCTAGCGAGGCTCAGCTTCCGCGAGATGCGCGGGCGGGCAGCATAATCAGAGGACGGCAGCTCAATCCCATATCCAGACCCTCCTTGGATGATGAACCACCCTTTGATGGCGATGCGACCGATGATGAGGAGTTGGAGCTCAAACGATTCGCGACGCCGTACCTACGTTCGCAGCCAGAAGCACAGAATCAGGCATTGTCCTTCCTGAAGTCGACCTTGTCCAGGAGTTCAGGTCGCACCCAATGAGAGGCAGGCGCCTCGCTGCGATCCTGGCTGTGGGAGCTTCGGCACCACTGCCACCTCCGAGCTTTCCTCGCCACATTCCTCTCCGTCCTGTGCCAATTTGTCGTTTCCAAACCCTCGGGGTTTCGTGTCCTACGAGGAGGCGCGCTCTGGAGCACCATCGGAGTGGCCCTCATCGCGTCGGGAGTGAGTCGTCTTCGCCGTGAGATGCTACAGCTCCGACCAGCTCGCTGGGCACGACGTGTTTTCCTAATGCTTCCTCCCGAGTAGCGCCGAGGTTCGGCCGTTCGCAGAGGGGGGTAGGAGGAGGGGCCGGGGGGAAGGCTTTTTTCGAAGCACCCGTGCGTCTTAGAAGGCGCGGGCCTTCTCTAGACATGCAAGGCCGGCGCCTCCTAAGAAACTGCCCCCGTCTAAGAAGCCCCCCCCCTTGCCTCCCCCTGCTCGCCGCCGAGAGGTTTGTTCGATTGGGATGACAGTATCTTTTAGATTTCGACGCTGAGCACGCTGGGCCACGATCTGAGCCCGCACAAGGCGGTCGCGTACATCTTGGGGCCCTACGCCGCGCAGTACATCGGAAAAGCATGTCTCAGAACAGGGGCCTTTCCAGGACTTTTCGGAAGAGTTCGAGAACACATCCGAGCGTACCTCCGCCCCCGTGTCCGACCAGGGAATCAACCTCGTTACCGTGAGATGCGTAGGAGTGGCGGATCCATCTTCTCCCCCCCGCTCCTGCGGGCGCCGGCCGAGAGTGCGCCCTTCCACTGCGAGGCGCTCGCGATCCGTCGATTCGATCCACCCGCGAACCGTGCCGACGCGAAAGGGTCCGAAATAGTGAGCCCCCGTCGGGGTCTTGGGGCCCTCCATCAACCACCGAGGCCCAAGGCCCCCCGACGCCGACCCCCCACCATGGAGACGCCCCCAGCCCCGTCGGACTCCCCCGCCCGTCTGGCTCACGGCTGCGCTGGCCACCGCACCCGTCCCCGACGCTCCCAGACATGGCCTTCTTGCACGGTGCCCTGGGGCACTCTCAGAGCCTGCTCCGTATTCGACGCTGCGCGCACTACAGATTCGAGAAAGGTTCCACTCAACGCAAGAGGGAAGACCCCTGTGGACTCTGGAGCCTCAACGACTGGGCTTGCTACTGGCGTTCTTACCGGGCCGCTGGCGGCCTCTACCGACGCGCAGGTACCTTTCTCGAGCTGAAGTAGGGCAACGGTTGTTCCTTGCCATGGTCCTGGCCGATGAGTTGCTCTTGAACTTTACAAGATTACGCATGGCCAGATACTTGAAACGTCTTGGGCTCCCAGCTGCACGACGACCGATGCTGGAGCTACCTCATGAATTCCAAGCAAGCAAGAGGCATGCAACTTGTTGTGCGCAGCACTATTCAGATGTTGACGCGGTCAATGAAGTTTGAAACCGCGCGGAATTGGCACAGTCGCCCCCCCCCCCCTGCGCTGCCTTTCGCGCCCGACGGGCGTCGGAGGACAGGGCGTCAGCCAGCCGCTTTTGTGCTAGCTACTCGTCCGACTCCCCCCCTCAGTCAAGGAATCCAAGCGTGTTTCAGGGCCTCTCAGCCTCCAGCAACTACCAGACCCATGGCGATTATCAGTGCGGGGTGCACCCAAGGTCTCGCTCCGAGCAGCAGCGACGGGGCTCCTCGAATGGGCCAGGGCAGTCCGCGCGGCCCCGACCGTGGTGCGAAGAGGCCACATGAGGCAGAGTTTCCGCACTGGTCGCAGCATGGAACCAGCTGTTCCCCTCCCCGCCCCTCCTCGGCAATAGCAGGATCTAACATGTAAGATGGCTTCCTCCCTTAACCAACCTAGGCACAACATCTTCATTGGAGACGATCGATAAGCAGACAAGAACAGTGCAGCGAATGGGGCCGTTACTATACGATGGCTCCATCAAGCAGCAGAACTCGACGATGGTTGGAAGGTAAGGCATGGTATATAGAAATATGACGCAGCGCGCAGGTGCATGGCTCTAGTCTTTGGCTTTCAGTGGACTATCCTCCTGGCTTCGCACCCAGAACATGCTCCCCCGCCCGACCAAACAAACGAATCCCCCTTGCGTGCCCCCTTCCCGATGGAGCGAGATGCTGTACCCAGGTTCGCGCGGCTGCATACGACGGATTGCGAAATATGCAAATGCCCCTGGCACGTCGGGCTACCGCCACGTTGGGCGAGCGGCTCGGCGCTTGCTGCAGGCGAAGTCCTCGACACGTGCGCAGCTCCGAAGGAGATGACAATATACGTGGGCTCGGCCCTCCTCGTGATGATCGGTGTTTGCGCTGCGGATGCCCCCCTCGATTCCATATCCATCGCTGTTGCAGGCGCTGATCGGGCTTGCGAACAATGCAGTGCCCACGCCATTAGCCATGCCTGGAAAAATCTCTCCCGAGAAATCAGAAACGTCCTGGCACGGATGCGGCCCTCGTCAAAATAAAGGAAGACACATCAAAGCAATGAGCTTCTTGTCGGGGGCCCAACCTAACTAATCCACTATCAACCTCTCAATTATAACAAAAACTATGTTAGCGTATTGTTGGCTCTCTTTCTCTTGGTGGGATTGGGTACGATTTTCGTGGATTACCTATCGGTGGTGCATTATCGGGCGTAGCTTTATCTATCCTTCTTTTCGGTTTGAGTTCCAGGCGACCTCCCACCCTCGCCGCTTTGAAGCTTCAGGTTTACATATCTTTTCCACGTCAGGCTCCATGGAGATCCGCCAGTGCAGGCGCGTGGCTGACATCCTGGGCGACATCTGGTTCTCATCCACGGATTCTCTTCTGGCATGATCGATGGACAAGTGGGCAAAGCCCGCGGACATCACGGAGACCGCGTCCAAGTCGAGTTCCTTGACGTGGATGGTGTGAAGCTGACCAAGCAGTCGAATCTTCGACACGACGCTAAAGAGTTCGACGGCCTGCTGAGGTCGGGTACCTACCCAAAACGTCCAGTTGGCCGCCCTGCTGGGTTGCCGAGGACCTTTTTTTGTACTCGCAGAGCTTCGGCCACTGCGACATCTTTTGCGAGTTCCTTTGAGCAGACTGCCGCCCTCTCTCCTGACAGCATGCGAGACATGACCGAATCTACGAGCGATAGACAGACATATGCGGATATATCCACCGCCTGCCGAGGTCTCCGATTGTGGATCTCTCAGGCCGTGGTGGCGGAGTAATCCCCTCTTGGCAACTGTGCACGGCTATGATGGCGATGATGATGGTGACGATGGTGTTGGTGATGGTGATGATGATGCCGATGATGATGATGATGATGATGATGATGATGATGATGATGATGATGATGATGATGATGATGATGATGATGATGATGATGATGATGATGATGATAACGATTGCGACGTTGCCGGTGCTGGTGGTGGTGGTGATGGGGAGGAGTTTGATGAGAGGATGCGTACGGGTATGTGGGTGATAGTGGTGATGGTGAGATTGCTGATGCTGACGGTGATGATGATGACGATGACGATGGTGACGGTGATGAAGGTGATTGTGGTGTTGATGGTTAGTTGGATAAGGGTGAATATGACATTGACGACACGTATGATGATGAGGATGATTAATATGATGATGATGGTGAGGATGATGGCGATGATGGTGATGGAGGACAACGTCCACGATGCCGTTGATGAGGAGGACAACGACTACGATGCCGTTGATGACGGTGACGATGACGATGACAACGACGAGGAAGAGGGGGAGGATGATGATGAGGAGGAGGATGAAGAGGAGGAGGCGGAGGTGCAGGACGATGGCTAGGACCTAGGAGGAGGAAAAGGTGGTGGAGGAGGAGGAGGAGGAGGAGGAGCAATAGGTTGGAGGAGGAGGACAAGGAAGAGGAGGAGGAGGAGGACGACGACGACGACGACGACGAGGATGGAAAGGACGGAGGGAGGGAAGGAAGGACGAGGAGGGGGAGGGGCAGGATGAGGAAGAGGAGGAGGAGGAGGAGGAGGAGGAGGAGGAGGAGGTTGGTCGAGGAGGAGGAAGGAGGAGGAGGAGGAGGCGACAGAAGCACGGTGATATTGCAGTAGTTAGCGTGCGCGCCACCCCTCCGTGGACAAAGTGCCACTCACTTTCCGTGCGCGCTATGCGCGCCTCTCCCTCCCAACCCCATGTTGTAGACCTAACGACAGTCGTGCACGCTAGACGTTTCTTTGTTGATCGCGGACTTGCACGCTAAACGTTTTGTTCGTTGGCGATGTTGTTCGCCCTTGTCACTTTTTCGCGGTGACCAATCGGCCGAGAGAAACTCCAGGGACTGCTGAACCACATCGACATTCTGAAAACAAATGAGCTTTAAACGTTTTCTCCTGAGGGATCGGATGTGCACGCAACACATTTTGTCTGCGAGATCGAGAGGGCACGTTGAACGCTGAACAACCGTGTGTGGAGTGCACCTCTGACCGAAGGGCACTCTATACACTTGACCGTTTAGCGTACACTTGAAATTCCCGGCGCGCACGCTGAACAGTGCAACTTTACCGTAGGAAGGGGAGGAGGCGGGGGAGGGGGAGGAGAAGGACGGCAGTAGTAGGAGGAGGCGGGGGCGGAGGAGGAGGAGGAGGAGGAGGAGGAGGAGGAGGAAGAGGAGGAGGAGGAGGAGGAGGAGGAGGAGGAGGAGGAGGCGGAGGCGGCGGCGGCGGCGGCGGAGGGTGGAGATGGGAGGAGTGGGCGGGGCAGGCCGCCGAGATCCGCGAGGGCCTGCGGCAGTGGGGCCTCGCGAGGGCCGCTTGCGCCCGCGCGGGGGCCCTGGTCGCCGCGAGCCTGCTGCGGCTCCAGGTGGAAGTGGGCGCACAGGCTGGGTAGTCGAAGGCCAGACTGTCAGATTGGACTGGGCCCCGAGGGCCAATCTGGCCCGGCCAAACTGGAGGATTTGGGTTATTCGCCAGACTGGATTCGCGTCGGCTTCCTCGCCAGATTGCCCTCGTTTGCCAGATTGGGCCTGCCAGATTGGCGCCAGATTGGCTTCGACTACCCAGAAGTGGGCGCACAGGAGGCGGGTGGGGCAGTCGGAGGAGGACGAGTTTCAAAACGGGCGTTTTCCGTTCTGTTTCAGGTCCCGTGGCCTATCACAGATCGATCTGGGTCGAACATTGGCGCAGAAGCAGTGGGTTTGGGGTTCCGGTCGCGATGTATGGCAACGTTTGTATTTTGATTTTTTCGCGACGTCGGATGTAGGGGGGCGAATTGAGACAGCAGCAGATGGCCTTCGGTGGGGCCCGTCGTCGCCACGGCTGGACGCATCCTGGAAAACCGGTGCGTCTGGACCCCGGGAGGGGTCCGGGGACCGATTTTGAGCTGCCGCTGTCAAGCCGACACTGGCCGAGAGTAAGGTGCGGGCTCGCGGCATCTGCCCTCGCCCTCCGCCCGTCGGATCGATGCCGATGCTTCGGCCACTCCGACGCCGTGGCCGGGTAGGCACGGATGGGCGAGTGGGACGAGGCTGCGGCCCTTCGTGAGGCGCGGGAGGGGGCGGAGCGGAGAGGAGCGGAGCGCCGCAGGCGTCCCGGAGGGCGGCCCTTCTAGGAGCGCGGCGGCAGGGCCGTAGCCCTCAGATAGCGAGGAGTGTGAGTTTTTCTGCCTTGCTTTGACACGCGATGGGGTCCTTTCCTAATAGCGACGGCATCAATGGAAGGTGACTGCTCGTCGTGGGTTTCGGGGGAGGGAGGGAGGGTCAGAAAATCCGAGGAGGATTCTATACAACAGGCATACCAAATAGGAAACCGGCCTGCCATCGTGTGCCCCATTGACGTGTCTCATTCCTGGACGTCCTTGGACAGCCGCTGGAGTTCTGCGGGGACCGAGGTCGGCCGAGCAATATCCCCCCCCCAGATTTGGACCGCAGGATTTCTCAACGTTTGTAATTTGCTGCGCCGAGAGCTCTGCTGGTCCTGGAGTGCCCCCGTCGCCACGGCTGGATTCTGCTCTAAGCTTTTGTCAGAACGCACTCCGGGAGAGGCCTAGGAAGCAGTGGTATACGTACCTTTCTGTCCCCCCAGAAGAGCGAGGGGGTCAAGTGAGGTGAGGGTATGGGGAAAGAAAGGGGCGGAGGGCATCGGGGAAAAAGAGGGGACGGAGGCAATGGGGAAGAGTATTGCGGAATATTGCAGCAAGAACGGGCGGCGTGGGCTCGAGAAATCCATGTTATTCAATCGCTTCGCTCATTCCGCCGGCCCATATTGCATCATCGCCACTGCTTCGCCGTGGGCTCGGGGCCACAGTGGCGCCGCCGAGGAGGAGGAAGATGAGGATGGGGACGGGGAGGGGAGGAGGAGAGCCGAAGAAGCTTTTGGAGCGGTGGAAGCTGGGGATGGGATAAAAGGCCGTGGACGGCTCAATCCTGGTTCTGAGGTTTGACCCGACTCTGCGGAGCGGGACCTGGTGCTTGCCCTGGGGTCCGACCTCAAAATCCTGGGGATGAGGGGCAAGCGGCCTCAAGTTTATTGGAACTCCGTTTTGAAACCTGCTGGCAGAGAGAAGCAGTTAGACTTGCGTGCTGTCCAGTGGCTGTGCAAGCAGTTGCGAGCAGTTAGGCCTTACCTCTCTGAATCGACCTTGCAGGAGGCTGGACGTCAGGTGCTCAACTCGATCATCCAGCCCCCAAAGGCCGTGGCGGTGAAACAAGGCACGGACTTCTTCCCTTTCTTCAGAGCTGGCGGGGCCTTAGCTAGATGCGCCCTGCTGCCTGATTTTGATCCTGAGCTTATTTCGGATCTGAACGACATGATCGCTCAGGTTGCGCTCGCCGTCTCCACTGCCAAGGCCACCTCCGCGACGGAGTCGAGGAAAGAGTGGCACGAGTGGGTGAGCAAGGGCATCGATGCTGGAGGTCGCAACGCGCAAAAAGCTATCAGGGGTCCCGAGCCTTGGAAGCCGACCACCACCTTGTCTCGATGTGGGACCATTGTTTGCGACCCTGTCTCGTTGCTTCGGGCGGAAGGCGACAAGTTCGCCGCCATATGGGGCTCGGGCTCGGGGAAAGGAGTTGGACACGACCTTCTCCCGTATGCTCGCGTTTTGGAGCCTGCTGAGATTCGAGCTGTTTCTGAGAAGTATCGTCCTGCCTCTGCGATCAGCATCGACAGTTTTCATTGCCGTCGCTTCTGCTTGTTCCCCTAATGAGGCTTTGCGTGCTCTTGCGTTGTGGTTTGCTGTGTGGGAGGCCACTGGGGCCCTTCCCCGCCAGCTGTCTTGGGTCCTCATGGCCCTCCTGGCCAAGCCGACTTGGGGGTTCCGACCCACCGGGGTGTTCCCAGCCTCTACCGCGTTTGGGGTCGCGTCCCTAGGCACGCGGCCCTGCTTTGGGAACTGAAGTATCCCCGTAGAGGTTGGGCCGCGGGGGCCTACAGGAGTGCGGGAGATGTTGCCTGGAGGCAGGTCTCAAGGGCCGACGCGGGAAATGGGCGAGGAGATACTCCGGCTGCCATTACTTGGGGTCTTCGGAAGTATTACGAGCACGTTGACCTTAGGTGTCTTTGGCGCCAGTGCCAGAAACATCATTTCCCGCTCCAGCTGGCGCGCTTGGTCATTCAGGCCTACTCTTATGCCAGGTTCATTGCGTTGTGCGGCATTATCCAAGGACCTTCCTTCGTGTCCAAAGGCCTGGTGGGTGGTTGCTCCTTTGCGACCAGCCTTATCAGTGTTTTTGCCATGGAGCCCTTCGATCAGGCCCTCACCCAAATCCCGAGGGCCCTTGGCAAGAGTGTTGACTTCGACGCTTATGTGGACGACCTGAGCCTCAGCTGAACTGGATCAGCCAAGGTGGTCGTCGCCTCTCTCACTGCTGGAGCCAAGGCGCTCCACCGCGTCATCACGAGCACGCTCGGGTGCAAGCTGGCGGTGGACAAAGTTGGAATGGTTTGTAATATTCTTGACGTTTCGAGGCGCTCAACGCAAGAGCTGGGCCCCCTTGTCGGTCCAGCATGCTCTCGGGTGATCAATCTTGGCTCGGACTTTCCTTCGGGCAGGCCGCTGAGAGGCAAGGGCCGGTCCGCCAAGTTGAAGGCTCGAGCTGCGGCTGCGCTGAGAAAAACCAAGCGCCTGAGGGGCCTCACAGAGGCCTTGGGGCGCAAGTGTTTGCGTGTTTTTGCGGCTGGGCCCATTGTTGGGGCCATTTATGGTTCGGATGTGTACGGGGTCTCGGACCGTGAGCTGCTCGACCTGAGACGTATGGCCATGTCCACGGTGAAGCCCAAAGCTCAGGGGAGATCGCTCAGTGTATTGTGCCTGCTTTCGGATGATCCCACGTGGCGCGGGAGTTGTGCTCCCATCACTCGTTGGGTCAAGGAGGTCTGGACCCTGCACATTCAGGTTTTCCCTTGGACTACTCGTTGGGCCGAGCGTAGAGAAGGTTGGCAGGCGGTTTTTGTCGGCCCTTGTCTCGGGGCCGATTTCTGCGCTCAGGATGTCGCTGTATAGGCTTGGCTGGACCATGCCTAATTGTTGCACGATCCTAGATGGTTTCGGCCGTGAGATGTCCCTCACCCTTTCGTCCCCCAAGCTGGTCAAGCTTTTCTGCAAGGAAGCGGTTTTGAGGTGGGATTCGGGGGACAAGTATGGTTGTGATGTTCGGCCGTGCTGGGATGTGGGCAAAAAGCTCCTGTCGTCCAAAAAGGTTTCGGGGAAAACGAAAGGTTGGGTCCGAGCTCAGGCCGCCAAGGCCTGCTGGACTGCGACCGACGTCGCGGCAGCAGGCTAAGAGTTTAACGACCAGTGCGGGTTGTGCGGCACGGTCCGCGACACCTTGTTCCACAGGCTGTATGAGTGTCCTTGTGCGCAGGATGCCACGAATGCGGTTTTGGACAGAAGTATTCAGAAGGAAGCTCTCGAGTTAGGTGCGCACCATATGGATATGTGCTTGTGCCTCTATGGAGCCTTCAGGCACCTTGGAGACTATGCCCCACCGCTGCTCACCGATGGAGGTACGAGTTGGGAATGGTTTGCGGATGGCCTTCCCGGCCTTGCCAATCCTGTTGCTGCCCCCTCCGTTCTTCCTTCCACAGGGTTCTGGGGGGACGGCTTGTGTCGTAGGCACACTGTTCGCGAGTTGTCTCGGGCTGGTTGGGCCGTGGTTGTGGTTCCAAGTTCGGGCGAACGCCTCGGGGTTAGAAGAGGTCCTCTTTGAGCTCCTTGGCCTCAGACCCCCCAGGGAGCGGAGTTTGGGGCCCTTGCCTGGACCTCTGTTCAAACCGAAGGCCCTGCCCAACGTTATTCATATTGTGCCAACGTCGTCTGAATCGTGGGCCTGCCGATGGTATCCGCGCGAAGCGTCAATATGCTGTTGAGATCATCCAGGCGAGACATTATTTTGGGCCTAACCTTGATTCGATCTCCGAGGTTGGTGCCCACAGAGACCTCTTCGAAGAAGGGCTTCCGGCACGCTTCTGCCAAAGAGGGGGCTGGAAAGCACCCTGATATGTCTCCTGCTGAGCACGAACTTTTAAATCATCCTATCAAAGTCTCGCGAGCGGTCTTGCTTGCGGGCGCAGAGCTTTTGCCACTTTGGCCGGGACCAGAGCTCAGGGGCCTGAAGCGTATCCCGCCGCTGTCAGTCCCTGCGGCTCCTGTTTTAGAGCTCGTCCACGTCTGGTCCCAACAATGCTCGTGCTGGCGTTGTCGTGTGTGCCTCCGAGTGTCGAGGGCGTTGTCCAATCCTCTGGGAGGACCGTGCCCTGGGCAGTCTCGTTTGGACCAGGGACAGTTGGAGAGACTGGGCCACCGTGTCATTGCTTTCCCTTGCAGTGACGGTGGCCACCTGTTCTTGTGCATGTCGTGCAAGTTCTATACAGCAGTGGAGGTCAAATTCTTGGCTTAGACCGTAAGTGGAGGACCATCACCCTGATAAGGAGGGCGTGTCTATTGACATGGAAGAATTCATCCCACTGTTATAGTTTACCAGTAATGGCACCTGCCCATCCAGTGCGCCTCTGGCTGATGCAGAAAGGTCGCCTTCAGTTCAGGGGCATGTGCGCTGCTGTCAAAAACAAGAGGATGATAAGGAGAGGAGGATGAAAACAAGTAGGAGGAGGAGGATCAGGAGGAGGGGGCGGAGGAGGAAACCTCTCGTTGGCATCTTGCGTTGCTCCTGGGGCCAAACAGGGTCGTCGTCAAGATGTTTCTTTGGGAGGCCTCTTGGGGTCTTTTGGGAAGCCGTTCGTGGGCGCCTGGCAGGCATTTTTGAAACCGTCTGGGGCCTCTTGGAGCCTATTTTTGGCCTCCTGGGGCCTCTTGGGGGCCTCTTGGCGGCATCTTGGGGCCTCTCGGGGCCTCCTGGGGCCTTCTTGTGGCGGAAGGCTAGAGTTTTCGGTTCGTGGTCCCGTCTTGGGCCCCTGTTGGGGCAGTTTTGGGGCTTCCTTGGGCCGTCTTGAGCGCCTCTTGGGCCGTGTCGGGGCCCTTTTGGGCCCTCTTGAGGCCCCCTTGGAAGCCTCTTGGCCCGTCTTGGGGCGCTCTTGGGGGACTCTTGGGCCGTTTTGGAGCATCGGAAAGCCGAAAAGGCGACTAGGCCCAAATCCGTCCAAAACCATAGTAAAATATATGATTTTGGCCTTTCGGGGCCCCTGGGAGGCCACTTGGGGGCCTCTTGGGCCGTTTTGGGGTCATCTTCGGCGTTTTGGAAGGCTCTTTGGGCGCCTCGGGGGCGTCTTGGGCAGTCTTGGGGGCCTCTTGGGGCCCTCTTGGCGCGCTTTGGGCGGCCTCAGAGACCCCACCCGGGAGGGAAACCATCTCTGACAAAGAGTGGCCGGGCGGCGGGCAGGGTACTTTTGGCCGGGGCACCCCCAGGGGCCGCCCCGCGCGCGCGAACTAGAATATTGTTAACCAGTTACCGGAGATCTTAGCACGCCTCTGGCCCGTTGGGCCGGCGAACTCCAAGGACAAATGGTGTAGGAAGCCGTTGCGACACTTTGCCTGGCTCGACCTGCCTGTCTCGGCGGCGTCTTGTCTGCCGCTGGCGCCGGGACCTTCGCTTGCTCCAGCTCTTCTTCAGACCCCGCCGCCATCCAACCCTTGGATGAACTTGTAAAGATCAGGGGCTTGTAAAAGCTGGTGTCGCGCCGACTTGGGGTGGGGACGGAATTTGAGTTTCGAGGTGATATTCTGGCTCGCTGCAGTCACGGCCTCTGACATGACGGAGGATGAGTAAATCATTATGCTTGGGTGGGTGGGATCGTATGGTCGCGTTCCGCCACGGCTTGCACATGTGAGTCAGCGTGGACCCCAACCAATGAGTTGTTGCACTGCGGAAGTGCAACTCGTGCTGAGTAAAAGATGAGATTAAAGCTAAGTGGTGCAAGCAATGTCGTGTAGGCCATGCGATTCAAGCTATGTTGTGTAAGCTGTGTGGTGTGAGTTTTGTGGTGTGAGCTATGTTGTGTAAGCTATGTGGTGCAAGCTCTGGTGTGTAACCTGTGTGGCGCGAGCTATACAATGGTTGAACTTTGGTGATCTATTTGTGTGTAAATATATACACATATATATATATATGTATGCAGGAACAGTGCTGTGAGCTACGTGGTGAAACCAGAGCACTGTAAGCTGTGTTGTGGATGGTATGTTGTCGTGGGCGCGCGGGGCGCCCACGAGCGGGCACGGGCGGCAGCGAGGCGAATCATCGTGAAAACGCACCCAGCGTACGGGGGCCCACGAGCGGGCACGGGCGCCAACGCGGCGAACCCCCGGCGAGAACCCAGCTAGTTCACGAGGCACCCCGCCCACAGGGCGCCCACGAGGCGCCCACGAGCGGGCACGGGCGCCAACGGGGCGAATCCTTGGGACGCCCAGCCATGGAGCGGGGCGCACACAAGGCGCCCACGAGCGGGCACGGGCGCCAACGCGGCGAAACCTCGGGAGAACCCGCCCACGAGCGAGCCCGGGCGCCACCTCGGCGAAAACTCGGGACACCCGTCCAATATACTCTGTACTCTCGCCTCTTTACTCTGCACTCTCTACTATGTGCGTGTTGTCCTTCTGCTTTCTGTTTTTTTTACTCTCGACGTTCGATTATCTGTCTTCCACTTTCCGCTTTCTACTCTCTACTCTCTCACCTCTTATTTCTATGTTGTAGCTTGTGCTTCCCAGACATTGTCGAGGCCGCGAGAACTTAGCTGCAACCAGGAAACCAAGAGCGCAGGACACGGAAACGGGAAACTGGACACCGGGAGGACTGGCCTGGCCGCCTACCGATTTTGGCCGGGCATTTTCGCAAAGTGCTCACAAGACCCACGAGGAACCCCTCGGTGCCGGCGCCCACTAGGGTACAAGGGCAAGGCAGACATTAGAAGAGCGAACAGCGCACAGCGCAGAGCACAGACCAGCAGACCAGCATTCAGCAGAGCAAGGGGCTGCCGAACGCCCCGAGCCACCCGAGCGACCGCCAGATGGCTCCTGGAACGGGGCCCTGAGTGACTTCTTGCTCGCGCCGCAGGCGGCCGCGCGCCCTGAACACCACCATGGCTGCTGGCCGCCATGAGCTAGAGGAGACGGAACACCTTGCAGCTATCGCGCCACCATCCGAGGATCGTCAGCTACGTGCCCGGGAGGGTGTTGGGGGAGAGGAGGGGGAGGTAGAGAGGAGCAGGAGGAGGAGACGGAGGAAGAGGAGGAGGAGGAAGAAGGATGATGATGAAGGAAGGAGGGAGGAGGGAGGAGGACGGAGGTAGGAGGAAACAGGAAGGAGGAAGGAAGAAGAGCTGGGGCTTCCCCTCCTCTTCGAGGATCGTGAACTGTGGCCTCGCCTTCTCCTGTGCCTCTCTCTGTACTCCCGTGTGCGCCGCCGCATCGGCTCACAAGGGTCCTTAAGCTATCATGGCGCGCCGGTGATGGACGCGCCCACGCCTCTGTAAAAGGAAAGCGAACGTGCTCTCTTCTAACACGGGTCCCCCTGTTTGTACCTCGTGTCTTTGTGTCCATACAGCCGCCCCCGTACAGTCCACAACGGCAGCGGAGCCTGCGGGTGAGATCCACGAGGGGAATCAGGACGATTCCCTTGTCAGTAGATTCTCGGGCGACATACTCTTTACTAGTTTCCGGTTCCTCCCGCTTTCTACCGTGTTGCACCGGGCGCCGCCATGGATTCTCCAAGCGACGCTCAGTTTCAAGAAGATGAGCTTCCAGCGTATCTTTGGTACAACCAGATCAGGATCCTTGGGCAGGAGCTGGAACACGCGAAGACGTTCCTTGGAAAGGTGATGAAAATGTGGGCTGGTCAGATCAGGACTGGGCCCGCTGGTTATCACAGCCCTGGACGGAGACACGGCCCAACGCAACAATCTCCATCAGGTTGGACTGTGCGGGGACGTGGTTCGCAGGCTGCAACAGATCGGCAAAACGCGCCTCAGCAGGTACAGGCTACGCCGTTTTACCCTGTCTGCTCCGACGTGTTGGGGAGATACCAGTGCCAGATCCTTTGATCGCCAACGGGAGTAATTTCCTGAACAATCGGGGGTCCGAAAAATACCAGACGATCTACCTCCCCCTTGGGATGGGAAGGACCCGGATGCTCGCCCAGAACCTTAATGGAGGAGCTGCAGATGATGCTCGCTAATGCCAGATCTTTGAAAGCACACCGCGGATACTTCATTTAACGCTATGCCAAAGACGACCACGAGATCATCATCCTCGAACTTACCGAAGTCCAGCTGTCTTTAGAGGGCGGCGGGCTGGTTGCGGTGAAACATTACAAGAGGGCTTCTCCGAACACCAAGACTGCAGGATGCCGAAGCATTATGAGAAGCCTTTCTGACCGTTTCACACCAAACGCAAGCGAGATGAATCCCTGGACAACTATATCGCGCGCAAGCGCGTGCTTTTTTCCAAGAACTCGAGGAGCACATGACCCTCCCAAAAGATTTGAAATAGTATATGTTTCTGAGAGAACCCAAGCTCCATGACGCTGCTTGGGATGGGGTTGAGCACGGAGCAGAGGGATCATGCGACGTTGACTTGGTGGGCGAAAAGCTTCCGAAGCTTGAACGACCACGAACGACCACGACCTTTTGGCAAATGCGGCCATCGCATCTATGGCATGAGTTCATCCCTCCAGGTTGTCGGACATCAAGGAGATGCTGACAGATGCGAGGATCAGGAGTCGGACCACGACGATTTGCAATGTGTTATTATGCAAAAGTCTGTGTTTACTTTTCCCGGGCCCTATGATGGCGACGAGACCATGCATGGGCCATCAAGCGCATGGACGACGACGATGTACTCTTCGTAGCTGGGGACTCCCCCCTACGACGTGGTTCTAGAAGAGGATGAGGCCACCGCCATATATGCGAACTACAGCCAGGGACGACCGTAATCATGCAAGCGGAAGCTTGGGCGAGGCTTTTTTTTGTCAACCAGCAGCCCCCAAAATGAAAGCCCAAAGTCCCCCGCAGAGAAAACGAGGGAAACGCACTGGACATACCCGACCGTAGCGGTGGACCAACAGTGCGTTGATGAGTCGCTCGAAATGTGCCCGACGCGGGGGGATG
Organism: Prorocentrum cordatum; assembly: GCA_963575745.1. NCBI lineage: Eukaryota > Dinophyceae > Prorocentrales > Prorocentraceae > Prorocentrum > Prorocentrum cordatum. Next base: position 442,568 of record CAUYUJ010003825.1, on the reverse strand, counting down.
GGGCGCTGGGCTCGAGACTGTGCGAACGAGCCAGGCGAGCGAGGGCGCCAGCGACAAGCAGGCTGCGGCGGCTTCCAAACAGTTCTCCTCGGAACAAATGATGATTCGCACGACGCTTGCCGTCGGGGACCTGCGATCCAGCCTGGAGTCAGTTCCTTCGTTTATATATATATATATATATATTGTTGCTACTGCCGACGCTGGAGATCCGGTTGTCATGTCACTTCAGGTTCAGATGGGTTTCGGCCCAGTGGATGCTGGAGCTCAGCATGGCGGATATTGCAAGGATCAGTTTGAGAAAATGGTGAAATAGCTAGGAGATGCCTACGGTCTGAAGCCCACGAAGATACCTACTCTGGAAATGGGCGCCGTGGGCGTTGGAGGATGCGCCGCGTTTCTTCCCAGTTTGACCTTACCTATTGCCGTGGCAACTCAGTGGTACCATTTCGGTGCATCTGTTTGCTTGTGATGTGCTCTTACTACTTTCAGTGGGGATGCTCGGATAGCTCGGCGCGTGTGTCGATTATGTAGGCAGCGCTGAATTTGGAAGGCGTTCGGCGGCAGCCAGTCGAGAGCGCGCGAGGCAGGGGCAAGCAAGCGCGTCGCGATCGATATTTTTGATTTTCCCGGGGGAAGTTTGGCAGACAAATAGGATCGAGTCGCCGAGCCTGGGGGCGCCGTAGTCTACGTGAATCCGCGGGCGCCCTCGGCTCGAATCTGTCTTTCTCCGCCAGCTGTCGACTCTCCCGACGCTCCGTGCGTCGCTGAACCGCGCGGAGCGCGTCCTCGCCACGAAGGGGTCGCAGCCGGAACCTCCGACAAGGCCCAGTCAGCCCGCGATGGCCCCAGAGAAGCGGACGTGGACATGGAAGCAGTCCTGTCTGGACCTGCCCTCCACTCTGGACCGCGCGGCCACGGGGCGCCGCGCGGGGGCCCGCGTCGGAGCCAACGCCCGCGAGAACCTGCTAACGGACGCCCGGGGCCTGGATCGGGGGGCGGCGCCATCCGCGCAACAGCCTCGGGACCCGCGACCTCTCTCCCGAGTTCTGAAGATCAGCAGCGAGGAGCGGTTCGCAGCGGGCAGGAGGCTAGACCCCGACGGCTCGGGCACCAAGATGACAGCAGGCCGCGTGCACGCGCCCCGAGAAGGCCATGCGCAATCGGGGCAACAACGCCCTGTGGTGGACGTGCGACGACTGCCAGATGCTCTGGGCGAGGCCCCCGATCGACGGCGTCATCGGCACGGGGGCCCCTTGCGACCAGGAGCGAGCGACGTTCGGGGGGCTTGCGGGCTGCGCCTCCAAGGAGATCTACGAGATGGGCTTCCAGCACTGCGCGCGGCGCATGGGGTCTTGCGAGTCGGGCGACCCAGCACCTCATCAACAACTCCGACGTTTGGCCACGCACGCGGCCGAGCGCGAGATGAGCGAGAACATCGCGGGCGGGGGCGGCTTCGAGGCGGTCGCGGAGGGGCGCGACGTCTGGCGGCTTCGCGGGCAGAAGATGTTTGCGACGGTCGCGGGGCACTTGTCCGAGAGCATCGGGGGGCCCGGGGCGCCCTCTTCAATCCGACCGACTCCGTCGGCCCCCTTTCTGCTGGCGATTGTACCCGGCAGTGGATGACAGCGGTTGTTTACGCAGATGGCACTGCCGAAATTATTCCGGACACTCGGTCTGAACCGTCCTCCGTCCGTTCGATTCAGAGAGTGCGAATTCCACAGACTATGCTGATGGGGCTGCCCACATTTCTCTCCAAGATCGCGGTGCGTTCGGAGATGGGGCGCATCTTGCGTTCCAGAATGAACCAGCTCGCGCAGCCCTCCTTAATGTCCAGACCTTGGGCATCTTGGAACCGCCACTTCAAGAGGCAGCTGCGGAGCCGACTCTGCAGGTTCAAGCGCGCCTTGAGCGACAGGAGAGGCCATTTCAGCATGATGGCGGACCTGTGGGAAGCAGTGAACGCGCCGGAGGCAGCCCGAGAACCGACCAAGCCGAATCTAGGCCGCGCGCGGACTCAAACGATGACCGAGGAGGCCATTCAAGCAAACGGGGATAAGCACCAGAGGCTCCGGCATAACAGGAAGGCCAAGCGCTGGACCGAACAGTTCGAGGAGATCGAGGGCGAGGGCGAGGACTCGAACGAGGGCGACGACGAGCAGGAATAGTATGTCACGCGGGACGAAGAGCCCCGCGGTGGACAACCTGGCGCAGCATCAGGCGGCCACGTCGACGGCGACGTCCCACGGCAGCGCTAGACGCCCTACGAAGCCTGCGCGGAAAGGAAACACATCGCCAATGCTCTGGCCAAAGCAAAAGAGGAATGACAAGAAGAGGCCGAGCCGACTCAAGAGACCAGAGGGCGAAGGCCCAACGGCGAGAGGAACCAGGAGATCGGCGACCGGAGTACAGCGCCCCCGCGTCATCGTCTACCTCGCTGACCACGCGGCCCAGGAGACAGCCGAGGAGATTGCCAAGGAGACCACCGAGGAGAACGAGCTACTCTTCCCGAGGCCGAAGTACGTCGGGACCGTCGGTGTCTACGTCTTTTTTTCCAACGATCACGACACAGTCAACGTCCTGGTCCATTGGCGAAGCCAGGCGAGGTACTCGAATACGGTCGCCACTCCAGGGGGACAAGTCGATTGGCTCGATCTGAAATTTGCTGAGAAGCGAGACCTGTCGCTTCGATCACGTTGAAAGGTACGCGGGAAGTAGGGGCTTGGCGAGGAAGTTGGACTGCGCATCCCTCTGAACGACCTGGTGGGGATTCCTTGCGGCAAGACCACGATCCCACCTCGCAAGAACTGCGGATCCGTCTACTTGGTGCCACCCGAGGTGGAGGGGCCGCAGTATCGCTCTCGTGGTGAAGTGGTATATCAGGGTGTCCAGGACCTGTGGGTCCCTGCTGAAGATCGCTACCGCGCCTGGGTCACCGTGGACGACCTCATCGCGCTACCAGACCTTCTACTCGCACGCAAGCAGCCACTGGATTACATCGCGAAGATGGAGAATGAGAGGCTCTTGAAGATAGAGCAAGGCATGGTGAAGCAGGCGGGGGTGACGAAAGACATGTCGTACGAACCCGGAAGGAACGGAACTTGGCATTCCAGAGCCGTGCTCAGCCGATCGCCCAGGATCCGAGTTGCAACGCGACCTTCAGCGGTCCGACGTCGGAGATGATGGCCGTGCACCACCAGTATCCGAGACCGCCTACTTTCCGTGTTTGGTTGAAGTTGCGGACGCAAATGCCGCCCAACATCGTTTTGAGTCAGATTGAGTCGCGCAACGCGCTGGAATGCGAAATCGTGTAGGACTACCTGTTGACAGGAGACGAGAGCGGTGACTACGAGGACCTCTGCGCGTGCTTCCAGGTGTGCGCGGACGCCAGGCTCCGCGACCATTATGGTCCTCACCTGGTGTCCTCACCTGCGCCATTTAGAGATCTGCCTCGCTGGGCACCTGCAGCGCTGGCCATCATCCCCAGCATGAATTACAACGAACTTCCGAAGATTGGTAAACATCCACGGCATCCCCGCCAGGAGGGGAAACAGTTGATGGGCGACAGCTGGGGGGAGTTCGCAAAAGAAGGCGAGAAGGTCATCGAGGACATCTTGGACCATATCAGCATCTTCGGAGAGGCAGGCGGAGGAGAAGACACGGCGCGCAAGCTGGGTGACCTTGGCGAGCTGAACGGCGCAGTGGGGCTCCGCCAGCGGGCGGTTCCGTCTCCGCGGCCACGAAGGCCGCGGTGACTATTGATAATTGCGCCGCTGCTCCAGGACTGGAAGGACTTCCAGCAGAAAAAGGTGAGGTACTTCTTGGACCTGTACAAAAGTACATCAGTGCCCGCTGGAGGAAGGCCTACAAGCTGTCCAAGAAGAACAAGAGGGTCTTCAACCAGATGATGAGCGACCACTGGAACGCAGGCCACCAGGTCGGCGTGGCGATGTGGCCACCTACTCGACGCCCTCCTTCACGATGACTGCGTTTGCCGCGTTGGTTCTGGAATCTCAATATGGGAGACCCGCGTTCGGCGGCCCTCATTTCAAGGGGCCAAGTGCGCATCCAACTGGGCAGCGGCGGGCGATGGACATGGCGCCGACGTGCGCTAGGGAAATGCAGCGCGACAAGGTGCGCAACCAGAAGGAGGCCCATGTCGAGACTGCACTCCACGGTGCCAACTCGGCAGCGCTGGCATCTATCTGGAGCAAGAAGGGCATGTTCGAATTGAAGCCAGGACCTTCGAGCTGTGAAAACGTTTATGGCAGTTCCTGCGGAAGGACAACAACTCGCCGTGCCTTTTGCGCTCGCTGCATGGTGCACGTTGGACCTGTACTCTTGCGCCTTCGAGCTGCAGGTGGATCGCAACCGTCGCGCGGGCTTTCCCCAATCTGCATGTGCACAGACAGTGGTGCTAGACCGAAGGCAGCGTCTACGCTGGTGCGCTCTGGATCCGCACTGCGGCGATGAGGGGGTTCTAAGGCAAGCTACAGGCGAAGGGGCAAGTCTGTGGATGGCACGGGATCTGGAATCGCGCGGTCAGGATGCACTTCGCGGCAGCGGCCATCCCGACAGCGTTTCCGAGTGTGCGCGCGCATTCAGATGAAGCGATCGAGGACTCCGACTTCCCGGTTCTCGCGGTCCAGCTGGTTCCCAAGGACGAGAGATTGGTTCCTCAGTGGGCCAAGGAGCTCGGCGTGGCAGATCGTTCCCTGGAGCGCACTGGCCGACAGCGCGACCCACGCGGAATCGAGCCACAGAGTTTCATGGAACAGATGGGGCGGGCTACGGACGCAGCGAGGTTGGAAGACCTCGTCGTGGACCCCGGGTCGGACAATCCCTTCGAGGATCTCCCTCAGATGTGCTCTCAAGTCCTGCGTGTTCGCGGAGCTGTACCAGCTGCGCGTCACTCAGGCTCTTGTAGTGCGTGACATAGCTGAGAGCGGATGTTCATCTTCTGTGGCGAGGCGGCGTTTCGGCTGCAAGAATGGTAGGCGCTGTGGTTGCTGAACCCACGTCAGCCTCTCCTCCTCCCGCGCTGCTTTCTGCGCTCCCTTGTGCGACGCCAACTCGGCTCGCGAGGGCCCTTGAGCGAGCGTGGCGCGCCGGTGACGGACGCGCCCGCACCTCCGTAAAGGAAAAAGAACGTGCTCTCCTCTAGCACGGGTCCCCTTATTTCTACTTCGCGTCTCTGTGTGTCCATGCAGTCACTCCCGTGCAATCCACGTCGGCCACCGAGGAGGCGGCGAGGGCTCCGCGGGCGCGGCCGTTCTGGATATGCAGAAAGGACGCGTGGAACATCGACTAAAACAGAGGCGCATGTAATCCAGGGCATGCGGATGACGCAACGAATGCCGGCAGTTGGTCGAAGACTTTGCGTGCCAGGACAGGGGGCGGGACGCCGTGGAGGCACAGCGGCAATGAGCGAGCACGAACATCAGGCACAAACCATAGTCGAACAGGCAAGAAGGCAGGTACAATCTGCGGCACAGGAGGCCGACCAAATGTGGCACATCAGAAAATCGAATGCAGTCCAGCACGAGGGCATGAGATGCAGACTTATCGCTCGAATGCGCGGCGGCCCCACCGCGCGGCCGACGGCTCTCTCTGCCTGTGCAGGCGGAGCTCGACCTCCGAGGGGGGCACCTCGCCCTCCTCGCCCTCCGGGTCCGACTGCTCCTCGGCGGCAGCGCGGGCGCTCGGGGACCTGGGGGGCAGATTCTTGAGGCGCTGGAGCGTCTACGGCCTCACCCGTAGCAGCGGATCGCGTCGGTGCACCCCTTCGCCGCACTCTGGAGGCTGCCGCCGCGCCCGCCCCTCTCGAGGCACTGCTGGTGGTAGTCCAAGCTGGCTGGTGCCCGAATCATCTCGCACTGGTTCTCTTCGTAACAGCGGCAGGAGGCGCCACCCGCCAAGACTTTCGGGTCGGCCCACTGGGCAAATTTGGAGCCTGTGCAGAAGTTCGTGCGCTGCAGCACGTTCTTGGCGACGGTGCTGGTGGCCGCGCGCTGCTCGTCGCAGACGGCGTCTCCCCTCGTTGGGTCCTCGTCTCTGTCCTCGTCCTGTGTCCTGGGCCTCCTCCTGCGCCGGCCTCTGCCTCCTCCGCGCCCTCGCCCTCCTGTGCCGCCCCCTCCCCTTCCTCCCCGCCCTCCTGCTCCACCTCCTCCGCCTCCTCGCCCTCCTCTCCCTCGCCCTCGGGCCTGCCTCGCGCTCCTCCGCCTCCTCTGGTCCCCTCCTCTGGGCCGCCGCCTCGGGGACACCCCCGGCGACTGGGGGCACCGCCGTCCCCCGGCCTCGCGGCCGCGTTCCCGTAGCACGGCCAGTCGCATCCTTGCCGCGCCTCTCCTCGCCGCCGTCCTCCTCACTTCTCGCCTCGCTCTCCTCCGCCTCCTCCTCCTCCTCCTCCTCCTCCTCCTCCCCCTCCCCCTCCTCCTCCTCCTCCTCCTCCTCCTCCTCCTCCTCTTCCTGCCTCCTCTGGGCTCCCTCGGCGCTCCTCAGTCACCTCCTCGTGGTCTCGTCCTCGTCCTCGTCCTCTCTTCCTCCTTCGCCTCGTCGCCCTCCTCGGCGCCTCGCGCGACGGCCGCCGCCGCCGCCGCCGCCTGCGCCGCCACCGCCGCAGCTAGGCGGGCCGCGGTCGCCCCGGGCCGCTGCTGCTGCAACCGCGCCAGAATGGCCCGCGCGTTCTCCCTGTGGAGGGAGACGGAGCGTCGCTGGGCCATCCTGTCCGCTACGCCGGCGGCCTCCTCCCCGCGCGCGTCGGCCACGCGCTTGGCCAGCGCGGCGAAGGCGCGCCTCGCCTCGCCGCCCCAGCTCCCGCCGTGCGCCTCCACCACCATCGGGATGAAGACGACGTCGGCGTCCCGGCAGGCCTGTGCCGTGCCCTGGTGCTGCCTCTTCTGTTCTTCGTACCCGGTGTTGGCAGCGCCTGGGTCCGCAGCGGACTGCGCCAGGAGGTCGGCGCGCAGGCCTGACGTGACCGCGAAGTCCATGGCGGCCGGGAGCCCGCCGCGCCACCGGGGGACGTAAACGTCCGCCGGGCGGCGCCCGTCGTTGTCCAGGCCGTCGCCGTGCAGCTCCTCCGTGCTCGGCCCCTCGCCCGGCGCCCGCGGTGGCAGCAGTCCGGGCCGCTCCAGCTCCGCCCCCGAGAAGCCAGCCGCCTGGGCGTCAAAGAAGGCGCCGCTGCGGAGCTTGTTGTCATCGCTCGAATGAGACCGAGTGGAGGAGCACGGGGGTGATCAACGACCTGGCGCGCGGAGGAGGTGGCTGAGGAGCGCCGCCAAGCCTGTCGCGGCGCAGCAACCGCGAGAGTGTGCCTCACCAACGTGGAAATAGCCGATGTCATCGAGCAGGCCCTCGGCGCGAGCATCCTCATCGACGACGACAAGTCGCAGCAGGATCTGCCGCAGACATCGCCCTTCGCGCAAAGTGCCGTGGAAGGAGGTTGAACGCAGCCTACCCAGACCCGAAGCGACCAGATGGCCAGGGAAACCGATATGATGGAGCTCTCGTGCCGCAACCTGAAATACGATAACTAGGGCCGTTCCGCGCGTCGACGCCGGCGAGACACTCGCGAGTTCTGATCGCGCCACCTGCGGTGCAACAGTCCGACGGCGAACAGGATTCCCCAACCCCGATCGCATGGTCCCCAGGGCCCATGCTACCTGGTCAATTTTTCCCACAGATCATCAGCATCAGCATTGATGCCGCGTTTCCGACGGCAAACAAGATGACGGCATCATTGCAGCGGAGGAGATGGCACCGCAAATCATCAGCTCTCACGAAGATTCGTCGGCACGCCAGGGAGAGCATCGTCTGTGCCACCCGCGCGGGGGCACCTTGCGCCGACAGCAAGGAGCTAAAGTGCGCGACGGACGAGGGGGCCGACGACCGACCCTGGCGAGGCCCGCCAGATCACACCGCTAACAACCGACGCATACGAGCCTACCGACCTGGCTACAAGTGGCGACGCAGCCGACGCAGCCGGCGACGACGTGGAAACCTACAGACGGTTCCGAAGCGGCGTCCGACCAGCTATAGGCCACACCGCACACGGTGAGTCTGGAGCACCATTGCATGCGCGACCCAGACCGGCATGGCCCGCCGCGACGGGGCGACCTCAACCTCAGCCATGCTGAGGACGTAACCGGACCCTGACCGACCACGGGGGCCTGCCATGGCGCAGTTCAGGCGGCGCGGAAAGCCAGGCAGCCCCAACTTTCGGGGCAGTGGGAAGACGGGCTTCGCAGCGAACGCCTGCCAGAAACAATTTTGACGGCGCCGCAGAGCACCGCGACTCCAGCAAGGGCGACGGATAGGGCGCGACTGCGACCTAGCGGGTATGAGTCTGAGGAGGCTGTGGGATCCCTGCTCCGACCTCGACGACCACGCGAGCGCCCGCTGACGGCCGCCGCAGAAGGCAACCGCAGCGGCGGAAGAAACGCACCGCGCCCCCGTGCTGAGGGACCACCAACGGAGGTCACCAACCTGCGTGTCCACCAGCGACGATGGTCAAACGATGCTGCGCCCTGCTCCCCGCGAGGGGTAAACGCGCCGAGTGGCCGCGCCGGGAGACGTCTGGCGAGAGATGTGAATCTATCCAGTTCTGAAGTGGCAGATCTGATCGCCGGGCGCCTGCCCCCCCCCCCGCGCGCACCTTTTTGCCCGACTTCAGTGACCCTCGCGCGCCAGGCCAGAAAAGGCCCCACCCAGCAGCCGCCACGGCTCTGGATCTTGCCCCCGCCAGAGCGCATGACGCGATCGAGTGGATACGCGCGCGCGCCGACGGCGCTCTCCAGGGCGACTCGACCAAAGACTCGAGCGGTGGTGGTCCGTATCGAGGACGAAGATATCATCGCTTATGTCGGGGCCATGACAGGCGGGGTCTGCGGGGTCTACTTCGACTAACGAAGACATGGCCACGACGGCTACGTCGGAGCTCACGGCCTTCATCTGGACCTACGATGGGATCCACAGCCCAGCGCCAGCTTGCAGCAAACCGCTGACGACGGCCCACGCAGACACAAGAGTCGCTGGCAAAGGGCAGCTACGCACCGCGCAGCATCTGCGACCTCGTCGCCCTGGCCAACCAGTTATACCAGCTAGCATCCACAACCGCTAACCTCCATGCCGACCACGAGTACGCGCGCGGAGGCCACTCATGGAACGAGCTGGCGAAGTCCATCGTCAAGATGCGAAGCGCGCGAGACGAACCAAAGCCATGACCAGAAGGGGTACTCGATGCTACGACAAGCAGACGGCGACACACGAAAAGCATACCCCGTCTACTCCGATCACGTCTTGGGTGTTGGGTTACATGCGGCCACCGCAGTATTGGGGCACTTTGAACAATGACAGGAGCAGTTAAGCAAGGAAGAAGCCGTCGCCCTGACCACCCTGGCTTTCAACGTCCGAAGCTTCAAGGAAAGGACCCACGCAGGAAGAGACCAGCAAAGGAAGAGAGCCGAGATCGAGACCGCGACGAGAGTCGGGATCGAAGAACATGGGCATCCGTTTCGTCGGCATGCAGAAGAGTATATTACCGAGAGGTGCTACCATAATGCAATGTTTGTATGTGATCTCCAACGGCGGCGACAACTACAACCCAGGGCGCTCGCTACTCGCGAACACTGACCTCCCGCGCGCAGAGAAGAACGGCAACGAGAGTCACATCGGCCACAACCGTGTCAAAGTCCGTCACCAGAGCCCGAGACTCCTGGCGATTCGTATCACAGCACCAGGTCTGCGGAGGACGGTCGCAGTCGCACATGCAACCCACGGGCACCCAGGAGACGAGAAGACTGGCCAGTTCTGGACAGACCTGAGCAACAAGACCCACGAGTTTAGCATTGACCTCGTCATGCTCGACGCCAGCGCTACGACGGGGGACCACGTCTCAGACTCGATCGGCGACTACGGCGAGAGATCCGAGCATAACGAGCCGGGCACGAGGTTCCACAAGTTCCCGACCACATCGCGGCAGTCATTACAGCAATGGACTGTTGGGGGCGTGCATATACGCACAACGAGGGCAACAACGAGGAACGCATCGACTACATCGTCATCCCCACAAACAGCATGGACACTGTGACCAACATCGCAACGATTGGTGGCAACATCAGCGCTGCACAAGAAGACGAGGGCCATCTACCAGTCGTAATGACCCAGAGCTACGCAGCGGCATCCGACACTAAGTACGCAGCACAGCGACTAGACCCATCAGAGGTCGCCAACCCAACCTACCAGAAATGATTGCAGGAAGGAAGGAACCTAGCAGACCAGTGCTCTGCAGGGCGAGCCACCCGACGGACCGCCAGGTGGCTTCTGGAACGGGGCCCCTGGGTGATTTCTTGCTTGCGCCGCAGGAGGCCGCGAGCCCTGAGCATCATCATGGCCGCTGGCCGAACTGGGCAATTGGAGGTGGAGCACCTTGCAGTTACCGCGCCACCAGATGTGGTTCGCCAGCTACGTGCGCGAGAGGGTGATAGGGGGCGAGGAGCAGGATGGAAAAGGGAGGAGGAGGAGGAGGAGGAGGAGGAGGAGGAGGAGGAGGAGGAGGAGGAGGAGGAGGAAAAACACGAGGAGGAGGAGGGGGAGGAGGAGGGGGAGGAGGAGGAGGAGGAGGAGGAGGAGGAGGAGGAGCAGCAGGAGGAGCAGGAGGAAGAAGACGAAAAAGGAGGAGGAGGAGGAGGATGGAGGAAGGAACACGGAGGATGGAGGAAGGAAGAAGGAGGAGGAGCAGGCCTCCCCTCCTCCTGGAGGATCCTCAGCCTTCGAGAAGGCGGCAAGGGCTCTGCGGGTGCGGCCGTTCCAGATACGCCCTGCCTCCGGCAACGTGAGGTCAACGCCGCCCGCGGTGAGCTTGCGGAGGCCAAGCGGAGCAGCGCCGACAGGGATGCCCAGGCGAGCTCCCCCCCCTTCGCGGGAGAAGGGGGCAGCCAGGAGAGCGGAGGAGGTGCCCGGCGGTTCGAGGTTCGAGGTTTTCACGCGTTTTCGTAGGTTTTCGGATGGTTTCCAGCCGCGGGGTGCTCTGCAGCAGCTGCGACTCGTCGAGGGCGTTCTGGGGGTGCCCGGATCGGCGCGACAGGCCGCAGGAGAGCCGATCTATGACCCGAAAGCCAAGGGGGAAGGACGGGGGAAAAACTCTGCACGGGAAGGGGACGAGGCTTTCGGAGGCCGTGCTCTGAGGGAGGAGGAGGCGGGGGGCAAGGATTTTTGGATTGCCTGCTCGTTGAGGCAACTAGCCTGTCGAGTTATGGTGGCGCTGCGGCTAGCGATGCAAACTGAAATAGTGAGATCGCACGGGCACCTAAGGATTGCAGTATACAGTACCAGTACACCAAACCCACCTCTCCTTATACCTCCCACCACCACGCAATCCCCCACCCTTCAGCTGGGCAACTGGGCGGCAAACGCGAAAGCTGCGACAGCGGCCTGCTGTGCCCGTCCAGGGCATTCGGGTGGAGGGGCAGAGGGAGGGAAGGAAAGAATTACGTAAAGCGGGAAGGAGGAAGGCTGGGACGCAGACCACATTCCCTGCTCGAGATTGCCGACGAATGGCAAGGACTCAGCTACTCAGCTTGGCATCTATGATGCATGGCGGTACCGCATTGGGAACACCATGTGGACCTCTATGCCGATACAGGTGGCCGTCAGGCGGCCGTCGGCCGAGGAGGAAGATCCATCGCACGGCACTCGCAGGAGGAATCTTCACTCCTACGATCCATCCTGAACCCCCACCCTCAACAATATTCAGCTTGGCCGGCAAACGCTAAAGGGGCTTGCATCAATGGCCTGGGCACTGTGGAGTAGGTGCAGGAGGAGGAGGAAAAGTGCTAAAGAGGAAGACGAGGAGTAGGTAAGGCTGGAACGCAGACCTGAGCCCTAATCCCTCTTCTTTCTCGCTCGCCGCTCCTCCTTTGCATGACACACCGGCTCTGCAATCGAGCATTGCTCGCGAGAGTGTACGGGCCGCGCCGAGAAACTCCTCCATCCCGATCCCACCTCCGACATGCAATCCCGCCCACCACTCCAATCCCATATGCACGAGACGCACCGCGGTCTAAGAAACGCAGAAGTGTAGCGTTCGCTGACAGCCGTGTGGCTCGACCCGTGCGAGAGGGCGAAAGGCGAACAGGCTCGCTTGGCAGCGACTGAAATCGTGGTATGTGTCAGGACTGGGGACTGGGACGGGCAAGGCGGCAGACTTCGCAGAGGGGACGGTGGTCCTGTCGGCTTTGTGTCGCTTGCTCCTTGCCCAAGAAAACAAATAGAGATAAGCTGCCAAAATGGCGCTGACTTGTGTGCAAGAGAGTGCGCACGCTGACTGTCCGATCCTGCCCCACGACCCGACTGGCCCGCCTGGCATCCATCCCTACGAAGAGAAAGAGAGGCTGGTAACATGCAACAAGAAAGATAGGGCATGCTCGCTAGCAGGCTGGCGAGCCGCCCGCTGTACCTCTCGGGCGGGTGGGGGGGATACGGAGCTGCCCCGTAGGCCCTGGCTGCCTGATTACCATGGCCACCTGGACCTGACACGCACCCAGGCACGTCGTAGCTGTCTGACTGATCATTCAGCACGAGGGGCGGGCGGGGTGGATACAATGATGTGCGGAGCGGCGAGGGGCGGGGCGGCTGGCGGAGAGAGAGCGAGAGAGCGATAAAAAGGAGCGGGTCGCTTCCTCGCTCGTAACCCCTCCCCTCCACAAACTACACCCATCCTGAACCCGAAACTCCCTCCAACCTTCTACTGGGGAAAGATGCCGCTGCCAAGATTTGGCTGCGTCGTCCATACAAATGCGCGTGCGGCAGGACACGACCGTGGTAAGCAGCATAGAAGCTTCAGCGCCCTATCGAAACTCCCAATATGGTTCCCACAATATGAGTAGAGAGTTCCGTGAAACATTCCAGGGGCCTGGACCTGAATCCGCTGTACCTGCTACATCCCTAGTACCAGCTATGGAGGCATGCTTGACATCAGCCGCCTCTGACATACTTGGCATATCTGGCGGTAGGTTCAACACCACACGTATATAACTTCATGTTTGCAGACAACAGTGTGGCAGGAGAAAGGGCGGCTGGCGGCGAGAGAGTAATCGTGAACCCACCTGACCCTCCGACTAACCTCCACCCATCCTTCTACTTAGTCCGAGACGCTGCTGCCGAGATTTGGCTGCAACGTCCATGGAGCTATGCATGCGGCAAGGCACGCCTTGCGTCTATCTCTGACTTCAGCATGCTGGATCCGTGAGCTGGACTGGAGTAGGCAGAGGGGGGAGGGCGAAGGCGGCTTGGAGCGAGGGGGGAGGCGAATCGGACTCCATCTGATCGAGAGGTTCTGACACTAAGTCGGCTGCGCTGGCAGCCACAGGCGAGCTATGAGATGGGCTCAGGCATCTCACTCCCGGCAGCTCGCCTGCCCTGCTGCATCACCCCAGTGTCGACTCTCCTGTCGACTCCGCACCAGCGCCGCCGACCATCTCGAAGCCGTCGGGCCTGCGGGGGCTGCGGTCGCGGCTGTGCCGCGTCCGCCTCGCCGCCGCCTCCGTCTCATGGTCGCCGAACTCCGCTGCGATGTCTGCACGTCCAGCTGGGGCCGGGATGCTGCCACGGCCTCGATGCCCGCCCATTTGCTGCTGCCTGGCTATGGCGTCCACGAGCAGCGGCTGGCCCGGCGGGCGCCTTGCACGCTCCTGCTCGCGCTTGGCGCGGCGTGCCGTGGCGGCACGAGCACGCACCGCTGCGAGGTCCTCGCCGTCGGCCTCTGCAGGCTCCGCTGGTGCACCGTCAGCTGCCGCGGGCACGGGCGGTGCGGGCCGGCGGTAGCTGCAGGGTCAGCTGCTCCGTCGACTGGGCTCGCTACCGCGGCCTCGGAGGCGGGTGCGGCAGCAGCGAGCTCCTCGGCCGTCGGCATGCGGCCCAGTCGCTGGGGCTGGCCGGCGAAGGGCCTGACCTGCGGGCCGCCACCTTCAGGTGGGACTGGGACCTCGGCGGCAGCTGCTGGGGTCCTCGCTGCCGCCATCGCCGTCTGCAGCGTCGTCAGCATTGCCGTGAGGCTGCTGAGCTGGGCCGTGAGCGTCGCCTGGCCGCTCTGGAGCTCCGCGATGGCCGCCAGCTGCACAGGCATGCCCTGAGGCGTCTGAGGCGTCGCGCCTCCAGCCTCTGGCGTCCGCGTGCCCTGCACGTACGCGCCCATGTCCACGTCGCCAGTTGCACCTCCAGCCGCATGGCCTGCCTGCATCGCCTCGAGCTGGTCCAGCAGCATCTTGGCCCTGTCATGCTCCATCTCGCGCTGCGTGCACTTCGACTCGGCCTCCTGTAGTCGTTCCTGCGCCTTGTCGACCGCCTCACGGGCACGCTCGAGCTTGCCAAGGGCCTTGGCGACGTAGGCTCGTTGGCGGTCACAGCGCTCACC
>CAUYUJ010003825.1:373158-423158 GCA_963575745.1 Prorocentrum cordatum | reverse complement strand
AGTAGTAGTAGTAGTAGCAGTAGTAGTAGCAGTCGTAGTAGTAGTGGTCATTGCCCTGTCTCAGTACCCGTAATCGAAATAGAAGGGGTAGCCGTCGTAGTAGTAGCAGTAGTTGTGGCAGTCGCCCTAGTCGTAGCAGTAGTAGTAGTCGTAGAAGTAGTTCTTGCAGTAGAGGTGGCAGTAGTATTAGTAGTCGACGTAGTCGTAGTGGCAGTAGTCTTAGCAATAGTGGCATTTGTAGCAAGCGTAGCCGTAGATGTAGTTTGTGTTGTAGTAGCCGAAGCAGTAGTAGCAGTAGTAATAGTAGTAGTAGTAGTAGTAGTAGTAGTAGTAGTAGTAGTAGTAGTAGTTAGTTATAGTAGTAGTATAGTAGTAGTAGTGTAGTATTATCGTAGTCCGAGTAGTAGTAGTCTAGTAGTAGTAGTAGTAGTAAGTAGTAGTAGTAGTAAGTAGTAGTAGTTAGTAAGTCTAGTAGTAGTAGTAGTCGTAGTAAGTAGTCAGTAAGTAGTAGTAGTAGTAGTAGTAGTAGTAGTAGTAGTAGTATAGTAGTAGTAGTAGTAGTAGTAGTAGTAGTAGTAGTAGTAGTAGTAGTAGTAGTAGTAGTAGTAGTCGTAGTAGTAGTAGTAGTAGTAGTAGTAGTAGTAGTAGTAGTAGTAGTAGTAGTAGTAGTAGTAGTAGTAGTAGTAGTAGTAGTAGTAGTAGTAGTAGTAGTAGTAGTAGTAGCAGTAGCAGTAGTAGTAGTAGTAGTAGTAGTAGGGGTACTTCTAGTAGTTGTCGTCGTCGTAGTAGTAGTCGTCGTCGTAGTCGTAAATTGCGCAGTGCCAGTACTATTAGACGGCCCGCAGTAGGTGCAGCAGCCCTCGCAGTATTTGTAGCAGTATTCGTAATAGTATTCGTAGTAGTAGCCGCAGGGGTAGTAATAGCAGCAGTAGTAGTAGTAGTAGTAGTAGTAGTAGTAGTAGTAGTAGTAGTAGTAGTAGTAGTTCGTAGTAGTAGTAGTAGTAGTAGTAGTAGTAGTAGTAGTAGTGGTCGTAGTCGTAGTCGTAGGTTTAGCTGTGGTGGTAGTAGTAGTAGTAGTAGTAGTAGTAGTAGTAGTAGTAGTAGTAGTAGTAGTAGTAGTAGTAGTCGTAGTCGTTTTTGTAGTAGCAGTAGTAGTAGCAACAGCAGTAGTTGTAGTCGTTATTGTAGTGGTGGTAGTAGTAGTAGTAGTAGTAGTAGTAGTAGTAGTAGTAGTAGTAGTAGTAGTAGTAGTAGTAGTAGTAGTAGTAGTAGTAGTAGTAGTAGTAGTAGTAGTAGTAGTAGTAGTAGTAGTAGTAGTAGTAGTAGTAGGAGTAGTAGTAGTAGTAGTAGTAGTAGTAGTCGTAATAGCAGTAGCAGCAGTGGTAGTAGTACCAGTAGTAGTCGTAATAGTGGTAGTAGTCGGAGTCGTAGTCGCAGTCGTAGTCGCAGTCTTGATCGTAGGAGAAGTGGTGGTAGTAGTAGTAGTACTCGTAATCGTAATAGGAGGTAGTAGCATTCGCAGTAGTAGTAGTAGTCGTAGCAGTAGTAGTAGTAGAAGAAGAAGAAGAAGTCGTAGTCGTAGCCGTAGTCGTAGTAGAAGTAGTAATAGTAGTAGTAACACGAGTCGTCATAATAGTAGTGATCGTAGTGGTGGTGGCAGTATGAGTAGCAGTAGTGGTAGTAGTCGTAGTAGCAGCAGCAGTCGTAGTAGTAGAAGTAGTAGAAGTAGTAGCAGTAGTAGTAGTAGTAGTAGTAGTAGTAGTAGTAGTAGTCGTTGTAGTAGTGGTAGTGGTAGTCGTCGCCGTAGTCGGAGTAGTAGTAGTAGCAATCGTAGTAGGAGTAGGAGTTGGAGTAGGGGTAGGGGTAGACGTAGGAGTATTAGCATCAGTCGTAATAGGAGGAGGTGTGGGGGGGATGAGGGGGAGGGGGAAGGAGAAAGGGTGTGGAGGAGGATCAGCGAGGCGCGCAAGTTGCCCTGATATGACCACCGTATATCCTGTATCAACACGTGTCCTGTCTGTCTTCCCATCGTTTCTGTTTGTCTTACTCGCTCGCTCTCCCTCTCGTTCTCTCCCCCTCTCTCTTTCATTACCTATCTCTCTCGTTCGTGTTCTCTCTCTCTCTCTCTGTCTCTCTCTCTCTCTGTCTCTCTCTCTCTCTCTCTCTGTCTCTCTCTCTCTCTCTCACTCCCTTTGTCTCTCTCTCTATCTTGCTCTCTCTCTGCCTCCCTCTCTCTCCCATCCTCCCTGTGTGGCCCTGACCGCGTGCC
The DNA here is from genome assembly GCA_963575745.1 of Prorocentrum cordatum. NCBI lineage: Eukaryota > Dinophyceae > Prorocentrales > Prorocentraceae > Prorocentrum > Prorocentrum cordatum. The sequence goes on along the minus strand of CAUYUJ010003825.1, from coordinate 420,889 downwards.
ATGTGTTCCTGTCCAGCTTGCTGTTCGGATTCTTGATGTGCCACGAGCGTGAAGGTGGAACTTGAGGATGAGGCAGCGGACCAGAAGTAGGAGTAGTAGTAGTAGTAGTAGTAGTAGTAGTAGTAGTAGTAGTAGGAGGAGGGGGAGGATAAGAAGGAAGAAAGGGCAGGAGGAGAAGAAGAAGACGGGATCGAGAAAAAGGGAGAGGCTGCGGATGAGTACTTATCCGTAGCCCCCCGCAGTTGCGGACAAGAGTGAGGGGGCGGCGAGGACGTCGTCAGTCTGTGAGGCTCTGAAGAAGCCCGCCGCAGGCGCCTAACTTTTACACATTATGCATTGAGCCCGCCGCAGGCGCTTGTCGTTAAAGCAATGTGGATGGATCGCGGTCACGGGCTGGCTCGCGGGGTGGTTCGCGGGGTGGTTCGCGGGGTGGGTTGCGGGGTGGGTCGCGGGTGGGTCGCGGGTGGGCCGCAGGGGGGTCGCGGGTGGGTCGCGGGTGGGCCGCGGGGTGGGTCGCGGGTGGGTCGCGGGTGGGTCGCGGGGTGGGTCGCGGGGTGGGTCGCGGGGTGGGTCGCGGGGTAGGTCGCGGTGTGGGTCGCAGGTGGGTCGCGGGGTGGGTCGCAGAGGGGACGACGACAACAAGCAACAACAGCAAACACGCAACAAGCAGAATCGTCACCACGGATCCCCTCGAGAGCCACGCACTTGGGGACAATGAATGACCGTTCGGCCCCCTCACCCTGATCGTAGCACCCCGCCGCAATTGCGGGTAAGAGTGAGGGGGCGGGCGCGGGCGACGCGGGGGCGTCGTCGAGCCGGCGGACCTCGTGGCCCCCACCTTCCCTGTCGATGGCCTCCTCCTCCTCCTCCTCCTCCTCCTCCTCCTCCTCTTCCTCGTCCTCGTCCTCATCGTCATCGTCCTCGTCCTCCTCCTCCTCTTCTTCCTCGTCCTCCCTCTCCCCCCCTCGTCCTTTCATCATCGTTCTCCCATTGTCGTCCTCCCCCTCATCGGCCTCCATCATCGTCCTCCCATTGTCGTCCATCATCATCATCCTTCCCCTCCTCCCCCTCTTCGTCCTCCTCGCTCCCCTCCTCCCCCTCCTCCTCCTCCTCCTCGTCCTCCTGCTCCTCCTCCCCCTTTTCTTTCTCCACATTCTCCTTACATCCTCTCTTGTTCCGCGTCCTCCTCGTCCCCTGTTTACTCCTCCTGTCTCCCCCTCCTTTCCCAAGATAACTGCAACGCAATCCTTTTTTCCACTGTATGCTCCCCGACTTCTCTGATCAAGGCAACTCGCCAGGTCAAAGCTGCTGGGCGGGCTGGTGTGGATGCGCGGGGCTTGAAGGGGTCCTTGCGGGCTCAGACGGCATGCACAAATCCGCCGCCGCGCTTGTGCGGCATTGGTTTGTTCAGTGAACGTGGTTTGGGTCGCGGGTGGGTCGCGGGCTCTCCACCTCCACCTGGAAGGAATGCAAAAGCAGCCCGCCGCAGGCGCCAAAAAAATTGGTTTGTACGCGGGTGGGCCGCGGGTTCTCCACCGGGAACGAATGCAAAAGATGCCTGCCGCAGGCGCCGAAAAATTTAGTTTGTGCCCTGAACGTGGTCGCGGGTGGGCCGCGGGCTCTCCACCTGAAACGGATGCAAAAGATGCCCGCCGCAGGCGCCGAACAATTCGGTTTGTACCTTGAACGTGGTTTGGGTCGCGAGTTGGTCACGGGGTGGGTCGCGGGCTCTCCACCTGGAAGGAATGCAAAAAAAAACCGCCGCAGGCGCCGAAAATGGTGGTTTGTACCTTGACCCTGTTTGGGGTCGAAGGTGGGTCGCGGGTGGGTCGCGGGGTGGGTCGCGGGTGGGTCGCGGGTGGGTCGCGGGTGGGTCGCGGGTGGGTCGCGGGTGGGTCGCGGGGTGGGCCGCGGGCGGGTCGCGGGGTGGGTCGCGGGTGGGTCACGGGGTGGGTCGCGGGGTGGGTCGCGGGGTGGGTCGCGGGGTGGGTCGCGGGTGGGTCGCGGGTGTGTCGCGGGGTGGGTCGCGGGCTGGGTCGCGGGTGGGTCGCAGGGCGGGTTGCGGGTGGGACGACGACAACAAACAACAAAAAACAACAACAGCAAACAACAACAACAACAACAACAACAACAACAACAACAACAACAACAACAACAACAACAACAACAACAACCAACCAACCAAAAACAACAACAACAACAAGAATCCGCACAGTGGAATTCCACTTCAGCCACGCACCCAGGGACAGTGAATGACCGTTCGGCCCCCTCACTCTGATAAATATACAGTAATGTAGGATGGATGAGGAAGAGGATGGGCAATAGGAGAAGAAACCAGGAGAGAGGAGAGGCGGCAGGAGTATGAGGAAAATGGAGGAGGATGGGGAGGAGGAGGAGGAGGAGGAGGAGGAGAGGGACGAGGAGGAGGAGGAAGAGAAAGAGGAGGGGAGGAGGAGGAGGAGGAGGGGAGGAGGAGGAGGAGGAGGAGGAGGAGGAGAGGAGGGAGGAGGAGGGAGGAGAGAGGAGGAGGATGGAGAGAGAGGGAGGAGGCGTATGAGGAGGAGGAGGAGGAGAATGGGGTGATGATGATGATGATGATGATGATGATGATGATGATGATGATGATGATGATGATGATATGATGATGATGATGATGATGATGATGATGATGATGATGATGATGATGATGATGATGATGATGATGATGATGATGATGATGATGATGATGATGATGATGATGATGATGATGATGATGATGATGATGATGGTGGTGGTGTGGTGGTGGTGGTGGTGGTGGTGGTGTGGTGGTTGTGGTGATGATGATGATGATGATGATGATGATGATGATGATGATGATGATGATGATGATGATGAGATGATGATGATGATGATGATGGAGGAGGAGGAGGAGGAGGAGGAGGAGGAGGAGGAGGAGGAGGAGGATGGAATCACGAACGGAGGAAGACGAGGAAGCAGAATGACCAGATATCCGACTTGGTTTTAGCAACGTTGTTCCCCAGTGGACGGCACCTTTTCCCTAGGACAGGCGGTTCATCTGGAGCCGATGTGTGCTTGCCCCGATGTTCGTCGAGGGCCCCCCTGGAGGCCGAGCATCGCCAAATACCGTCCGTCGTGATTGGATTTCACGACGCGGGCGTGGTGGTGTGAGGGGGAGAGATTATTATGATGGAGACCGGTAGAGGATGAGAGAGGATGAGGAAGTTGGAGAGGAGGGGGAGGAAGATGCGGAGGAGGAGAAGGAGGAGGCAATTAGTTGGCGATCGAAGGAGGAAGCGGAGGACTATGATCAGGAAGAAGAGGAGGAAGAGGAACCAGAAGGGGACATGACGGGGAGAAAGTGCAATGAGAATGGGACGGATGCTGATGGATGTTGCTGTTGCTGATGATGGTGATGGTGATGATGTTGATGCTGATGCTGATGACTATGATGGTGATGTTGATTATGACGATGATGATGATGCTGATGCTGATGATAATGGTGGTGCTGACCATGATGACGCTGCTGATGATGCTGTCAAAGCTGATGATGGTGATTGCCTTTAGGATGAAGATGGCGGTGGTGTGGATGATGAAACTGATGATGACGACAGCGATGGTGATGGTGACGATGCTGATGACGATGCTGATGGTGATGATGATGACGATGACAATGATGATGATGATGATGATGATGATGATGATGATGATGATGATGATCAGGAGGAGGAAAAGGATTATGATGATGATGATCATGACGACTATGACGATGCCGATTCTGATGACGCTGTTGTTGATGATGGTGTCGCTGCTGAGGCGGATGCTGATGCTGCTAACGATAATGCGGACGGGGCTTGTGGCGACTACGACGATCATGGTGTTGGTGTTGATGATGCTGGTGATGATGATGATGATGATGATGATGATGATGATGATGATGATGATGATGTTGACGATGGTGATGATGATGCTGATGCTGCTGATGATGATGATGGTGGTGATGATGCTGACGATGATGGTAATGATTGTGATTGTGGTGATGATGGTGATGATGCTGCGGAGGCGGATGTGGCTGCTGAGGCGGGGGCGAACTGAGGAGCGGGAGAAGGGAGGATGAGCAGGACGAGGAGGAGGAGGACGAGGATGGGGAGGATGAGGGGGGAATTGAGGAGGAGGGAAATGTGGGAGGAAGGCGGGGGGAAGCGAATGATGATGAGGAGGAGCAGTTGGTGTGTGTGGGCGAGGAGTTGTAGGGATGGGCAGTTGCCAAGACGGATGATGGTGATGATGATTGTGATGTTGATGATGATGCTAATGATGATGATGCTGATGCTGATGAAGTTGTTGATGCTGATGATGGTGAGGATGACGATGGTGATGACGGACGGTAATTCTGCCGATGATGATGGTGAAGATCACGATGCTGAGGCTGATGATGCTGATGTTGATGACGATGACGGCGCTGATGATGATTGTTATGCTGAGCTGATGATTGCGATGATGATGATGATGATGATGATGATGATGCTGACGATGGTGCTGATGATGATGCTGCTGATGATGATGATGATGATGATGCTGATGATGATGATGATGATGATGATGATGCGGAGGATGCTGCCTGCTGCGGTGATGCTGATGATGATTATGCTGACGATGGTGGTGATACTGCTGAGGGTGAGGACGAGGACGAGACTGGTGATGGTGTTGATAACAAAGATGACGATGTGGTTGCTGATGAAGAAGGTGCCAATGATGCTGCGAATGAGGATGCGGAAGAGGACGGTGACGATTATGATGAGAATGATGATGACACGTATGACAAGGCTGTTGATGGTGATAATGAAGGCAGCGATGCTGAGGATGGTGATGCCGATTATGATGATGGTGATGGTGATCATTATGGTGATTCTAATGAATTGTAGTATCATGATGCTGATGATGGGAACGACGAGGATGATGCTGCTGACCCTGATGATGCTGCTGATGGTGATGACGATGGAGGTGAGGTTGATGGTGATGGTGATGCTGCTGATGATGCTGACGATGATGACGTTGATGTTGGTGTTGCTGTTGCCGCTGCAGGTGGTTATGGTGATGCTGATGATGGCGATGATGAGGCTGCTGATGCTGATGATGGTGATGATGATGATGATGATGATGATGATGATGATGATGATGATGATGATGATGATGATGATGATGATGATGATGATGGTGAACAAGTTTCGTTCATGATGTAAAAGGGGGGAGACTCGGGCAGGACGAAGACGAGGGACCCGAGGAGGAGGGGGGGCGCAGGAGGAGGAAGAGTGGGGGGTGGAGGACCATGATGAATGTCGAGGCGGAGAATGTGGAGAATAGATGTTGATCAAGAGGGTGAGGTGGGGGAAGGGGCGGGGGAGGAGGAGGGTGAGGAGGAGGTGGAGAACCATCACTTGGCTAATGAGGGAGGCTAAGGTTTGGCCGACCCGACCCTAACACAACACCTCGTGGCGCAGGGCCACTAATGTTCTCCAGTGCGGCCGAGGATGAGCCAGCTTGCCGCAGAGACGGCATGACGCTGCCGACGCTGAAACAAAAGAGGGCGATGAAGGGTCCTGATGTGCGCGAGTGCACCTCCGCCCTGACCCGGGGTGCCTCACACACGTGCAAACAGCGCGCGCGCACACACACACACGCGCGTGCACAAGACAATCTGAGGCGACGCCAGGACGACGAGGCATCGCCGACCCCTGGTGTAAAGAACGCCAGGACGATTGCAGGCATCGCCCCTGGTGTTGGCCTATCTGGATGTTGGGCTCCAACCTGTCCCCTGACTTTGGCCTGCTCTTCGCGGGCCAATCTAGCCAGGGGGGTCACTGGGGTCGAAAAACGATCGGAGAACTCTTCGAGCACTTCGGGTCCCGCCCCTCTTGAATTCGGGCAAACCGCAAACTCCAGTGAGCCCTCGACCCAACCCTTCAGAGTAGGATCCACACTTATGGCAAACCACGGTACTCGTGGAGTGACCAAGGTGCTCATAATAGAACAAAACATGGCTGCTTACAGTGGCCAGGACAGTGTGCGGCCTCGAGCAACTCTCTGCTTGATCGATCGGGTTTGTACCCGACACAGTATACAGCGCCACTTTCTAAACATCATCGCCCAGTTGTGAGACCTCCGAGGCTCTCTCTGGGCAGCATGAGGCTCTAGGGCTGGAGGGGGAGGAGGCTCGACCGACGACGACAACGAAGCCGAGGGACCCCACGAGGATAGGGCAGAGGCAGCGCCCGTGGGAGGAGAGAGGCTCTTCTCTGGGGCGGCCAGGGCCTTGCTGCGTTTTGGGGCTATCGCGGGCCACTTTCCCAGAGCCTGGTACACATACGTGCGATATGTCGTCAAGAGCTTCCGATCGTCAGAAAATCTGCGCTCCTCTTCTTCGCTTGGCTGGACTCCACGGTGCGCAGCCGCCTTGGCCAGACGATCGGCGGCATCGTTGCCTTCCGCCAGCCTTCTCGCTGCCTGCGGGTGGGGCTTCGATGTCCTGGTGGGCCTTTACCTTCAGGAGCCGCTGCCCCAAAGGGAAACTCCCGCGACCAGCAAGGACCTTAAACCCAGCCCACAAGTTGCGACGTGGGTAGTCCTCGCCGCCATGCAGCAGGACTACCCCTTTATAATCAGAGTCAACAATCCCAATGTCTGCAGACATTAGGGTAGCAGCGACAGCAGCTAAATGTTCCGCGGCCCCCAAATTTTAATACATCTGGCTGACCCGGCCGCTGAAATGGGCAAACACTTATCCAGCACGCATGCGCGCTACAGCGAACCCCGCGGCGTTGAGTGCATAGTGACCGTGGTTGGTGCAACTACCATCTATGTAAACTTTCCCCTCGCTGAAAGCTTCCTGGGGGCTGAGATGAGCCTGAGCACACCAAAACTCCCCGAATCCGAGACCCGTGCCAGAGGGCGGATCCCTCTCGAACTCAGGGACCAGCTGGAACCCGAGGTGCAGGGGGGAGGGCCTGGGGAGGGGGCTTTCGCAACCTCTGAAGCTCCGCATCCGAGAAGTGAGTGGCTCTCAGTTGCTTTGTTTTAGGGCAGTACACATCCTGTGACCGAGATCATCTAGAGGAGCAATGATGAGCGGGAGGGGGAGGAGGAGGGGGAGGAGGACAAGCTAGGTGCGCTCGCGTCATATCTGACGTCCTACCCTTCCCTCCCATCCCTTACCATGGCGCTGATTTTCTCTATCCGCGGACGCGTGTCGTAGCGGACCTGTGGCTCCGCGCGCGCGTGCGTAGTGGGTGGTGGTGCGCGTGCGTGCGTGCGTGCGTGTGTGCGTGGTTGTGGTGGTGGTGGTGGTGGTGGTGGTGGTGGTGGTGGTGGTGGTGGTGCTGGTGTGGTGGTGGTGGTGTGGTGGGTGGTGGTGGTGGTGGTGGTGGTGGTGGTGGTGGTGGTGTGGTGGTGTGTGGTGGTGGTGGTGGTGGTGGTGGTGCGGCGCGGTGGTGGCGGGCGGATGGGCGCGCGAGGAAGAGGCCCGCGCTGGGGCGAGAACGCCATCCCGAACGACGGAGGCCAAACACCGATCCGAAAATGAGGCCCACGCTGCAGCGGGAGCGCTGTTCATAACGATTCGGGAGCAGAAATTAGGCCAGCGCCTCAGCGAGAGCAGCATTTTGGAAAAAAACGCAGGCGAAAACCCAACTCCTGGGAATCCTGTGTGTAAAAAAACAGTGCGCGGGGCGGGGTCGGCTATTTTCAGGCCGCCATCGGGGGAAGAGGGAGAGTAGTATTCATATTGAGTAGTTGTAGAAGGAGGAGGAGGAGGAGGAGGAGGAGGAGGAGGGGGGGAGGGGATGAGGAGGAAGTGGGTATGGGGATGGGGGAAAAGGAGTAGGAGAAGGAGGAGGACCAGTACAAACCCAAGTCTCGCCAACGACGTGGAATAAACCCTTGCTCCAAGCTCGCTCTTCATAGGCTCCAACAAGGTTACATGCCCATTATGTTATAAGGGAAGCGCCCCGTTGGGAGGCAGTCGCTGGACAATCCTGAGTTGTGACGCCACGAATGAACCTGGCTGTTGCGTCTTGACGGTTCTGAGTCACGCCAGATCGCCGTTCCTGGGATTTCAGCACCGCGAGTCAACTTACGTAACCGTTGCAATCTGGCGTGAGTTGCCCCTGGGGGCCCATGACACTCTTGTCTCTTGGGTGAGCTCTCGAAAAAGTCAGGCGGGCGCCTCTCGTGTCTCGCTGTGTGAGTGTTGTCTGTCGACTGTTGCAGGTGATGCTGCGTGCTGGGACCTCTAGTTGTACAGTGAGTTCCTGACGCTTCGCATCCAGGGCCCTGGCTGCAGGTTAACAACTCAGCGAGTGTTCTGAAGAGGCGGGTGCGCCTAAACTGCCAGTCCACATGTCATTCGTTTCACTGTTTCTGGATTGGTTCATGTTAGGCCGTGTGCACTTTGACTTTGTTGCACAACAAATTCAAATGCTTCGCGTCCAGGGTCCTGCAGGAGAGACAACTGAACCTCCCTGTAGTGCCCTGAAGGGTGGGACTCCAGAAGTGCCTGTCCACAATGCCAGGTTTCATTGTCTAAGATCTTCCAGGTTACGCCGTCGGTGGGTACCCTATGCCGTACAATAAATCCTGGCGCTTTGCGACCAGGGTCCTGTTGCTTGTACCTCATGCTGTACGATACATTCGCAGACGCTTCGCGTCCAGGTGCACTATTGATGACATGACGCCCCTGTGCGGCAGCGTGTTTTTTTGTTTTCGAATTCACTGGTGTGTGTGGTCCGTAATGCTGGCTGGCGTCCTGACGCCCTGCTACTATGACAACGTGCATCTGCAAGAGTGTTCCAGCTTTCCCCAGAGTGTGAGCTGGTCATTCGCCCGTGTGGGATAAAGCCTGAAACTCGGGCGTCGTGGCCAGGCCGGTGAATCTGTCCTCGGTCGAGCAGGTTCATGCGCCCTCGGACCGTCAGCCCACATGGGTGGGAAGGTGGTCTCGCTGGTGCTGCCCGGCTGAAGTGGGTCAAACAACCTCTGAACCCCCAGTGTTTTCACGGCAAAGAAATCATGACACTCTCGCAAATGTTTTAAACAAGTTCGAGGGGCTCTAAGGCCACAGCCACATTATGAAAAGTGAAGGCCCTCAATCCGTGGAGCTCTAGCAAAGTGGGTAGACGAATGTGCGCGGCGCGCAGGCGAGGACCACATTTCGAAAACTATCCACCCCGATCCGACCAACCTTGTCCATTCTTTGAAGAGGAATGTGCGCGGCGCTAATGCGAGAGCCACATATTGAATACCGCCCGCTCTCAACCCATCGAGCTCTTGAAATGTTTTACGACGAGCGTGCGCGGCGCTGATGTGAAAGCCACATGTTTACAACCGTCCGCTCTTAGTCCGTGAAGCCCTTGCACATTGTTAAGACGAATGGGCGCGGCGCTAATGCGAGAGACACAAGCTGAAAATTGCCCGCTCTCCATCTGTGAAGCTCTTGCAGATTTCACGCTTCATAAGCGTAGATGGAGTAGTGGAACTCTCGGCCTGCTCTTTTGACCAGCTTCGAGGCGCGACAGGGAGAAGTTATTTATACGGAAACCTAAAGGTAGGGGCGGTAGGGGATGATGAGGAGTAAGAGAGCCATGAGAAGGGGGAGGTGGAGGAGGTGGAGGAGTAGGAGAAGGAGGAGGAAGAAGAGCCGGATGATGACGATGGTGAGGGTTGTGACGATGATGATGCTGATGACGATGATGATTATGAGTATGATGTTGTTGATTGTGATGATGATGAGGAGGAATATGATGATGGCGATGCTGAGTTTTAGGGTAATGTTATTGAAATCGATAATGCTGATGTTGATGATGCTGCTGATGATGCTGATGTAAGTAATTATGTTGATGCTTATAATTATGGAGACTCTGCTGGTGATGACGATGATGACGATGAAAGTGATGGTCGTTGTGGTGATCATGATGACGATGCCGATGGTTGTGCTGGTGGTGGTGATGGTGACGGTGATGTTGCTGATGATGATGATAGTGGGGCTGCCTCTGCTGCCGCTGATCATGATTATCATGATGATGAAGTTGTTGTTGGTGCTGCCGTGGCTGCTGCTGATGATGGTGGTGCTGCTGCTATTGCCGTTGATGCTGAAACTTGTGCTGATCCTGATTACGTTGTTGCTGATGTTATTGTTGATGGGACGATGGCGATGGTGATGGTGATGGTAATGATGACGAGTAGGATGCTGATGATGATGACGATGCTGATGATGATGCCGATTATCATTATGATTCGGATGAGGGGGATGCAGGAGGAGGCGGGATGTTGGAGGAGCGGGATGGTGAAGATGGGGATGTGGGAAGAGGGGAGATTTGGATGATGAGGAGGAGGGTGATGACGATGCTGATGCTGATGGTTATGATTATGAGTATGACCATGATGTGGGGGATGTGGGAGGAGGCGGGGTGTGGGAGGAGTGGGATGATGATGATAATGATGATGGTGATGATGATGAGATGATGTTGTTGTTGATGATGATGATGATGATGATGATGATGATGATGATGATGATGATGATGATGATGATGATGATGGAAAGACGAGGGCATGTGAGAGGACGGGGGATGTGAATGATGAGGAGGACGGAGGGAAGGAAGGTGCCGAGGAGGCGGAAGATGGTGATGATGATGTTGTTGTTGATGCTGATCTTCATGATGATGATGGCGCTGCTGCTGATGATGATGTTGATGCTGATGACGATGAAGATGATACTGATAACTATGCTGATACTGATGATGATGGTGATGATGATACCGATGCTGATGATGATGGTGATAATTATGATGATGGGAGTGCTGACGATCATGATAATGCTGCTGCTGATGATGATGATGATGATGATGATGATGATGATGATGATGATGATGATGATGATGATGATGATGATGATGATGATGATGATGATGATACTTGTGGTCGGGCGGGGAGGAGGCGAGAAGGAGGAGGAGGAGGAGGGGGGGGAGGAAGAGGGGCACGAGGAGGAGGGGGATGGTAAGGAGGAGGAGAAGGATGAGGAGGAAGAGGAGGAGGAGGAGGCAGAGGAGGCGGGGGAGGTGGAGGAAGAGGAAGAGAAATGAGGAGGAACAAGATAACTCAGGAGGAGAAGGAGGATAAGAAGGAGGATGAGGAGGATGTAGAGGAGGAGGGGGAGGAGGAGGAGGAGGAGGAGGAGGAGGAGGAGGAGAAGAAGGAGGAGGAGGAGGAGAAGGAGGAGTTTGATAAATGAAGAGGAGAACTAAGGAGAAGGAGGTGGTGGAGGAGGAGGAGGAGGAGGAGGAGGAGGAAGAGGAGCGGCAGGACGCGGAGGAAGGGGAGGAAGAGGGGCACGTGGAGGAGGGGGAGGGGGCGGAGGAGGAGGAGGACGGGGCACAAGGAGGGGAGCAACGTGGAGGGGAGGCCTCCGATCCCTCGCCAGGCCCGGGCGGAGTGCCGGGCGCTGCTGGAGGAACGCCAGGAGCGGCAGCGGGACGTCGCCGCCCTCGCGGCGGACGTGGAGGCCTCGCGCCGCCCTCGCGTCTGGGGCCATCTGGGCTCACGGGCCCCAAGGCCGGCGCCCAGAAGAGGCGCCCCCGCAGGTGGTTCCGCGTGCAGGGCGAGCAAGGCAGCCTTGACGGTGCCTTTGAACACCCGACAACCCCGTGGGTCTGGCGCAGGCAGTCGGCGGCGAGGCGTGCAACCGTGTCAGACTCATGCCCTGGAAACTTTTTTCGCTCGACGGTTCTGATATGTAGTGCTCAGACAGATCACAGCAGAGTCCCACATGGGGTGACGGGGAGCCCGTGACCGCCCGGCGCCAGCAGCATTCAAGAATGGTGCTGTCGCCCCAGTGGCGGCGGCACTCTTGGCCCGGACGGCCGCCCTACCTGGCAGCAGCGGCACGCGGAGGCGCAAGTGGCTCTGCGCCCACCCCTGCCCCCTATAGCCGACTCTTAGCCGACCTCCTGCACCTCGACCCGCCTCTTTTCCGTTGCTGCCAATCGGGTGCTTTGCTGGGGCAGTCGGATCCTTTCGAACAGGTGGTGGGGGCCATCGTGGTGTTTTCACCCTCATCGGCTTCCGAGCCATAGGTGCCATAGGCGCCATCCATGCAAGCGCCACTGAGCCTCAGCGCCTCAGTCAGCGAGCGAAGAACGGTATAAGATAAACTTGTTCGCCGTCGGGGACACTTGCCCCTGGGCGGCTGGAAAGCTTATACCCCTACGGTGCCTCCGTGAGGGTATAAACTCTCCAGCCGCCCTGGGGCAGGTGCCCCCGACGGCGAAAAAGCATATGTGATACCGTTCTTCGCCCGTTAACTCAAGGCAGATTTTGAGCTTCTTCACTCAGGAGGGGAAAAAACACACAGACACAATTAATCCTCGATCCCCAGGAAAATATGGGAAACTATGGGAAGTGGGGGGGAAAACAGAATCCCAGAAAATATAGGAAAATATGGGGAATGTTTTTATTTGTGTGTATTTATTTGTGTGTCCTGGGGCCCCTTCATTCACGCGGTCCAAGCACACACTTGCCATCGCTGCCGACAGGAAAGGGGGGCGGTGAGCTCGACTCCGCTCGCCGCGGAGGCCGCCGCTCCCGCTAACTTTGGAGGAGGAGGAGGAGGAGGAGGAGGAGGAGGAGCCAGGCCCCCATTCGGCGAGTGGCCCTCGGACACCCGTGCGGAGCGTGCGGGAGCGGCCATTGTTGGGGGGGCGCTAGCTGTTGCACGGACGACAGCTTCTTCAGCTGAAAGGCGTGCACCTGTGCGTCCGCGCGTAACCGTCGCATCCAGCGTGCAAGCTGCTGCATCTAGGCACCAATTATTGCAAGTACTGCTGCACCTCCCTCCGCGGATCCATCCGCGCCAGACTCACCGACTCAGGCTTAAAGCCCTGGGGCGCACAGCCCAGGGGGGGGGAGCACTGCTCAGACCCCCTCGAACTCAGAGAGCGAATAGGTACCCATACCGCTGCTCGTCCTGGAGGCATCTCGTCGCCACAGCTGGCGGACGTTCAGCGGACGTTGCAGAGATGCCGGCCCGAGTTATGGCCCGACAGTTTGCCCCCTCCTGCAGCGAAGAGCACGGCGGTAGGTTTTTTCGCGAGTAGTGGCGAGGCCTGACGGCCGGTGCCGCCGACCCTGATCGAAGGGGATTCCTGGGGGCTTTTTGGGAGCTTGTCGGGGACTCTTGGGGGCGCCCTGGAGCATCAGGGGGCTTGCTGAGAGCCTCTCGCAGCTGAGGGGTCGAACTGTCCGCTCGGGTCTGCTGTCTGGGCACTCTTTTGGAGTGGTCTTGGGGGCCACCTTCAGGGTCGTTTTGGAAGCGTCTCGGGGTGTTTGGTTTGGCGCCTTCATGAGTAATTTTGAAACTTTCTTGGGAGGTTCTTGGGCCGTCTGGCGTCGATCTTGGGGGTCTCTTGGGCCGTATTGGAGTGTCGTGAAGCATAAGAGGCGAGAACGCCTAAATCATTCAAAACCCAATGGGAGATCAATACATTTAGCCTCTTGGGGCCCTCTTGGGAGTGCTCCTCGAGGGCTTCGGGCCGTTTTGAGTTGTTCTGGAGCCTGTGGCATTTTGGGGGGCTTGCTTGGCCGTCTTCAGACGATCTTGACGCGTCCTGCAGCCGATTTCGCGCAGCTCCGGATACCAAAGCTAGGGGCCACGTTTTGGATCCAGGCCCCTTACGATGAGGGGGAGAGTGGGGATTAGAAAAGTATACAAAGTCTATCAGACATTTAACAAGCAGTCTGACGCGCTCCCAGATGCCGAAAGCTCTTGCTCCGTCTTGGAGCCCTCTTTGAGGCATCTTGGGCCATATTGGGGCACTTTTGGGGGCCTCTAGAGCCGTCTTGATCCGTCGGACAGCCGAAAAGACGAGAAGGCTGCAATCATTCAAATCCCCACATAAAATTAACGATTTTGGCTCCTGGGGCTCTCTTGGGCTTGCTCTTGGCGCTCTCTTTGAGCTTCTCGGGAGACGCTAAAATGAACGAGTTTAGCTCCTGGGGCTCTCTTGGGCTTGTTCTCGGCGCTCTCTTTGAGCTTCTCGGGAGACGCTTGGCCCGTTTTCGGACAGTCTTGAACGTCTTGGGTCTCTGGGGGAGCGGCGTCCACGTCGCGGAGACGGGCCAGCGGCGGGTACCGCCGGTGCGAATTTGCTCAAGCAGGCATTATATGGGGATCTTCTTGTTCTTCGTCATTTTGTGCAACGGGGTTGTCGTGGGGAAGGCGACGCACGCCGTTGAGACGTTTGAGATCGAGCAGGTGACCGACCACTATTCGGGGTGGGGCACGTGGGGATGCAGTTGTGGGAGTTGGGTCATGGCACCCCTTCTTGCGTCCGCGTGGCTATGCATGTGGGTCGGGCAGTTCGTGGAGGGCGTGCTGAGCAGTTGTGGGTGCGGGTACTGGGTCATAGTGCTCCTGACCACGTTCGCGCTGCAGCAGGCCCAGGTGGTGTACAAAAGGAGGAGGAGGAGGATTAAGGAGGGGCTGGAAAGCAAGGCAGAGGAGGAGAGGGCGAATAAGTGGAGGAAGAGGAAAAGGCGCCACAAGGTGCAGTACCATAAGAGGAAAGGATGGAGACGGCGACTGAAGGTGCGCCTGGTGCTGAGGCAGAGGGGGGAGAGGCAGAAGAAGGGCCGGGGGCGCCAGGACGATGCTGGCACGGCGACAGGAGGGGAGGGCTATTGGGCTATGGGGCTCTTGCTCGAAACCTGGAAATGGCTAACAGGAGGGGAGGGAGCAGAGGGGCCGGGACAAGAGGAGGCCGAGGGTCCCGAGGAGGATGAGGCGAAGGCTGAGGAGGAAGTGGAGGTGCCTAAAGCAGGTGAGGAGGGCGAGGAGAAGGACGATGCGAGGGCCGAGGGAGCGACACGCCGGCGTCCACCCAAGGCCGAGGAGGAAGTGGCTGCAGGAACCGACGTGGAGGGCGAGGAGGTCCAAGCGGCCGATACGCCGGCAAGGAGGCGGGCGCGAGGGAAGCGGCGCAAGAGGCCGAACTCGAGCGTGCGAGGAGGGCAGGAGGAGGGCCGCGAAGGTATGCCAGGAGGCGGCCGCCCAGAGGCCGGCCCCGAGGAGGGCCGAGGAGGTATGGCAGGCGGCTCGGCGGCCACGCAGCGCAAGAGGGCGAAGACCGAGGAGGCCCTCGGGGCGCTGGCTGCCATCATCGAGAATCTCGGCAAAAGCGAGGATGAGGAGGAAGAGGAGGAAGAGGATGAGGAGGCCCAGGAGGAGGCTGAGTTCGCGGGCAGGCTGCAGGAGGTGATGGTGGAGTGCCAGGGTCGTGGCATCAAAGGCCTCCTGAAGGGCTTGCAGGCCTTCTTGGAGAAGGAACGAGGCAATCACAAGCAGCAACAGAGGCCATCTCAGTACAGGTCGTGGGCAGAGGTTGCTGGAAATAAAACGCCCGGAGGTAGGGGGGCGGCGCAGGGAGGCGACCGCACCTGGCAGGGGTGGGGGGGCCGTTGGCGCCAGCACCAGCGAGGAGCCGAGGAGAAGGACGAGAGGAGGCAGCGCCAGCAGCAGCAGAAGCAGCAGCGCCATCCGAGGTTGGCCAAGGGCCAGTGGAAGCAGGGAGAAATGGTGGGATGGGATAGGCTGGCTAACCAGATCGAGGATGGAGAAATCGACGATACGGTCAAGATCGTGGCGTGCACCTGGAAGCAGGCACTCGACCTGCAGGAAGGCTGGAAGGCCCAGTGCGCGGAGGGCACGATTGCGGCGAAGGCAGTCAAGGTGGCTTTGGTGGTGACTGAGGAGGTCCCCCTGCCGGAAAACAAGGGGGAGGGAGGGACGGAGAAGTGGGTGGAGGTGGAAAACAAAGGGCTTCGCAAACTGTGGTGCCTGCCACTGGCCCCGGCGCACGGCCTCCCAGGCTGGCCGAAGGAGTGCCGGGTCCAACCCAAGAAGGTCACGGTGGACGAGGAGGAGGGGGAGATGGTGGCATTGCGGATTGTGGCGCCTCGGGCCATGTGGTCGCCGGCGGAGTGGAAACGGGCTAGGGCCAGGCCGGAGACGCTGGTCAGGGAGGTGTGCCCGACGGAGGTCCACGGAAGGACGTACGGGTGGCGCGAGGAAACGGTGGGAAAGGAAACCACCTTGCTCGGCTACGTGAAGGTGCCCAAGGGGAAAGAAGGAGACGTAATGAGAAGAAGCGGCAAGGCGCCCATCTTCGTGGACCGGTTGGCAGCGGACGCAGTGGGGAAGCAGACGACGGCGTGGAGGAAGCGGCAGCAGGACGAGGAAGAGAAGGACTACTACGACCGCGTCGCCGCGGAGGCCGACAAGGCGAACCTTCCGATCGCCTGGAGGAGGGGAGGAGGAGCCAGCCTAGGCTTACGAGGACAGGAACCAGAGGCTAAGCCCACCATGCGCTTCGTGGTATACGGGGCTCCCAGGTGGTGGGATCCAGCGAAACTGCAGCGTTTCTTGGAGGGCGACGCGGGCTTCGACGTAAAGGAGCCGTTGAGCGCGCCGGCAACTTCGAGGCAAGGGTGGTTGGTGCGAGGCTACCCGCCGCACGGGATGAACCTGAAGGAGACGTTGGTGTACGAGAGTGCACGGGACCGCCCTCCCATCTCCATCCGCGTGTGGGCGCCGCGGAAGGTGGAGGCCGAGGAAAGGTGGGTAGGCAGAGGACAAGTAGTGTGGGAGCACGGGAAAGACACAGCTGAGGAGGCGCAGAGGAAGGAGAAAACTGAGGAGGAGCGAAGAAGGAGAGATGCGGCCGCCCGGACGCAGGATAGGTCCAGGAGCCGACCGGAGGGAGGCGACAAGAAAGAGGACGCAAAGGAGGCAGCCGCCGCAGAGTCAAAGGTTGACGAGCGAGATCGCTCGCGGTCACCAGGTGGGACCCGCAGGGTGGCGAGAGGTGCGGAGGACAAGGGGGCGGGTGCGGAGCCCGCGGGGGCCGGAGCGCTGAGCGACGGGGCACAGAAGGAGGAGGGCAAGGCTGGGAAAAGCAAGAGTGGACCCACGACGGGGCCGCTGGGCCTCCCGCTATGGGACTTGGGAGGAGACGGCGACTGCGGCTACAGGAGCATGGCTGCATTCCTGGCATCCTGGAGGGGGAAAACGACGAAGCAGGCTGAGGCAGCCAACGCCGCGAACGTGAGGGCGCTGAGGAGCCGCATGATAGCGGAGCTAAAGAAGGACGACTCTTGGAAGAAGGCTTGGAGGAAGGACAAAAACGCTACGGAGACGACGGAGGCCGGCTCAATCCCGAAGTCGCCAGAGGAACACGCGGATGCCTTGGAAACGAGGGGCAAGAGATGGATCTGCGCCCACGCGCTCCAACTGCTGGCAAAGTCCGAAGGGGTGGACATCGTCGTGCTGAGATGGCACACGACCAAGCTCGACTGGGTGCCTACGAGGAAGTTCAAGGCAAAGGAGGACGACGAGGAGGCCAACGCAGGAGGCCGGAAGAGGAAAAAGCCGCTGGTCCCATTGTTGTTATGCAAGGACCACTACCGCACGGTGGCGTGGGCCCCGGGGACGGTGTGGCCACAGGAGTGGCACGACTTTCAGAAACAGGAGGGCGGCGTCCGGGGAGGAGGGCGCGTTAGGAGGAGGCCAGCCGCAGCAGCACCTGCGAGGAGGAGAGGGAAGGCAACAGGAGCACAGCAAAAGGAGGAGGAGGAGGAGGCGCCGCGACAAGTAGCCCAGCAACGGCCGCGTCAAAGACCGGCGGCGGCGGCTGCGGAGCCTCGAGTCTGGAAGTGCCCCCTGTGCACCTACGAGGTTGACGAGGATAAGTGCAAAGGGAAGCGCCAGTACCAGTGGACGGTGATGAACCACCTGACCTACAGGCACAAGGAGGAGGTCGCGAAGGCGAGGGCAGAGAACGAGAAGGACGGGATCGGGATTTGCGGGATGGGCATCAGAGGGCTGATGCGCCCGCTCCCGTTCAAGGCGGATTTGCCAGAAGAGAAGCGGGCCTTTGAGTGCCCGTACTGCGGAGAGTGGCTGGAGCACTGCAGCCGATGGCAGAGCGAGCTGAGCAAGCGGGCTCATCTTCGTAAGTGCCGGCCGGGAACAAGCCTGCGGGAGATGTACGAGGCTGCGCAGTTCAAGCCGGGGGGCCGCAACAAGATGGCGGAATGGACGGCTGCCAGCAAGGAGGAGAAGTCCCTTGCGGCGGTGAGGAAGGCAAACGAGGAGCTGGGACCGCTCGGGCACGAGATCGTCAGGGCGACCTTGTACTGGCCGCAGACAGAGGGCAAGGAGAAGCGAAGAGGTTTCTTCCAGACGTGCGAGAAGTGCAGGAGGGACGCCAAGGAGATAAAGCAGACGGCCAAGAAGAAAAGGCAAGAAGGGTGCAGGCCCAGAGGTGTGCACTGGCGGGAAAGGCATCGAGGAGGAGCGCCCGCCGCCGATCTGGTGGTGGAAGTACACCATGGCCGGCACCGAGGAGCAGAACGAGCACAACAGGAAGGAGTTATGCTCTGCGTGGGCAATGACCCCGGAGGAGGCGGAGAAGAGGGACAAGGACGCGCGGGAGTGGGCTGCTAGGAAGGCCCCCGTGGCGGAGGGACGCAAGAGGAAAGCAGAGGAGTGGAGGAAAGGTCAGGAGGAGGCGAAAGCGGAGGCGGCACAGGTGCGCGGAGGCGCGGCCCCTGCAGCGCCACCCGGGGACCTGCTGGCGCCAGAGCGGAAGGCTAGGAGGAGAGGGGCGCGCGCCTCTTGACAGGAGGCCGCGGTGGGGGCGGAGACCGACCGAGCCAGCGGGCCCGGCGCGCCCGCCCAAGGAGGCGACGACGCAAAACAGAAGAGGAGGCGGAGGAGGAGGAGAAGACTGACGCTGGTAGAGCAGGAGGTGGAGGAAGCAGACGAGGCAGAGGAGGTAAAGAGGTCAGAGGAGACAACGGGCCACAGGAGGAGCTTGAGGAAGACCGAGGCAAACGCTGCGCGAGGAGGAGTCAGCAAGGTGGAAGCCAGAGGGCAGCTGAAGGTAGCGATGAACAACGCGCACAGCGCCCCGGGAGCCTGGCGGCTGCTGGCCGAAGTAGCGCCCCCGAGGACGCGGAAGCAAAAGGCAGAGGAGCCAGAGGAGGGGGCCGAGGAGAGCGAGGAGGAGGAGGAGGAGGAGGAGGAGGAGGTAGAGGAGGATCAGGAGGCAGGCGAGGAGACAGGACAGTCGGAGGGGGCGACAGGACCGATCCCCGCCGATGTGGTGCTCCTGCAGGAGGTCAAGATGCTCGAGGAAGACTGGAGGTGCTTCGCGCTGGCGGCCGCTAAGATGGGCTACGCGGCGCACGGCCAGGCCGGCAGGACGAGCAGAGGAAGATGGGGGGAAGTGACTGCCCAGGGAGGGGTGGCGATCCTCGTCGGGAAAACTTTGCCACAACGCTTGGAGTGGCAGGCGGTAGAGGGGCCCGCGCAAGCGCTTGTCCTGTGGGTGACGGGGTGGAAGGTCGTCAACTCCTACGGCCCGCCCGCGGAGGAGGGCAAGTGTGCGATGGTCAGCCTCGGGATCCAAATTTTCGAGGCCTGCAGGGGGCAACGTGCACCGTGGCTCTGGGGAGGGGGCTTCAATGACCTACCAGAGGATTCGGGCTGCACGGCAATCGCCGAGCACGAGGGCGGAACCGTCGTGCCCGGGTGCGAGGATGGGACACGATGGAAGAGCCGGCGTAAAATCGACTGGTTCGCGACGAACGCTGCTGAAAGGGCGGGGGTGATGCGCGCTGAGACGCTGCACGTGTCTGATCACAAGGTCTTGACGACAACCATGGGCGCCCGGCTCAGGATCGAGAGGAGGATTGGGAAGCTCAGAGGTACCCCGTCCTGGCGAAAACCTGACGGCATACCCGCTGACGAGTGGAGGTTGGCGCTGGTGGAGGCTTGGGAGGCTGGAGCCAGCGAGCAAGCGCAGGAGCGGCTAACGAGGTGCCTGGCGGAGGAAGAGGTGGACGTGGAGGCCGAGTGGGGCGCCTTCAACGAAGATGTGGAAAACGCAATCCGGTCCGCCCTGAGCCGGCTGGCGCGCGAGGCGGCTGAGGCAGGCAAGAAAGAGCAGGCGGCCGCGCTGAGGAAGCAGGCCGGGGGCCAGGGGAGGAAAGGAGGACGAGGGGAGCACTACTGGGCCCAGCTCATTGGGGCCGGCGAGGAGCAGCAGGACACTTTTCAGGCCCCCGGAGACCAGGACACAGGTAAACCAGGACACAGGAAACCTTGGAATACGACATCATTTCCTGCAAAGTCAGATTTCTCTGCGCGCAGTCATGCCGTCGCCAGAGTTGCGGTGTCCACGGTGCCTCGACCGCGCAGGATTCGGTGCGGGGGCATGTGTTACGGTCGGCCTGGTCGTGAGCGTTGGACCCTTCTTGCGATCGCTCAGCGCGCGGGCGGCGCACCGCATTTGCGTCGACCCCTGTGGGCATATCTTAGCTTGCATGTAATAGAATACTCGTTGGGATCTGGCCAATCCCGCCACCGTGCTTGGATTGCGGGCTGCAGGCCTCTGGCATACCTCCTGGGATCTCGGCGGGTGCCTCTCGGCAATGTCTTGGAGGCTTCCTGGGGTCCCAGTGAGGTTTCCTGGGGGCTCCCTGGGGCCTCTCGGGGGTCTGTCGGGAGCATGTTGGGGGCAAATTGGATTCCATTCGATACCTCTTAGGGCTCCCTGGGGGCCTCTGCGGGCGTTCGGAGGCCATCTTGGCGTGAGAAGGCTCTGGAGCCAGGTCCCTTGCCCCCCTGTTGGGGCCGAGCGGTTTGAAAAGCAAGCGTTTCGAATTGTTCCTGGCCGCGAGCACACTATACGGAACGCCCCCAGTGGCGCCCAAGAGCGCCCCGGAATTCTTGACGCTTCGCGCATCCCCACAAGCCCATCCAGGAGCGACGCCCAGGCGAGTTGAGGTGATCAAGGAAGTGTGGGAGCACAGCAGGGGATCGCCGAACCGAGCGAAGGAGGGAGGATAAGGAGGCTGGATGGATGGCTGAGGGAGTGGGGAGAAGGATGATGCATGGGATGAGGAGGAAGAGAAGGAGGAGTAGGAGCAGAAGGATGAGGAGGAAAAGGAAGAGGAAGAGGAGGAGGGGGAGGAGAATGCGGCAGGAGGAAAAAGGACGAGCAGAAGAGCCAGAAACTGATTGAATGACTCGGGGTCTCCTCGGATGTCCCTTGGAAGGTTTTCGGGAGCCCCCAGAGGGCACCAAGAGGGCCCCAAGACGGCTCCAAGAGGGCCCCAAACCAGCTCTATCATGATAGAGCTGGGTTGGGGCCTTGTCGGGGCACTCTTGGGGGCCGCCTGGCCCCCTCTTGGGGCCCCTCGGGAGCCCTCCCGCCCGATCCTGACCCCCTCTTGAGGCTCCAAGAGGACCCTCAGACGGCTCCAAGAGGCCCCCCAGACGGCTAAGAGGGCCCTGGAGGGTGTCACTTTCAGGGGCGCTGAAAGTGACACCCTGAAGGGCCCTCTTGGGGTTCTCTTGGGGCTCTCCTTGCCCCCTTTTGGGCCCCCTCGGGAACCCTCCCACCCTGTCCTGGTCCCCTCTTGGGATTCCAAGAGGACCCTCAGACGGCTCCAAGAGGCCCCCAAGATGGCTCCAAGAGGGCCCTGCAGGGTGTCACTTTCAGAGGCGCTGAAATTGGCACCCTGAAGGGCCCTCTTGGGATCCTCTTGGGGCTCTCCTTGCCCCCTCTTGGGCCCCCTCGGGAGGCCTCCCACCCTGTCCTGGTCCCCTCTTGGGGTTCCAAGAGGACCCCCAGACGGTTCCAAGAGGCCCCCAAGACGGCTCCAAGAGGGCCTTGGAGGGTGTCACTTTCAGCGGCGCTGAAAGTGACACCCTGAAGGGCCCTCTTGGGGTTCTCTTGGGGCCTTCCTGGCCCCCTCTAGGGGCCCTTCGGGAGCCCGTCCACCCTGTCCGGGCCCCCTCGTCGGGTTCCAAGAGGGCATCCTGAGAGCTCCAAGAGAGCCCTCAGAGGGTGGAGGGGGGGGAGGGGGAGGTGGAGGGGGTGGTGATGGGGGGTGGTGGGGGGGGGTGGAGGGGGGGTGGAGGGGTTGTTGGATGGGGGGGGGGCAGACCTCGGGGGAGAGGGTGGGGAGAGGGGTCTAATTTGGACACTGGAAGAGGTAACGCTTTAGACCACCTATGCCCAGAGGGCTGGTGGGATTCTAGGAATTCGCGGGACCAGGGCCACGTGCATAACATTCCCAAAATGCACACAAGAACGTCGAAGGGAGTTGATGGCATTTCAGTCCGCGTCGCAGCGCAGTGGCAAATTCCAACCCCATCGGGGTCATCAGTTGTCGCTGGTCGTCGGCATGCGTTGTCATCCGACGCCAGCTGACCGTCATCCTTTTCATAGGCATTCTGGCTCAAAACGTTAGCCCGTTTACCTCACAGCTCGCGTTTGTCCATTGAGGCATGCCCCTTACGCCCGAGAAGACCAGCCCGCTGAAGATGGACGGCGCTGCTTCGGCCGCTGGCACGGACGGCGGCGCAGCTCTGCGAGCGTCCGCGAAGTTGACGCAGGTCTTCTTGGCGGCGCGCGACCAGCAGACGGCCGAGATCCTCGACGAGATGGGCGACGATTTGGAGCTCCAGCTCCTAGTCAAAAACTTCATCAAGCAGTACAAATCCGAGAAATCCATTGCGGAGCAGAACCTCATGAGCATCGGCGATATGGTCCAGAACACGGTGTCGAGCCGCAAGCGGAAGGCCGAGGGCGAGGCAGTCGTGGAGGAGGACTCTGGCGACGACGACGAGCCCGAGAGCCAGAAACTTCGCAGGGGCCAGCTCGTATTCGCGAGCTGGGCAAAGAAGTTGATCGATGCTTGCCTCTTCTTCGTGGACCGCAAATGCATGGACAAGATGACGCTGAAGGCGCTCACGCTGCTGAGCAAACAAGAATTGATGGAGATCGGGTTCGATATCGCCATGTTTGGGGACGAACTCGACCGCGTGGCGGTCGATGACACCAAGGAGCTGTTCAAGTGCATGAAGAAGCTCTACGTGTTGTTGGGCAGTCGGTGGCAGTACCTCGAAATCAACACGGAGCACGGGACCATCGTGTGGGACAGCTGCGCGCCGTGGACCATTCGTTCGCAAAGCGAACAAGGGGTGACTGTCGTTTTGCGCGCATGGGCCGTCCCAGTGAAAGGTACCGCCGAGGAGGAGAAGGACGTCGTGGTGGAGGTCGGGCCGACTCACCTCCTCGACGACAAGGGCCCGTTCACCGTGACGTCGCCGTACAGCATCCGGCGTGCTGCGCTGCTTTCGGAATCCACTGGCGAGCAGTACACCTTGTATTCGATGATCCCCCAGTTCCGCCGCAGGCTGGCGAAGAGGCCCTCGGAGGTGGAGGGCGTCGCCAACCAGATGCGCAAGACCGTGGCGCAGGCCAAGGCGGAGGCCTCCAGCAAGAAGGCGAAGGCGAAGGCCCCCACTGTCAAGAGGCTGGGCCCCGCAAGCGCTGCCGAAACGGGCGCCTCCGGCTCCGCGGGGCCAGCGGGGGGGAAGGCCGCGGGGCCCGCCACTGCAACGGGTCCGAAAGCATCTGCGCCGAAGGCGGCCGCGCAGGCGGGCGGGGGGCCGGCGGGCGCTGTGCCGGGCGCGGCGCCCGAGGGCCCGACAGGGCCCCCTGATGCAGCAGCCGCTGAGCAGCCAGCAGCCGCTGAGCAGCCAGAGCAGGAGTCTCCCCCGTCGCCTCCTCCTGCGGAGGTTGCGGGAGGCAGCTGAAGAATTCGACCGATCGTCTTGGGGTTGCCCAGGTGGGCGAGCTCTGTTTTGCCGCCTAGATGCTCGCGTGTTTTGCCGCCGCCTCCCACCCAGGCGCGAAACACTTTTTGTCGTCTGCGGAACGTGCTCTTTGGCAAACGCCTGCCCCGATGTGGAACGAGAGCCGCCGCCTCTGCAGGTGGGGGCCCCGCCAGGAGGCCCTCTAGCCACTTGCCGGCGGCGGATTTCGAACCAGCGCGCTCTTGGCAGGGTGTGTACATAGCTAGGTTGGCTTTGACAAAAAAGCTCCGCCCGGAGCATTTTTTAAGCTGCCGCGCTTCTCGATTTCGTCTGCGCGGGTGCTTTAGGTATCTCGGGGCGGTCTGCTATGCATGACGCCGCAGATCATCATCGTCATCGTTGTCCAGCTGCCAGCGGCTCGTCCCGCCACCGTGACAGTCTAGCTTTATGGGCGTCAGCTGTGCGAGGGAGCACGGGAGGCCCCTGGTGGGCTTTGGAAGGCATTTGAACAATCTGGAATATTGGAAGGCATTTGAACAATCTGAACAATCTGGAATATTGGCTCAAGCTCCCTTGACTCAAGCCCTATAACTGCCCGAATTTCCGCCCTCAGTTTTAACCCCGATTTCCTTTTACATCTCTGGGCCCGTCTTGGAGGCTTCTTGGGCCGTCTGCAGGCCGTCTTGAACCACGCTGGGGCCATCTGAGGCCGCCATGGAGGCCTCTTGGGCGATCATGGCGACTTGGAGACCTGCCAGTTCCATCTTGGGGGCCGTCCTGGGCATCTTGGGGGCGTTGGAGAACGTCAGGGACGCGTCTGCCCGCCGACAGAGCCTCGGAAAGAGGGGGCGATGCACGCGCCTGGGTGTTTCCTCACAGGGGGGCGGGGGGGGGGCTTCGGGAAATTACAGAAACCCTGCTAGACACCACTCGGCACTCTAGCACGCCTCCACGTGCCAGGGGGCACGGCGGCGGATCTTAGAACCGTGCGCGCGCATCCGAGCGACAGGGATGGGAGGGGACAGGAGGAGGTAAGGGAGGGTGGCAGGGGCCAAAGCGCAGTCCGCCGAGCTGCAAAACGAAATGAACGTGTCACGACATGTTGGGCCCGGCAGCTCGTGACGCAACGAAAATGTCACGAATTTAGGTTCTCTGATGCGGCAAGATGCGATGACAGTGCGGTGGCCGTGGCCCGAGGAGGACGGGATAGGGAAGGGATGGAGGGGGAGGAGGGGGGGACGTGCGAGGCGAGAGAAATCCACGTACCACGCACACACAAACTGCACTGCCACAGGTGGCGCCCACGCCGCGAAAACAACGGCTGAGGAGGAGGTGGAAAGAGTCTCTGCGAAATAGAAAGGATGAGGAGAAAGTGGGCGGACGAAGGAGTGGAGCAGGTAGAGGGGGTGTTGGTGAAAACGAAGAGGTAGCAGGAGGGAGTGGAACACCGTCGAACTACAAAGCACCAGTTGGAGGACGGCGTTGAGGAGACAGTCAGGATCGTGTTGGACTCGTGGAGTTCTGGCATCGTCTCGATGCCAACGCCTCTTGCGCTTCGGGTCGGCCTTGCTGAGGACTCTGGACAGGAGCGCCGTGCGAGTCCCGCTCGAGGCGTGCCGAACAGTGTCTGCGGCGACATTCGCCTATTGGCCACGCTCGCAGGGCAGCTTCTGATAGCGGATGGGCCAGCGAGCCGATCTGACAGCAGAGTACCGGTCTGGACATCGGTCGCCCCAGGGAGGCGCAACAAATTAGAACCAAAGCGCGCGTGCAAGCGTGTAGGTGGCGCGCCCCACCGTTTCCATAAAAGTGACCCTCCAACAGCGTTTGCATAAAAAAGGGCGCACCTCTCGGGGCTCCTTTTCGGCCCTCAGGTGTCAGGAAAACGCTTCCCACAGTGCGGCCCTCAGGTGATTGGAACACGGTTCTCGCATTTCGGCCCTCAAGGGTCCCCCTTGACGTTTGCATAAAAGAGTCCGCCCCCACCGTCTGCATAAGAGTGTCCCCCCCCCCTCGGTGTACCGGGGCCTTCCGGGTACACCGTGGGGGGGGGGGTCGGTGTCCCATTTTGGTCGGTTCTGGGGTGGCTGGGGACGCCCCTCCAGAACCCCATGACGGGGTCAGAGGCCGCCTCGGGAGGGCCCCGACAGGGCGCTGGCTGGGCTCCAAGACGGGCGAAGAATTTGTGTCAATGGAAATCTTGACGCAAACCGGGTCTCCGAGCGGTCGGGAGGGGTCTTTCGAGCATACGGGGGGGCTCTTGTGGCCGTATGGAGCCGATCTTGGGCCGTCTTGGAGCAGGCCGGGAGCGCCTTGGGCCCTGTGGAGGCCCTTCCCTGGCGCCAGGCCGTCCAAGAGCCGTCGGGACGAAGAATTTGTGTCAATGGAAATCCTGACACAAACCGGGTCTCGGGCTTCCCTAGCCCAATGCCGGGCCTCCTCCTACAGAGCCTCCGCACCTCCAGCCCACCAGGCACCCCACTCCCTCCCCCAAAGACGGGCTGGGCGGGCGCAGCCCCCCCGTCACCTGAAGCCCCGCTGGCAGGAAACGTTTTCTGGTCACCTGAAGGCCGAAAATGGGCCCCGAGAGGTGCGCCCTTTTATGCAGACGCTGGGGGGGTTCGGCATCCCATTTTCGATGATTTTCGGGGTCTCCGTCGTGGCCTGCCCCGGGTCGGGGGTGATCTGGCCTTCCGTAGCCGTCTGCTTCAAGTTGCGTCTGCCTCAAGCTTTCGTGATCGGGGGCCTCTTGGGGTAATTCCTGTGGTGCTTCTGCGCTGCTTCTTGGGGTACATCCAGTGGGGCTTCTGCGCTGCCTCTTGGGGTAATGCCAGTGGTGCTTCTGCGGTGCTGTCGTGTTCGGGCGCTTCCTGTGGTACTTCCAGTGGTGCTTCTGCGCTGCTTCTTGGGGTACTTCCAGTGGTGCTTCTGCGTTGCCTCTTGGGGTAATTCCAGTGGTGCTTCTGCGCTGCCTCTTGGGGTAATTCCAGTTGTGCTCCCGCGGTGCTTTCGTGATCGGGTGCTTCTTGGGGTAATTCCAGTGGTGCTTCTGCGGTGCTTCTTGGGGTAATTCCTGTGGTGCTTCTGCGCTGCCTCTTGGGGTAATTCCAGTGGTGCTCCTGCGGTGCTTTCGTGATCGGGTGCTTCTTGGGGTAATTCCAGTGGTGCTTCTACGGTGCTTCTTAGGGTAGTTCCAGTTGTGCTTCTGCGCTGCTTTTTGGGGCCCTCTGCGGAACCATTTTGGGGTTCTACTGGGCAGCATTTGAGGGCCCTGGAGGGCCCCGAGGCAGCCCCAGGATGGCGCCAAAAGGGGCCCATAACGGGCTCAAGTCGGGTGTGCACTTGGACACCGTACTTCGGCCCTTCTTGGGCTGCGCTGTGGGCCCTCGCAGATCCTCCTGGACACCCTTGGAAGGCCGCATGAGAGCTGAGCGGGCCACACGTTGCGTCCATAGCGATGTTGTCTGGGATTTTCGGGGTCCTCTTGGAGCCCTGTTCGGGCCCTGTGGGGCCCTTCTTGAGGCTACCGTCGGGCCTCTTGGGATTTTCCCAAGGGTTTGCAGAGGGCTTCCCATGGCTATGCAGGGATCTCGTCTTGCCAGGGTTCGAGACCCGGCGGGCCTCCAAAAAAATGAATCAAGGTTGAAGGGCGGACAAATCTTGCCCCCCTGCATGCCATCGGTCGATTGGCGCTCGCAGGCCGCATCACCGTCGTCTAAGCACCAATCATCCCACAGCCGTTTCTCCTCCAGCTCGTTTCGGTAACGCACTCATTGAACACAATGGGAGATTTCAATGATGACGATGCGTTGTTCGACCCCGGGAAGGTTGAGAGGAAACCCAAACGCAGAGAAGGGGAAACACGTGCAGGAGTCATCTCCGCGTCCTCCTCTGGCGGTGACGGAGGGTTCGGTGCAGCAGCGTTGCGATTCTCGAAGATGTCGGATTATTCCGGCAGGATCTCTTTCGCAGCACAGGCGTCAGTTTTGGGAGTTCCGTTGCATGATGACGGCCCGCGGATCTGGTGGGAGCTGCGGGAATTCTATTACAAGCTCGGCTTCAACGCCAAGGGTAGGGACCTTGCCACGTACCTTCGCCACAAGAAGTTCTCAGATCGCATGGGGAAGCTCTTGGACTTCTTTGAAATGGACGGCGACGTGCACATGCGGCCCTCCCGTAAGCAGGCTCGGTCAAAGGGTGTCAACGACGAATGTGAGCTCACAAAGTACCACGACATCGAAATCATGTCCTCAACGGCATGGGCGCTTCTTTTCCTGATGAGCATGAAATCTAGCAATAAACCTGCCGTGCGTCAGAAGGCCCGGGATATCTTCACGGCTTTCTCTCGCGTCTCTGGCAGCCAGCTACCAGTGCTCTTAAACTCAGGGTGGGAGTTGCCAGATTGCTCCGGTTTGCGATGCCAGGGCGACTGCGTCCATCAGCGCGCTCTGTTCGACACGATGGTGAAAGAATATGGGGAGGGCTGGCGACAGGATCGGGCTTCTGAGTTTCTGTGGGCGGCCCAGACCGGGCAGTGCGAGCGCATGGACACATTCGTCTTCCAGGTGTTCTGGCAGCTGGCCGAATTGGTGGACGCCAACACGGAGCCAGAGGGCGGGCTGCAGGGCACGAGCGAGGGCACCCCAGTGTTGCAGGGCGCATGTCGCAGCAGGCGCATGACCAAGCACTGGCTGACGCAAAATGGCATTGGAGTCATCAGGTCTAGCAGTGGTTTGCAGTACTCGGAACATGCCCCCCGAAGCCGCGACGCGGCGCGCGAAGAGGGCATAGTCATGAATAAGTATCATGCTTTCTGGGCTGCGCAGCTGGACAAAGCAAGCCACGTCGCACTGGCACCTGATTGTCTTTCGGGCCCCCCTGAGCTGCTGAACACCGCGGTGAGCCTGCCCCTGGCGGACGGCATCTCTGGATGGTTACCTTTACAGGTGCCCTGTCATTGGGGGGGGGACGCTCGGCGGGCACGGCCACGCACGCGGCTACAAACGTCAGGGCCGACGATCCTGTCAGAGCCCCCCCTGGGCCCCCGAGGCATGCGCGGCGGCTGCCCTGGCGGTTGTCGGCCGCAGGTCGTTGAGCGTTTTTTTTTTTTGCTGCACTGCAGGATTGGGGTCTGTGTCCGGGTTTAGGGGGGGTTTGGGAGGCCTTTAGGCCCTGTGTCCGGGTTTATTCCTGGAATGTTGCAGCGCCGGGTTTTTTCGTGCCGCCGTCTGGCCCCCTGGCGCGCCCTGCTCCCCTCAGGCGCTCCCAGCGCTGAAGACGACCTTGCGGGGCCTCGGACTGGGCCAGGCAGCGGCCAGGACCACCTGGCGCTCAAGGCTCCGCACGCAGCTCCTGCACCATCGGCGCCGGGCCGCCGCGGCGGCTGTCAGAAAGAAGAAGGCGTCTGACTCTCTGCAGCGCGTGGCTGCTTATCCACTGGCCATCTGCCTGCCCCGCCGCCGAGCCTAGGACGCGGGGCCTCGGTTCTTGGATTATTCGTGGGTCTGTCGGGGGGCCTGTGGAGGCTCCTTGGGGGACCCCGCGCGGGCGGCTTTTGGGGGGGGGAGGGGCTCTTTCGCGGGCCTCTGGAAGGTCTCGCGGGGGCCTCCAGAGGGCCCCCCATAGACCCATCGAGGGCCCGCGAGGCCTCCCGGGTGATTGACGGTGCTCTCGGATGCCACCTTGGCGCAGGAGGGCTTCCAGGGCTCACTGTGTGCTTTCTACTCCGGGCCCGGGAACGTCCAGGAAACATGTTGCATTGAGGTAGCGCTCGCATCGGGAAGCGTCGTTCGGCTGGCCCTGGGGGTGCCGGGGAGCGCTCGGGAACTCCCAGACCTCGCGGGCCCCCGCCCCGCTTAGGGCACTTCCTTCAGTCTATGCGGGGAGGGCGCAGGAACCCAAATACCCCCATGCGGTGCCTCGCAGCACGGTGGCGGACCATACCGGCCGTGCACTCGACCACGCACTGAGTCTGGTCAACTGCGGGCTGCGCCGTTGGGCGAAAACGGGGAGTTGCTCGCCTTTGAGCTCCACGGAGAGTCGTTACACGAAACCTTGCAAAAGGCCCTACCCGTTCGAGGTCCCCGACGGTGTGGAGGGCCACCGGTCGTGCGTGTTCGACAGCAAGTCAAAGAAGACCCGGTATGACATCTCCTGGGGCCCCATTTCCAGCCATCCAGTGTGCAGCATCGTTGCCGACGAGGGGCCTAAGGACAGCCCCATGTGGGTGTGGTTGGCCAGCCAACTCCGTATTCTGAGTACCATGGATCCGTTGCACCGGTGCCCGCGGGACATGTACCTCGCTGCTTCGGGCTGCGGGTGTTGGCAGATGATCCTCGACACGAGCGCGGTGTTCAACTACGACCACGCGCCGTTCCTCACGGAAGAGAACTTCTCCAAGTCGATGGAGGCGGTCCAGGCTTTCGCCTTGCACGCCTCGCCCGACGACGAGTTGTTACTGGAGTCGTGTCAGGACGTCTGCGAGGCCATGGGCGACTCCCCCCCAGACTTCGGCTCCGAGGACCACGTGAAGCGAGTAATCAACAACATGCCGCACCACAGGGCCTTCACAGCACTGACAGAGAAAGTGAAGTGGACCCGTTGGGGCTCGCATTATTCTGCTGCGTCTGAGTTCCTGGGGATTATTAGTGACGCTTCGCGTGTCCCCGCCCGGCCATCCGGATCTGATTAACAGGCGAGTTGTCTTAACAGAGGAAGCGGAGCAGCACGCAGTGGCACACCAAAGCGGATTGGGGGCTACATGTGGCTTCCGCGGTCCTTCCGAAGGATTTGCAACAGGCGGCGGAGCGGGAGTAAGGGAGAGGACGGTGACGACGAGGAGGGCGAGGGGGGGGGCCAGATGTGGGAGGATTGGGGAGAGGTGGAGGCTGATGCCGCGGGAGATGTGGTGGCAACGACGACGGCTACGACGATGACGACGACCACCACGAATTCAGGAATCATCCATAGAGGCCTTCGTGTCCTTTCCCCTTTGCAGCCTCTGGAATTTCTTGACGCTTCACGCATCCCCACCCGCCCATCCAGGAGCGACGCCCGAGCGAGTTGAGGTGATCAGGGAAGTGTGGGAGCGTCGCAGGGGATCGCCGAACCGTGCGAAGGAGGGAGGAGGATAATGATGCTGGATGGATGGATGATGGAGTGGGGAGAAGGATGTGCATAGGATGAGGAGGAAGAGGAGGAGCAAGAGGAGAATGATGAGGAGGAGAAGGAAAGGGAAGGCGAGGAGGGGGAGGATAATGCGGCAGGAGGAACACGGACGAACGGAAGAATCAGAAAATTATTGAATGACTCGGAGTCTCCCCGGGTGTCCCGTGGAAGGTTTTTGGGAGCCCCCAGAGGGTGCCAAGAGGGCCCAAGACGGCTCCAAGGGGGCCCAAAACCAGCTCTATCATGATAAAACTGGGTTGGGGCCTTGTCGGGGTCCTCTTGGGGCCCGCCTGGCCCCCTCTTGAGGCCACTCGGGAGCCCTCCCACCCTGTCCTGGCCCCCTCTTGAGTCTTCAAGAGGATCCCCAGACGGCTCCAAGAGGCCCCCCAGACGGCTCCAAAAGGGCCCTGGAGGGTGTCACTTTCAGGGGCGCTGAAAGTGACACCCTGAAGGGCCTTCTTGTGGTCCCCTTGGGGCCCTCCTGGCCCCCTCTTGAAGCCCCTCGGGAGCCCTCCCACCCTGTCCTGGCCCCCTGTTGGGGCTCCTGGAGGACCCCCAGACGGCTCCAACAGGCCCCCAAGACGGCTCCAAGAGGGCCCTGGAGGGTGTCACTTTCAGGGGCGCTGAAAGTGACACCCTGAATGGCCTTCGTGGGGTCCCCTTGGGGCTCTCCTTGCCCCCTCTTGGGCCCCCTCGGGAGGCCTCCCACCCTGTCCTGGCCCCCTCTTGAGGCTCCTGGAGGACCCACAGACGGCTCCAAGAGGCCCCCCAGACGGCTCCAAAAGGGCCCTGGAGGGTGTCACTTTCAGGGGCGCTGAAAGTGACACCCTGAAGAGCCTTCTTGGGGTCCTCTTGGGGCCCTCCTGGCCCCCTCTTGAGGCCCCTCGGGAGCCCGCCCACCCTGTCCGGGCCCCCCCGTCGGAATCCAAGAGGGCCCCAAGACGGCTCCAAGAGGGCCTTAAGAGGGTGGAGGGGGGGTGGAGGGGGAGGTGGAGGGGGTGGTGGAGGGGGGTGTTTGGGGGTGGGTGGGTGGGTGGGTGGAGGGGGTGGTGGATAGGGGGGGGACAGACCCCAGGGGTGAGGGTAGGGACAGGGGATAATTTGGAAATTGGAAGCGGAAACGCACTAGACCACCTACGCCCAGAGGGCTGGTGTGATTAGTTGGAGCCCTCTTGAGAACATATGGGGGGGTGAGGTCCTCTTGAGGGTCTCGCGGGGCTGTCTTGGTGGCCTCAGGGGCTGTCTTGGGGCCAACCTGGAGGGCATCGATCAAAAAACGGCGCCTCCCCTGGCAGCCCCGCCCCCTTGGGACCACCCAGGTCGCTCCTGGGCCCTCTTGGGGCGCTCCTGGGACTCTGTCCGACGCCCCCCAGGGCCACCTTGGAACCTTCTTGGACCGCTCCCGGGGCTTTATTGAATTATCTTGGAGCCCATCCGAAGCTTCGGAAGCCCGTCGGAAACGAATGAGCGATAACACAATAATCCGTGATTTTCTTCAGGATTGGACGGGTGTGGACTTCTTGAGGGCGCCTTCGGGGTGGCCCGTGGCCAGTCGGAACCATCTTGAGGGGCTTTGGGACGCTTCGGAGGCACCATGGAGGTTGTCATGGTGACCGGCCTCGCGTCAGCGTGTTTCAGATTTGAGGGCATCCTTGTTTTTAGGGCCATCTTGGAGCCATCTTATGCCATCTTGGATTCTCCATGCGGTCGTGGCCGCCTCGTCTAGATCTGGCGGTGGGGGAAGGGGAAAGGGCCCCCCTTCCTCGAAACGGAAGCGGGGGGCTGGAAGAGAAGACGCCGCATGCCTCAGCCCACAGGGGCGGTCGGATTCCTCTGAAAAGGTTCGCTTTGAAGGTCGCTCAGTTCCTGACCGAAGCCGAGGCCGCCCCAGCAACGCCCGCGCCTGCAGGCGCTGGCCACGGCGGACCAGCGAGCAGCGACAGCGCAGGCGCAGCGGCCCCGGCCGCCGCCGCTGGGGCCCCTGATGAGGCGCCGAAGCCAGCGTGCCCCAAGAAGCCGCTCGCGCACCAGCTTGGGGACGGCGGTTCTTCGTCGAGCGGCAGTTCCTCTGCGCCGCATGGCACGTCTGGAGGGGCCGTCCCCGCGAAGAAACCGCCCAAGTTCACGCGGCCCAGCGGGGCGGCGGACGTTTTGCGGGTTCTTGAGGACGACAACACGTGGGCTCGGTGCCGCATTTGGACGGCCTTCACCAGTCCCGTCTGGAGCGCCGCCGCCGCCGAGTACCAGGGCTTCCACACGAACCAGGAGCAGTCCCTCAAGTACGCTTCTGGTTACGCAAAAGGCGCATATTTCATGCGATTGGGGAAGGTCTTCAACAGTTTATCCACCATGCCCGTTTTGGTTAAGGCTGGATTGCAATGCCAGCTCGACAATAAAGAGGCGAAGACGCAGGCACTCAACCGGAAGAGCGACTTTTTTCAAGCAGAGTCGCGTCTCAGCGAATTGGCTTTTTCTGTGGTATTCGAAACATTGCGCTGGCGCACCCAGACTCACCTGCATTACACGTCCTCGTTTCCGGGCAAGTTCGGAGGCCTCCTTCCTGGCGTGGACAATTCTGGGACGCTCAAGTACTGCGAGAAGGCTTTCAAGTGCATGTCGAAGTTCGAAGTCGACCGGCACATCTTCAAAGAGTGCAAGGACTTGTGGTCGAATGTGCCGTTCTGCCAGAACGAGGTGGTCCGCGAGGTGCTCGTGATGCTGAGCGAGTTTAACTTCTCCTGGGTCCCGCCGCACGTCCACGCAGTGGCCACGACTCTATTCGCATGGGGGAGCTCTCTGGTCACCGAGCTCGGGAACAGGGAGGTCCGCGGGCGCATTGCCGAGGGCGGCAAGGCCAAGATCGGAGCCCAGACAGGTTGGAAAGCTCTGGCCGATAGCGCCGTGATTGCTGACTTTGGCCGGCCCGTTCCAGACTGCGCTGAACAGGCCATCGATGCTTTGCCGCACATGGGCAAGAATGCGTTCGAGGCTCTCGGAGGCGTTCCCATTTTGTCTTCGACGACGGGCCCCAACATGGAGGATATCCAGAAACCCGCGGGGGGGGCGTGGAAGCCGGTGAGCAGCGTCAGCAAAAACCTAATCCCAGCCGCATGGTCGTTGATGATGTCCGTTTCGGAGGCGCCCCTGACCCGCGAGAAGCTTCCGATGGCATGGCACGCCGTGGTGGCTCGCCCGAAGGACGTTATCAAGCACAAGTCGTCTGAGGCCGCGTACCTTGTCCTGGAGACTTCCAAGTTCGGCTTCCTCGGGTGGCGCTGCAACTTGCGCGACCGAGCCGGGAGCAACAGCAAGCACGTGGCGCTGACGAATGAGATCCCGCAGTGGAGGCCCCTGTGCGATTTGGCCGATTGGGTCTCGTACACGTTGAGCGCGGACCCGCCCGTGCACGAGGTCGCGAACGGCCGGCCGCCGACCGTCGTCGTCCGCGCCAGTACTCGCGCCGTGCCCCTCTTGGAGAGAGCGGCGCGCGTTGGGTTCGAGCACGTGGCGCCTTGCTACATTGACAAACTCCTGCGCGAGTACGGGCCGAAGATGCCAGCTGCGGACCGCCCCAAGCTTCTGATCGAGCGCGTCATTCTCTTGATTCTCTCAGAGAAGATTTGGCCAAGTGCTTCTGCTCAGGATATCGACGAAGCGCTGCGGGCGCGCTGCGTAGAGGTGTCAGCGAAACCATTGCTGGCGGCGGACTCGGATCTTGCGATGGCCATCATAGATCAGTCAGAGCTGAAGGAGATCCGCGAGCAAGCCGAGACCCACCAGCAGGCGTTGGAGAGCCGCAAACGGATTTTGGATGACATCCAAAACGTCGGTTCTAAGTATTTGGAGTCGCTTGGCAAGGGGCCGTTGCCGGCTGCCCCGAAGGCGGCGCCAGCGAAACCGAAGGTGTCGAAGAGCCAATGGAAAGCAGTTGCCCAGAGCGACAACGTTGCAATGTACAAGACATTGCTTCCGCAAGTGGTCGGCTGCTCATTGACTTCTGTGCCGGCGAAGTGCAGTTACACAGTCTACTACCCTGGATGCGTGCCGGGCAGCCGCACCAGGACGTACGGCAAGTTTTTCTCTCGAGTCGCAGTCTTGAAGCACTGTGTTCGTTGGGCGTGGGACGAGCATTTCAAGCGCACTAAAGAGCGCATGCCTTTTGCAATCTGATGTGCTCTGTCTTGCTCCTGCCCCCCCCAGCTGCAGCATAGTCGGCTTTGCTAGGGCAGGGCGTTGCTCGCGCATAAGGGCAGGCGCGGGCGGAGTGGCCAGCTGAAGTCGCGACTCGTCGTGGCATGGGGATCGCCGCGAGAACACCTCCCTGCCCGGCTCCTTGGCTCAATCCCTCCACATCGTCACCCTCTCACTTCCTCATGGTGCCCTGCAGTTGCCTTGCATCGCAATGTCTCCCCAATCTTTGATGCTCAGCTTGCGGCCATACTGTGGCACTGTGCCTCCTGTTCCGATACGCTACGCGTGGCGCAACCTGCAGCAAAACCAATGGCGCAATCATTGGCGCGAATTCTGGCGCAGTCGATTGCAAGACTCAGTACGATTCCCGTAGCGCCGTCTCATAGCGGGAACCCCGGGGAATCTTCAGGCGAAACCAATGGCGCAATCTCTGGCGTGAAATCCTCCTCAACCCGCGGTGCCGCCTATGGCACAACTGCTGGTCCCTGGCCCCCCGTTTGGTACAATGTCCAGTTGCTTGCGGGAAGTCCCGCCGCCGTGCCAGCCCAGCATTCACGGTGGCAGCTGTGCTAAGGGCCACGGGGCGGCCCCAGTGGGGTTTGGAACTGAATTGAAAAATGAAAGTAAATATTGGATTTCTTTTTTTCCCCATTCGCCCGAATGCGAGAACTCTTCGGAGACGTAAAGAAAATCAAAGGTTTCGGCCTCTTCGGGCTTTGGTCGAGGCCTTCTGGGAGCCCTCTTTGGCCGTCTTGGAGGCCTCTTGGGCCGTCACGGGGCCATGTTGATCCATCTCGGGGCCATCTAAGGCCGTCATGGAGGCCTATTGGACGATTTTGGCTGCGTTGGCGGCCTGCCGGCTCCATCTTGGAGGCCATCTTGGACATTGTGGGGGCGGTGGACAGCGCCTTGCACGTGTCTGGCCGCCGACACAGCTTCGCAAAGAGGGGGCGATGCACGCGCCTGGGTGCTTTCCGAGAGGGGGGGGGGGGCCCTCGATGATTTCAGAAGCACTGCCAGACAGCATGTGGTATTGTGGCGTGCCTCTACGTGCCGAGGGGCAAGGCGTCGAAGTCTGTCGGATTGCGATGGGCATTCTTTTCTTCGGGCACGCTCTGTGCGCTTCCGAGTCCAGAGCTCAGTGGCGATTCGACGAAACACGGGGTTCATCCAAAAACGCGTTTCAGGATGCCCTGGGTGGCCCATCGAGTGCCCAGGCTGCCTCCGGACAAGAGTGCCCCTGCGGCGTATGTTTGCCCAGGGCGGTGTTTTCCGTGGAGGCTTTCCGAAGGTGAGTGCATCGGTCTATATGCACTTGCGAGGCTTTCTACGAAGCCCGCCGAGCACCTTTAACAGGTCGTCGGCATTGCACCCGTTCGCCCCCAATTCCCTCCACCTCGGCCTCCAGCCTCCGTCGCGTGCTTCTCTCCCTCAGCTTCTCCTTCGCCGTGAATATTCGTCCCTATTGTAATCGTTGTCTTTTCGATATTCTTTAGGTTATTCCTCATTATTTGTACACTCTGTGTCCTTACCGCCACTCAAGCAGTGTCCGCAGGCAGGCGCATGTACGGCGTTGATTGGAACCCCATGGCCGCTGCACAAAGGGAAGCATGTGGGGGGAGATATCTTGCCTCAGCCCTCATTCGTGGACACCCCCCACGTTCTCGGCAGTCCTGGCAGAGTCGCCCAGCGGGGTGACGGGCGCGAGCGGGCAGGCGCGCGCAGACTCCTCCACCCCAGCTCTGCCACTATCCCCCCTGTCATTGCTTGCATTCCTCGGGATCTGGCATCGCCTCCAGGGCATGGGATGTCAGCATTTTCTCGCGAGGGCTAGCTCGGCAAGCCCAGCTGCGCCCCCCAGGGGAGTCCATCCGCCAAGGGCTGCCCCGCGACCGTGGCCGATGTGGTGGGGGCGAGTGCGGGCTTCTCGCAACGGCCGTTGGAATTGCCATAACGGTTTTTACATCATGTTACTGTCCTCCATCCGCGCGCCAGTGCTGCGAAATCCAGTTGCTCAAAACAGTCGGTCTGGGTCTGCCGCGGGAGGCCATGAAAGCCTGCGCAGTCGTGTCCTCCGCTTGCGCAGCGCACGTCGTCCGGCCGCTGAGCGCTCGTAGGGAGCGCCACCCCGAGGTCTGGTGCACACTTCCCCGTTGGATTGATCCCCGTGGAATCGCCCGTGCCGCGTTGGCCTTCGTCCGCACTGCGCACCGCAGTCCGAGCCCATGCAGTATCACAACAAGTACGTTCGCACATTGTGTTCGGACCTATATGCCTCCCGACAGCGCTCATTCTACGAGGAATCGCTTGCGGCTTGTCCGTGTTGAAGGACATGTCCGCCCCAGGGCCGATGCATTGCCGTTCACCCCGCATCATCTGGCGCGTGCGTTCCGGGGACACGTCCTCTGGGCCATGGGGTCGGCGCCTCTCCTTGGAAAATCTGGGTTCGAGGGATGTTGAGTGTCCGGGTCTAGCGTGTCCGGGTCTACGGGGCCCTGAAGCAGCAGCAGCACGGCCGCCCGCTGGTGCGCGGGAGGTGCACGCTTCGTCACCTCGTGTTCTTTCGTTCCCCCTAAAAGAGCATTGGAAACGTCAGGGGGCTGTTGTTTTGTCTTTGTTTTGCCGTGTACTGTCTGGTTCCATGCGTGCACTCTTGTCGTTTTGCCGTCTGAGTCTTGCCGTCCTTCTGCTCGATGCACGTAGACATTCATCGTACCGCGACCAAATCGGCGCCTGCAGACTTTGACGGAGGCGGGCGACGCAATAGCAGCAAGTTTTGAACATGAGAGATACAGCTGCGCCTCATCCTCCCTCCTGGTCGTCCTCCCCCTCCTCCTCGTCCTCCTCCCACTCCTCCTCCTCCTCGTCCTCCCTCCTCGTCCTCATGCTTCTCCTCCTCCTTCTCCTCCCTCTCCTCTTCCTCCTCCATCTCCTCCTCCTCCTCCTCCTCCTCCTCCTCCTTCTCCTCCTCCCCTCTTCCTCGTCCTCCTTCACCTCCCCGCGTGAGGTTTGGAGATTACGAGCGCGTCACTCCTCGACCTAACCCTCGGTGCGTTTCGCGCGGCGGGGAAGGGTGCGACAATTCAAAGCCCCCATCCGAGCCCGAAGGCATAGCAGAGGGTGGGTGAAGGATGAAGTGGAGGAGGGGTGAGAGGGGGAGGGAATCTTTTGCGTCTACTGCGAGTCCCCAGCTTTCCCGCCGGGCCAGCGCCCGATAGGCGAGTTGCGGACTTCGCGGCTTCTCGCCAGTGGCCCCAAGGGTGGCCCTTGGAGGGCCAACGTTGGAATCCGTGAAATCGGCGGGCGTCGTCATCGTCATGCGCGACCGTTTTGGCTCAAACATCGCACAGCCCAGCTCAGCCCAACCACCCCTCTTTGGGATCCTGCAGAGGATGGCGAAGCGGGATCTCGCCTGCTTGTGTCCTCTTCCGGTCGCCTCCACCCTCCTCGTGACTTCCGCCTTTGCCCCCCCCCTCCGGTTCCTCCTACAGGAGGACGCCCCGATGCCAGCCGCAGGTCCAGCGAGAGAGCCTCCACATCGTCGTCCTCCTCCTTTTTGTTCCGCCCCCTTCCCTCTTCCTCCTCCCCTCCTCCTCCTCTTCCTCCTCCTCCTCCTCCTCCTCCTCCTCCTCTTCCCTCCTGTTTCATTTCCTCTTCCCTCCTCCTCCTGTTCAGCCTGCTCCTGCTCCGCCGCCGTCTCCTCCTCCTCCTCCTCCTCCTCCTCCACATCGTCCTCTTCTGTCTCCTCCCCCTCCTGCCCCTCTCCCCTCGCAGGAGCAGGACCAGCTGCGGAAGAGGCGCGCGCAGATGCAGCGCCGCGGCGACAACGTCGAGAAGGACGACCGCGAGTTCGACAACTACCGGAGCCTGGAGCCCACCGGGGGCCGGGACGGGGCCCTACAGTTCAGTCAGGCATGTCCCTCTACAGGAGGAAAATTCAAATATAGTAAAAACAAAAATAGTCTCGGGACGATTGTTCGACTACCTTGTTGGCTCTTTTTGGAGTTCTTTGGCTATGGTTTTTTCTTCCAAAATCCCCGCCTGTAGGAGGACATGCCCGACCTAACCCCACAGTCGGAACTGATGCAATTACCCCGCACAGTGAGGATGAGCGATTTTCCAAGGTGACTCTTGCATGCTTCCCCTTCGGTCCATCCTTGGTCGCTTTCGCTGGCCGCGCCCCGCTCGCACAGTGCCGGCACGGCCTTCTGAGGGCCTTGCATCCTTAATTACCGTGCGTCCTTGTTAGACGGGTTGAAGAGGAAGGATGGGTCACTTTCCCAAGGGTACCCGTTCATCCTTACCTCCTCGGCACATCGTCACCATTGTCGATGGCCAGCCCCTCCCGGAAAGCCTCGACATGCGCGTCCCAGGGGCTTGCGTCCTTATCGCGCATCCTTGCAATCGGTGCAGCCCCTCCCGGAAAGCCTCGACATGCGCGTCCCAGGGGCTTGCGTCCTTATCGCGCATCCTTGCAATCGGTGCTGACTGTACGGACAGGAATCAGGAGGGGAAAAAACACACAGACACAATGAATCGTCCGCTCCCAGGGAAATTTGGGAAAATATGGGAAGTGGGGGGGAAGATGAAAACCTAGAACATATGGGAAAATACGGGGAATCCTTTTATTTGTGTGTATCTATTTGTGTGTCCCAGGGCCCCTTCGAGGAAGTGGAGCACCAGCGGAACCCTCCCTGTTTGAGGCTCTCTTGCCTGGCTGGTGCTCCGCAGCTCCAGCGCGTCTCGCCGGCTCTTGCCGAGCACGTCGGCGACCGCCCCTCGCTGCGGACTGCAGAGTTTTTGAGGTTCCCGCCCTCGAGGCCCCAGCCCTCGGGGCCCCGGGGGGGCTGTGCTCGATGGGTTACAGTCGGGGCGCTGAAGAAGGAGCCCTTTTCGCTGGGGAGGGGCTCCGTGTTCCTCAAGTGTTTCTCAGCTTGCCTCGGGTTTTCCTTATGTCTTCGACGGGAAGTCGAAGTTTAACCCATGGAAAAAAGGGGGCCTCGTTCCTCATTTAGGGCTCCTTAGGTCAACGCCCCGACTGCAGGGGTCGGGAGCTGCGGGAGGCCTGGGGAGGGGCCTGGGGGCGGTTCTGCCAGGCCTTTGCGAGGCCGACCGCTCTTTTTCAATCCTCTTCCTCGCCTTTTGCTGTCCTCTCGTTCGATGTCTCCCTCCTGCTCCCCCTCCCTCCCCCCCGATCCGTGCTCCTCCTTCTAATTACGGCTCGTCCTCCCCCTCGTCTTCCTCATGTCTTCCAGGTTGGGCGGCGCCGACGCGGTGCATGCTGCCAGGTACTCTTCATAGCACAGTCGAGCCCACCATGACCGCTTGCGAGACAGCCGGCACTCCTGAGCAGACCGACCATGCAAATCGAAGGGTGTCGTTGTGCCCTCTTTATCGCTTTTGAGCTCGAAGAAGAAAGAACGCCATAAACATAAACTGTTTGGCGCTCCGCGCGGATCTGTTGGATCCGGGCTGGGCCCCCCCCGGCGGCGCCTCCGGCGCCGCCCCTGGCGCGTTCAACGCGCCAGGGAGGGGGCATCCAGCGCAGATCCAGGACATCCGCGCGGAGCGCCAAGTGTTGTTGTTGGTGTTGTTCTTCTTCTCATCAGTATTTGTTATCATTATTAGTATTGTTATTATTATATGTTTTCTTCGTCTTCTTTGAATGTGTCCTCGGAACTTCTGGGGGCAAGGTTACTCTGGCCCCATCCCGTGCCAGCAGATGTCAAAAGGGCCCGGTGGCCAGCGCTCGGGGTGCAAGAATAGTCCGGGGACGATTTTTCTACCATCGTTTGACTATTGGAGAAGCCTGACGGCCGGTGCCGCCGACCCTGATCGAAGGGGCTAGGAGGGGGAGGAGGAAGCGAAGGAGGACGAGGAGGAGGAAGAGGAGGAGGACGAGGAGGAGGAGGACAGGGACGAGCACAAGGACGAGGAGGAGGAGGGGGAGGAGGGAGGAGGAGGATGAGGAGAAGGAGGAGGAGCAGGAGGAGGAGGAGAAGGAGGAGGAGGGAGCCCTCGCTCATCAGTTGCCGCTGCCCTGACGTGCTTCTTGGAGGGTTCGAAAAGGACGTTGAGAAAGAAGGAGGAGAAGACGGAGGAGAAGGATAATTTCCAAAGGACGGTAGGAAAGGCAAGAGGAAAAAGACGAGCAGGAGGAGAAGGAGAAGAACGAGGAGGCGGAGCAGGAGGAGGAAGAGGAGGAGGAGGACGAGGAGGAGGAGGACGAAGCGGAGGAGGAGGCGAAGGGGAAAAAGGAGGACGGCCAGGATGAGGAGGAGGAGGAGGAGGTGGAGGAGGAAAAAAGGAGGGGAGGGAGAAGGAGGCGGATGAGGAGGAGCGGAAGAGCGGGGAGGAGGAAGGAGGAGGAGGAGCCGGAGGAGGAGTGCACGGAGGAGGAAGGCAGAGGACAAGGAGGAGGAGGAGGAGGGAGGAGGCGGAGGAGGAGGAGGAGGAGGAAGCGGAGGAGGAGGATGGCGCAGGAGGAGGAAGGAGGAGGAGGAGGAGGAGGAGGAGGAGGAGAGGAGGAGGAGCGAGAAGGAGGAGGCTGTTGAGCGGAGGAGGAGGAGGAGGCGCAGGGCGAGAAAGGAGGATGAGGAGGAGGAGGAGGAGAAGGACGGCGTGATGTGGAGGAGGAAGGCGGATTTGGAGGTGGCAGGAGGAAGAGGAGGAGGAGGAGGAGGAGGAGAGGAGGAGGAACAGGTGGAGGAGGAGGATGGAGGAGGAGGAGCAGGAGGAGGAGGAGGTGAAGGAGGAGGAGGGAGGAGGAGGACGGAGGACGGAGAGGAGGAGGGAGGGAGAAGGAGGAGGATGTTGGAGCAGGAGGGAGGAGGAGGAGGAGGAGGAGGAGCAGTGATGAGGGAAGAGGAGGAGCAGGACGAGAGAAGGAGGATGAGGCGGGAGGTGGAGGATGTGGAGGCAGAGGGAGGAGTGGGAAGCGGATTTGGAGGTGTGGAGTGAGGGAAGAGGTGAGGAGGAGGAGGAGGAGGAGGAGGAGGGAGGAGGAGGAAGTAGGGGAAGCGTGGAGGAGGCGGTAGGAGGAGGGGAGGAGGAGGAGGAGGAGGTAGGAGGAGGGATGAACGAGGAGGAGAAGGAGGATGGTAGGAGGTATGAGGAGGAGGAGGCAGGAGGAGAGGAGGAGAGGAGGAGGAGGTAGGTAGGAGCAGGAGGAGGGGGAGGAGGAGCAGGAGGTGGAAGAGAGGAGGAGGACGAGGAGGAGGAGGCGGAGGAGGAGGAGGATGAGGAGAAGGAGGAGGCGGAGGAGGAGGAGGAGCAGTAAGACGAGGAGAAGGAAGGAAGAGGTGAAGGAATAGAAAGAGGATTCGGAGGTGGAGGCGAAAGAGGAGGAGGAGGAGGAGGAGGAAGAGGAGGGGGAAGAGGAGGAGGAGGAGGAGGAGGAGGAGGAGGGGGAGATGAAAAAGGGTGAGGCGAAGGAGATAAGAAAGGTGAGGAGGAGGAGGAGAGGTGGAGGTGAGGAAGTGAGGGAAGGAGGCAGGAGTACGAGTGAGGACAAAGATGATGGACGTGGTTGTTGATGATGATGATGATGATGATGATGATGTTGATCGATGATGATGATGATGATGCTGATGCTGATGTGATGATGATGATTGATGATGATGATGATGATGATGATGATGATGATGGTGATGCTGATGATGATGATGATGGTGGTGGTGGTGGCGGTGATGATGATGATGCTGATGATGATGATGATGATGGTGGTGATGCTGGTGATGATGATGATGATGATGATGATGATGATGATGATGATGATGATGATGATG
Source organism: Prorocentrum cordatum (assembly GCA_963575745.1). Classification (NCBI taxonomy): domain Eukaryota; class Dinophyceae; order Prorocentrales; family Prorocentraceae; genus Prorocentrum; species Prorocentrum cordatum. The sequence goes on along the minus strand of CAUYUJ010003825.1, from coordinate 378,031 downwards.
ATGATGAGTAGGAGGAAGAGAAGGAGGAGGGGGAGGAGGAGCAGGAGGAGGAGGAGGAGAAGGAGAAGGGGGAGGAGGATGAGGACGAGAAACTCCTCGCCACGCCCTCCGGGCTTCTCGAAGGCTGCCGGGGGAGTCGGATCTGAGGGGGGGCTCCCCGGGTCCCCCCCGAGACCCGCGGGTCCGCCCCTCCCCCCACCCACACACACACACACACACACACACACACGATTTTTCTATCATCGTTTGACTATTTTCTATGTTTGTTGTTTTTTGTTTGCCTCCAAAATCCGCCTGTGAAGGACATGCCCGGCCTGGAGCTAATTCAGAGCTCAGGTTATCAGCGTCGTGCCCCCACTTCTGCTGCGAGGGATACGGTCAACCCGCACGGGAAGGATGGGCAACCTTCCCGAGGGCATACCGGTACACCCTTGCAACCTTGCCTCCTGTGTCCACCCTTGGCCAGTCTCGTTCGTCGCGCCGCGCTCGGAAAGCTTCGACATGGGCGTCCAGGGTGATGGGCCTGTTTTCCACCACCACCACCATAAGTTGGAGGGGGGAGGTGGTCCTCCTCCTCCTCCTCCTCCTCCTCCTCCTCCTCCTCCTCCTCCTTCTCGTCCTCCTCCTCCTCGTCCTCAACCATCTCCTTCCCCCCTCCAACTTATGGTGGTGGTGGTGGAAAACAGGCCCATCACAGGGCCCTTGCATTCTAACCGCGCGTCCTTGCGATACGGGCCGACGGCAACCCGGAGCTCAGACCATCGGCGGCGCGCCCCCCGCAGCCCTGCTGCGAAGGGCACTCTGTCCACGCTCTCGGAGGCAGCGCAGAGCAGGGGCCGCCACCGCTCTTCACGGTGCTCCTCTTGTGGTTCGATTCCTATCTTCGGGGGCGGAAAAGAGGGGGGTGATGACTAGGGGGGGGTGGATGTCATGGCGCGGGCCATGATATTTCCCCAGATTTCATGGCGCCTCTTCTTATTTCTTTACGTCCCTGGACCCCCCGCTGGGCCGCGCACATGCCGCCGGTCATGATTTGCACCCCCCCCTCTTGGACACCCCCCTCTTGGCCGCTCCCGATATCTTCAGCCGCTTGCGGGCAGTAGTCATACCCATGTCCAGGGCGTCTTGGGCTTTCGTGGAAGGGGCGCCGCAGGGCCGAGGCGCACCGGATGCGGAGAAGGTTCGAGCCTCTCGTAGGGGCCGGATTTTTATCCGTATCCAGTGCTCCTCGGCGTTCTGGGGAAGGGAGCCCTGTGCGCTATGACGCGCGCTTAGGTCCTGCCACCGTGGCACGCCAAGTACCTGATATCCAAACCTTTTTGGGGGAGAGGGGGGGGGGCTTTTTTTGAGCATCCTCAAACTGAACACGAAAATCCCTCGGAAAGTATTTCCTGCGTATTTTCTCTGTTCTCTGAGAGATCTACAGAACCAGGCTAGGCGACCCAATATAAGATATGGGCACAAAAGTTTTGCCCGCTGCCCGACGTGGTGGGGCGCGCCAGGGCTGCCGCGGGCTTCCGACACGTGCGCTGCCACGGCCTTGCCTGCCAAGGATGCTGCCGTGTCTGGCAGCCGTTCACCAGCCTCGAACGTGTCCCTATTCTTAAGGTAGACACGCCAAGAGGCGATGGCAATCTTAGGGATCCGCCCTCAAAACGTAAGGGGATCCCTCAGATTGGCATCGTGATGAGGAGATGCCCAGCATAGGGATAGGGAAATGTTTCAGGCTGGTTAGCCATGGTCGGTTTCGAACTCTCCGCCCAGGGCGGACGCCGCCGTGAGCATTCGTATGCGTCTTGTGTGAAGTCGGGCCTGTTCCTCTACGTGGAGAATCTTCAAAAATGGTCAAAACATCGTCTGGGGAGTATGTTTTGAATCTTTGTTTTGGCTATTTTGGGGTATTTGTTGATATTTTTTGTTTCCGGTTTCCCTGTGACCCCGCCTGTGCCCCTACAGGGGGATATCCCCCTGTAGGGGCATAGGCCCGACCTAAGTCTTCTATGTGTGTTTTTGGTTCATCGACTGCTTCCCAGCCCCTCGAGCTCATTCTCGGCCGATCTGCCACGACGCGGTGGAGGCGCCCTTTGCGCGCTCCCTCCCTCCGCCCCGAGCCCTCCAGCCCCGGGCCCTGCCGCTGGTTGGCACCGCTCTGGCAACATGCGCCCGCGCCGCCACTCCGCACGGGCTTGTGGGGTGGGCCGGCGACGCGCCTCGCGGGCGGCTGCGCATGCCCCCCCCGAAGAGGGCGGGCCGGCGCGCGCGGCGGTGCCAGCCTCCTCGCGCATGTCTGCTCGCCGTGGGGGAAGCCTGAAGGAAGCGGGCCCTCAGCTTTTTTAGCCGCTTTCGAGCTCTCGGGGGCCTCCACGGGGCCCCAGTATGGTCAGAGAACGGCTCGGGGTGATGATCTCGTCCTGGGGGAAGGCCCCGGGCTCCGGGGCCCGTTTCCCTCAGGACCCGCTTCCCACCGGGCTCCTGTCCAAAGTGTACCTTTTCCTGCACGTCCACTTCGGCACCGCCTGATCCCTGGGCTTCGCCCTCTCCCGGCCGCGCGAGGCCCCGCCTTCTCCCGCCCGTTCTCTGGTAATTGAAGCTGTGCGCGTCCTGCTTAGCCTTCAGCGGAAGAGGCTCGCTCTCGCCCTGCAGATCAAAGTTTTTGGTGGTGCGCTGGACAGTCGGGGCTGGGCGTTCGGTCGTCAGGCGTTGGAAGCCAGAGCAGCGAGCGCTCAAAGGGTTCGCTCGAGGTCCTCGCTCATGCCTTGCGGCAGCCCCGCGCAGAGTGCTAGGAGAGAAGCGCCAGGCTCGGAGCCTACGCCGGAGAGAAGGACAGGAGGAGGAGGAGGAGGAGAAGGAGGAGAGGAAGAAAAAGGAATCGGAGGGGGATAAAAGCGACGAGTACGAGGACAGGAGATGAGCAGGGCATCCAGTGCCCAACGCCTGGCCTCACGAATCCAGGTACGGACCCAGGCATGGAGGAGGGAGCAGGAGGGAGAGAGGATCACCCTTTTGCTTTCGTGGTGAGTGCCCCCCACCCAGTGAGCAAATGGAAGCGTGGGAGCATGCAAACGGGGCTGATTTTCACATAAATGGGTGAACTGGGCCATCCACGCGTCTCCCGTTGACGCGGTTTTTCGTTAGCCTATTGTTGCAATGTTGTCGTGACAGTTTATGATGATATTCTCTCGCGTTGAACAAGATCCCGCGTGTGTAAATTGCATTATGAGCGCACGCGCATGGAGCGATTCCCACAGCGGGTGACTCGGTTTACACGCCGCTGCGGTTATCCGCCTGCGCTGAATGCCTTTGACAATACGATGTGGCTCACTTTCGTTTTGGTACGTTAGGTCTTGCTTTAATGGGCTCCTTCAATTGGGATATCACGTCAAGCATCCGACGGATGCACTGCATCCTGCGTGCGGGCATGCAGGGGCGGTTCCAGCCTGGTCGCCCGTCGATCAATCACCCATCGACACAGGTGCGCATTGAGCAAGGCGGCGTGTTTCCAGTTCCATTGTTGGGAACGTGGGGTCACCGCACGGGTTCACATGTTGGTTTTCGTCGTCAGATGCAGTGGAGACCCATGCTGAGAAACATCCTGTTTGCCTCCAGGGGGCCCTGTATTTCTGGGGTGTCGACGGTTTTGCTATGGAAAGCGTGACGTTCCCATTCCACAAATCTATGGACATCTTGGGGTCTCAGAGTTGGGTTTCTTGTGGAATGGTTCTTCTGGTCGAGTCCATACTGTATGGCTTCTTGTGAGGAAGCCCTGTTGAGGTGATACTGTGGGCGGCATGCAGTGCGCGGTTTCCGCCAGAGCAGATGACGCAGGTCGGCCACAACTTGTTGTGGATACCCGTTGGCTCAGGTATTCATTCAACAACATGAGGTGTTCCCAGGCTTCTCTAAGAACTTGAAGTCTACTGTGAAGGCGCGTTTCATTCGGACTGTGCGCGAAGCAGCCTTCCCGTGTATAAGCCACATCGCCAGCGCCGGTATACGAGGGCGATTCCACAATAACGGGTGGCCCCAGTTAACCAAGCCACATGGTCACCCGTTGTTGGTGTCACCCGTTGGGCCAGGTCTACATTGGTTCCATATTGGGCTTGTATTAGGCGTTTGGCGGTAAGCGTGTTGCCCGTCAATCAATGTTATGAGGTATGCTGGTGTGCGCGGGGGAATGATTTTCCACTGGATCTGGAATCGCCCGGGTCACCTGCTGCTTCGGTCAGCCGCTAGCTCAAGTGCGCATCGTAGAAAGTTGGCCCATCCTCACGCCCATTCTCCGTGGTGGCTTCTTTTTCTTATGAAAATAGACGTCCGCCATGACGAGCAAGAAATTTAGGGATCGGCACTCGCGCGCACCGCTTGGACATCTGCATGAGCACATCACGGTGCGCATGCCCCGCCTGGCCTTCCTTGTAATCGGGCTTCAGTGCTGCGCGCGATGGAGGAGTGCCCCACGCGCGCGCGCGCGCGTTGCGGCGCTGGCCCGTCCTGCAGGACACACCGAAGAGAGCTCCACAGCGCACGCAGCAGGGCCTCTCAGTCTTGCGCTGCACTGGGGCTCCCCAGCGCGCGCGCCAACAGGATGATTCCCGCGCGGCACGTGCGGTGCCCCGCGCGTCCAGCACTGCCAGCAGTGGACTCGGCAGCACCTCGTGGGAGCCTCGAATACCACCTGGCTGGCTCCTGCGAAGCGGCGCTCGCCGACGCCACATCGGCGCGAGTCGACACACCTCGACGCTGCTGCGGCGCGGCCGCATCGACTGCCAGACGCCAGGCGACGCCCGTGCGCCAGTGCATTCCTAAAGGCGGAACTGCGACGGCAGATACGGCAGTCGTGGAATTTTTGGATTCCCAGATCCCGATCTACTTC
>CAUYUJ010003825.1:348240-373058 GCA_963575745.1 Prorocentrum cordatum | reverse complement strand
TCCGCCCTCAGTTTTAACCCCGATTTCCTTTTACATCTCTGGGCCCGTCTTGGAGGCTTCTTGGGCCGTCTGCAGGCCGTCTTGAACCACGCTGGGGCCATCTGAGGCCGCCATGGAGGCCTCTTGGGCGATCATGGCGACTTGGAGACCTGCCAGTTCCATCTTGGGGGCCGTCCTGGGCATCTTGGGGGCGTTGGAGAACGTCAGGGACGCGTCTGCCCGCCGACAGAGCCTCGGAAAGAGGGGGCGATGCACGCGCCTGGGTGTTTCCTCACAGGGGGGCGGGGGGGGGGCTTCGGGAAATTACAGAAACCCTGCTAGACACCACTCGGCACTCTAGCACGCCTCCACGTGCCAGGGGGCACGGCGGCGGATCTTAGAACCGTGCGCGCGCATCCGAGCGACAGGGATGGGAGGGGACAGGAGGAGGTAAGGGAGGGTGGCAGGGGCCAAAGCGCAGTCCGCCGAGCTGCAAAACGAAATGAACGTGTCACGACATGTTGGGCCCGGCAGCTCGTGACGCAACGAAAATGTCACGAATTTAGGTTCTCTGATGCGGCAAGATGCGATGACAGTGCGGTGGCCGTGGCCCGAGGAGGACGGGATAGGGAAGGGATGGAGGGGGAGGAGGGGGGGACGTGCGAGGCGAGAGAAATCCACGTACCACGCACACACAAACTGCACTGCCACAGGTGGCGCCCACGCCGCGAAAACAACGGCTGAGGAGGAGGTGGAAAGAGTCTCTGCGAAATAGAAAGGATGAGGAGAAAGTGGGCGGACGAAGGAGTGGAGCAGGTAGAGGGGGTGTTGGTGAAAACGAAGAGGTAGCAGGAGGGAGTGGAACACCGTCGAACTACAAAGCACCAGTTGGAGGACGGCGTTGAGGAGACAGTCAGGATCGTGTTGGACTCGTGGAGTTCTGGCATCGTCTCGATGCCAACGCCTCTTGCGCTTCGGGTCGGCCTTGCTGAGGACTCTGGACAGGAGCGCCGTGCGAGTCCCGCTCGAGGCGTGCCGAACAGTGTCTGCGGCGACATTCGCCTATTGGCCACGCTCGCAGGGCAGCTTCTGATAGCGGATGGGCCAGCGAGCCGATCTGACAGCAGAGTACCGGTCTGGACATCGGTCGCCCCAGGGAGGCGCAACAAATTAGAACCAAAGCGCGCGTGCAAGCGTGTAGGTGGCGCGCCCCACCGTTTCCATAAAAGTGACCCTCCAACAGCGTTTGCATAAAAAAGGGCGCACCTCTCGGGGCTCCTTTTCGGCCCTCAGGTGTCAGGAAAACGCTTCCCACAGTGCGGCCCTCAGGTGATTGGAACACGGTTCTCGCATTTCGGCCCTCAAGGGTCCCCCTTGACGTTTGCATAAAAGAGTCCGCCCCCACCGTCTGCATAAGAGTGTCCCCCCCCCCTCGGTGTACCGGGGCCTTCCGGGTACACCGTGGGGGGGGGGGTCGGTGTCCCATTTTGGTCGGTTCTGGGGTGGCTGGGGACGCCCCTCCAGAACCCCATGACGGGGTCAGAGGCCGCCTCGGGAGGGCCCCGACAGGGCGCTGGCTGGGCTCCAAGACGGGCGAAGAATTTGTGTCAATGGAAATCTTGACGCAAACCGGGTCTCCGAGCGGTCGGGAGGGGTCTTTCGAGCATACGGGGGGGCTCTTGTGGCCGTATGGAGCCGATCTTGGGCCGTCTTGGAGCAGGCCGGGAGCGCCTTGGGCCCTGTGGAGGCCCTTCCCTGGCGCCAGGCCGTCCAAGAGCCGTCGGGACGAAGAATTTGTGTCAATGGAAATCCTGACACAAACCGGGTCTCGGGCTTCCCTAGCCCAATGCCGGGCCTCCTCCTACAGAGCCTCCGCACCTCCAGCCCACCAGGCACCCCACTCCCTCCCCCAAAGACGGGCTGGGCGGGCGCAGCCCCCCCGTCACCTGAAGCCCCGCTGGCAGGAAACGTTTTCTGGTCACCTGAAGGCCGAAAATGGGCCCCGAGAGGTGCGCCCTTTTATGCAGACGCTGGGGGGGTTCGGCATCCCATTTTCGATGATTTTCGGGGTCTCCGTCGTGGCCTGCCCCGGGTCGGGGGTGATCTGGCCTTCCGTAGCCGTCTGCTTCAAGTTGCGTCTGCCTCAAGCTTTCGTGATCGGGGGCCTCTTGGGGTAATTCCTGTGGTGCTTCTGCGCTGCTTCTTGGGGTACATCCAGTGGGGCTTCTGCGCTGCCTCTTGGGGTAATGCCAGTGGTGCTTCTGCGGTGCTGTCGTGTTCGGGCGCTTCCTGTGGTACTTCCAGTGGTGCTTCTGCGCTGCTTCTTGGGGTACTTCCAGTGGTGCTTCTGCGTTGCCTCTTGGGGTAATTCCAGTGGTGCTTCTGCGCTGCCTCTTGGGGTAATTCCAGTTGTGCTCCCGCGGTGCTTTCGTGATCGGGTGCTTCTTGGGGTAATTCCAGTGGTGCTTCTGCGGTGCTTCTTGGGGTAATTCCTGTGGTGCTTCTGCGCTGCCTCTTGGGGTAATTCCAGTGGTGCTCCTGCGGTGCTTTCGTGATCGGGTGCTTCTTGGGGTAATTCCAGTGGTGCTTCTACGGTGCTTCTTAGGGTAGTTCCAGTTGTGCTTCTGCGCTGCTTTTTGGGGCCCTCTGCGGAACCATTTTGGGGTTCTACTGGGCAGCATTTGAGGGCCCTGGAGGGCCCCGAGGCAGCCCCAGGATGGCGCCAAAAGGGGCCCATAACGGGCTCAAGTCGGGTGTGCACTTGGACACCGTACTTCGGCCCTTCTTGGGCTGCGCTGTGGGCCCTCGCAGATCCTCCTGGACACCCTTGGAAGGCCGCATGAGAGCTGAGCGGGCCACACGTTGCGTCCATAGCGATGTTGTCTGGGATTTTCGGGGTCCTCTTGGAGCCCTGTTCGGGCCCTGTGGGGCCCTTCTTGAGGCTACCGTCGGGCCTCTTGGGATTTTCCCAAGGGTTTGCAGAGGGCTTCCCATGGCTATGCAGGGATCTCGTCTTGCCAGGGTTCGAGACCCGGCGGGCCTCCAAAAAAATGAATCAAGGTTGAAGGGCGGACAAATCTTGCCCCCCTGCATGCCATCGGTCGATTGGCGCTCGCAGGCCGCATCACCGTCGTCTAAGCACCAATCATCCCACAGCCGTTTCTCCTCCAGCTCGTTTCGGTAACGCACTCATTGAACACAATGGGAGATTTCAATGATGACGATGCGTTGTTCGACCCCGGGAAGGTTGAGAGGAAACCCAAACGCAGAGAAGGGGAAACACGTGCAGGAGTCATCTCCGCGTCCTCCTCTGGCGGTGACGGAGGGTTCGGTGCAGCAGCGTTGCGATTCTCGAAGATGTCGGATTATTCCGGCAGGATCTCTTTCGCAGCACAGGCGTCAGTTTTGGGAGTTCCGTTGCATGATGACGGCCCGCGGATCTGGTGGGAGCTGCGGGAATTCTATTACAAGCTCGGCTTCAACGCCAAGGGTAGGGACCTTGCCACGTACCTTCGCCACAAGAAGTTCTCAGATCGCATGGGGAAGCTCTTGGACTTCTTTGAAATGGACGGCGACGTGCACATGCGGCCCTCCCGTAAGCAGGCTCGGTCAAAGGGTGTCAACGACGAATGTGAGCTCACAAAGTACCACGACATCGAAATCATGTCCTCAACGGCATGGGCGCTTCTTTTCCTGATGAGCATGAAATCTAGCAATAAACCTGCCGTGCGTCAGAAGGCCCGGGATATCTTCACGGCTTTCTCTCGCGTCTCTGGCAGCCAGCTACCAGTGCTCTTAAACTCAGGGTGGGAGTTGCCAGATTGCTCCGGTTTGCGATGCCAGGGCGACTGCGTCCATCAGCGCGCTCTGTTCGACACGATGGTGAAAGAATATGGGGAGGGCTGGCGACAGGATCGGGCTTCTGAGTTTCTGTGGGCGGCCCAGACCGGGCAGTGCGAGCGCATGGACACATTCGTCTTCCAGGTGTTCTGGCAGCTGGCCGAATTGGTGGACGCCAACACGGAGCCAGAGGGCGGGCTGCAGGGCACGAGCGAGGGCACCCCAGTGTTGCAGGGCGCATGTCGCAGCAGGCGCATGACCAAGCACTGGCTGACGCAAAATGGCATTGGAGTCATCAGGTCTAGCAGTGGTTTGCAGTACTCGGAACATGCCCCCCGAAGCCGCGACGCGGCGCGCGAAGAGGGCATAGTCATGAATAAGTATCATGCTTTCTGGGCTGCGCAGCTGGACAAAGCAAGCCACGTCGCACTGGCACCTGATTGTCTTTCGGGCCCCCCTGAGCTGCTGAACACCGCGGTGAGCCTGCCCCTGGCGGACGGCATCTCTGGATGGTTACCTTTACAGGTGCCCTGTCATTGGGGGGGGGACGCTCGGCGGGCACGGCCACGCACGCGGCTACAAACGTCAGGGCCGACGATCCTGTCAGAGCCCCCCCTGGGCCCCCGAGGCATGCGCGGCGGCTGCCCTGGCGGTTGTCGGCCGCAGGTCGTTGAGCGTTTTTTTTTTTTTGCTGCACTGCAGGATTGGGGTCTGTGTCCGGGTTTAGGGGGGGTTTGGGAGGCCTTTAGGCCCTGTGTCCGGGTTTATTCCTGGAATGTTGCAGCGCCGGGTTTTTTCGTGCCGCCGTCTGGCCCCCTGGCGCGCCCTGCTCCCCTCAGGCGCTCCCAGCGCTGAAGACGACCTTGCGGGGCCTCGGACTGGGCCAGGCAGCGGCCAGGACCACCTGGCGCTCAAGGCTCCGCACGCAGCTCCTGCACCATCGGCGCCGGGCCGCCGCGGCGGCTGTCAGAAAGAAGAAGGCGTCTGACTCTCTGCAGCGCGTGGCTGCTTATCCACTGGCCATCTGCCTGCCCCGCCGCCGAGCCTAGGACGCGGGGCCTCGGTTCTTGGATTATTCGTGGGTCTGTCGGGGGGCCTGTGGAGGCTCCTTGGGGGACCCCGCGCGGGCGGCTTTTGGGGGGGGGAGGGGCTCTTTCGCGGGCCTCTGGAAGGTCTCGCGGGGGCCTCCAGAGGGCCCCCCATAGACCCATCGAGGGCCCGCGAGGCCTCCCGGGTGATTGACGGTGCTCTCGGATGCCACCTTGGCGCAGGAGGGCTTCCAGGGCTCACTGTGTGCTTTCTACTCCGGGCCCGGGAACGTCCAGGAAACATGTTGCATTGAGGTAGCGCTCGCATCGGGAAGCGTCGTTCGGCTGGCCCTGGGGGTGCCGGGGAGCGCTCGGGAACTCCCAGACCTCGCGGGCCCCCGCCCCGCTTAGGGCACTTCCTTCAGTCTATGCGGGGAGGGCGCAGGAACCCAAATACCCCCATGCGGTGCCTCGCAGCACGGTGGCGGACCATACCGGCCGTGCACTCGACCACGCACTGAGTCTGGTCAACTGCGGGCTGCGCCGTTGGGCGAAAACGGGGAGTTGCTCGCCTTTGAGCTCCACGGAGAGTCGTTACACGAAACCTTGCAAAAGGCCCTACCCGTTCGAGGTCCCCGACGGTGTGGAGGGCCACCGGTCGTGCGTGTTCGACAGCAAGTCAAAGAAGACCCGGTATGACATCTCCTGGGGCCCCATTTCCAGCCATCCAGTGTGCAGCATCGTTGCCGACGAGGGGCCTAAGGACAGCCCCATGTGGGTGTGGTTGGCCAGCCAACTCCGTATTCTGAGTACCATGGATCCGTTGCACCGGTGCCCGCGGGACATGTACCTCGCTGCTTCGGGCTGCGGGTGTTGGCAGATGATCCTCGACACGAGCGCGGTGTTCAACTACGACCACGCGCCGTTCCTCACGGAAGAGAACTTCTCCAAGTCGATGGAGGCGGTCCAGGCTTTCGCCTTGCACGCCTCGCCCGACGACGAGTTGTTACTGGAGTCGTTTCAGGACGTCTGCGAGGCCATGGGCGACTCCCCCCCAGACTTCGGCTCCGAGGACCACGTGAAGCGAGTAATCAACAACATGCCGCACCACAGGGCCTTCACAGCACTGACAGAGAAAGTGAAGTGGACCCGTTGGGGCTCGCATTATTCTGCTGCGTCTGAGTTCCTGGGGATTATTAGTGACGCTTCGCGTGTCCCCGCCCGGCCATCCGGATCTGATTAACAGGCGAGTTGTCTTAACAGAGGAAGCGGAGCAGCACGCAGTGGCACACCAAAGCGGATTGGGGGCTACATGTGGCTTCCGCGGTCCTTCCGAAGGATTTGCAACAGGCGGCGGAGCGGGAGTAAGGGAGAGGACGGTGACGACGAGGAGGGCGAGGGGGGGGGCCAGATGTGGGAGGATTGGGGAGAGGTGGAGGCTGATGCCGCGGGAGATGTGGTGGCAACGACGACGGCTACGACGATGACGACGACCACCACGAATTCAGGAATCATCCATAGAGGCCTTCGTGTCCTTTCCCCTTTGCAGCCTCTGGAATTTCTTGACGCTTCACGCATCCCCACCCGCCCATCCAGGAGCGACGCCCGAGCGAGTTGAGGTGATCAGGGAAGTGTGGGAGCGTCGCAGGGGATCGCCGAACCGTGCGAAGGAGGGAGGAGGATAATGATGCTGGATGGATGGATGATGGAGTGGGGAGAAGGATGTGCATAGGATGAGGAGGAAGAGGAGGAGCAAGAGGAGAATGATGAGGAGGAGAAGGAAAGGGAAGGCGAGGAGGGGGAGGATAATGCGGCAGGAGGAACACGGACGAACGGAAGAATCAGAAAATTATTGAATGACTCGGAGTCTCCCCGGGTGTCCCGTGGAAGGTTTTTGGGAGCCCCCAGAGGGTGCCAAGAGGGCCCAAGACGGCTCCAAGGGGGCCCAAAACCAGCTCTATCATGATAAAACTGGGTTGGGGCCTTGTCGGGGTCCTCTTGGGGCCCGCCTGGCCCCCTCTTGAGGCCACTCGGGAGCCCTCCCACCCTGTCCTGGCCCCCTCTTGAGTCTTCAAGAGGATCCCCAGACGGCTCCAAGAGGCCCCCCAGACGGCTCCAAAAGGGCCCTGGAGGGTGTCACTTTCAGGGGCGCTGAAAGTGACACCCTGAAGGGCCTTCTTGTGGTCCCCTTGGGGCCCTCCTGGCCCCCTCTTGAAGCCCCTCGGGAGCCCTCCCACCCTGTCCTGGCCCCCTGTTGGGGCTCCTGGAGGACCCCCAGACGGCTCCAACAGGCCCCCAAGACGGCTCCAAGAGGGCCCTGGAGGGTGTCACTTTCAGGGGCGCTGAAAGTGACACCCTGAATGGCCTTCGTGGGGTCCCCTTGGGGCTCTCCTTGCCCCCTCTTGGGCCCCCTCGGGAGGCCTCCCACCCTGTCCTGGCCCCCTCTTGAGGCTCCTGGAGGACCCACAGACGGCTCCAAGAGGCCCCCCAGACGGCTCCAAAAGGGCCCTGGAGGGTGTCACTTTCAGGGGCGCTGAAAGTGACACCCTGAAGAGCCTTCTTGGGGTCCTCTTGGGGCCCTCCTGGCCCCCTCTTGAGGCCCCTCGGGAGCCCGCCCACCCTGTCCGGGCCCCCCCGTCGGAATCCAAGAGGGCCCCAAGACGGCTCCAAGAGGGCCTTAAGAGGGTGGAGGGGGGGTGGAGGGGGAGGTGGAGGGGGTGGTGGAGGGGGGTGTTTGGGGGTGGGTGGGTGGGTGGGTGGAGGGGGTGGTGGATAGGGGGGGGACAGACCCCAGGGGTGAGGGTAGGGACAGGGGATAATTTGGAAATTGGAAGCGGAAACGCACTAGACCACCTACGCCCAGAGGGCTGGTGTGATTAGTTGGAGCCCTCTTGAGAACATATGGGGGGGTGAGGTCCTCTTGAGGGTCTCGCGGGGCTGTCTTGGTGGCCTCAGGGGCTGTCTTGGGGCCAACCTGGAGGGCATCGATCAAAAAACGGCGCCTCCCCTGGCAGCCCCGCCCCCTTGGGACCACCCAGGTCGCTCCTGGGCCCTCTTGGGGCGCTCCTGGGACTCTGTCCGACGCCCCCCAGGGCCACCTTGGAACCTTCTTGGACCGCTCCCGGGGCTTTATTGAATTATCTTGGAGCCCATCCGAAGCTTCGGAAGCCCGTCGGAAACGAATGAGCGATAACACAATAATCCGTGATTTTCTTCAGGATTGGACGGGTGTGGACTTCTTGAGGGCGCCTTCGGGGTGGCCCGTGGCCAGTCGGAACCATCTTGAGGGGCTTTGGGACGCTTCGGAGGCACCATGGAGGTTGTCATGGTGACCGGCCTCGCGTCAGCGTGTTTCAGATTTGAGGGCATCCTTGTTTTTAGGGCCATCTTGGAGCCATCTTATGCCATCTTGGATTCTCCATGCGGTCGTGGCCGCCTCGTCTAGATCTGGCGGTGGGGGAAGGGGAAAGGGCCCCCCTTCCTCGAAACGGAAGCGGGGGGCTGGAAGAGAAGACGCCGCATGCCTCAGCCCACAGGGGCGGTCGGATTCCTCTGAAAAGGTTCGCTTTGAAGGTCGCTCAGTTCCTGACCGAAGCCGAGGCCGCCCCAGCAACGCCCGCGCCTGCAGGCGCTGGCCACGGCGGACCAGCGAGCAGCGACAGCGCAGGCGCAGCGGCCCCGGCCGCCGCCGCTGGGGCCCCTGATGAGGCGCCGAAGCCAGCGTGCCCCAAGAAGCCGCTCGCGCACCAGCTTGGGGACGGCGGTTCTTCGTCGAGCGGCAGTTCCTCTGCGCCGCATGGCACGTCTGGAGGGGCCGTCCCCGCGAAGAAACCGCCCAAGTTCACGCGGCCCAGCGGGGCGGCGGACGTTTTGCGGGTTCTTGAGGACGACAACACGTGGGCTCGGTGCCGCATTTGGACGGCCTTCACCAGTCCCGTCTGGAGCGCCGCCGCCGCCGAGTACCAGGGCTTCCACACGAACCAGGAGCAGTCCCTCAAGTACGCTTCTGGTTACGCAAAAGGCGCATATTTCATGCGATTGGGGAAGGTCTTCAACAGTTTATCCACCATGCCCGTTTTGGTTAAGGCTGGATTGCAATGCCAGCTCGACAATAAAGAGGCGAAGACGCAGGCACTCAACCGGAAGAGCGACTTTTTTCAAGCAGAGTCGCGTCTCAGCGAATTGGCTTTTTCTGTGGTATTCGAAACATTGCGCTGGCGCACCCAGACTCACCTGCATTACACGTCCTCGTTTCCGGGCAAGTTCGGAGGCCTCCTTCCTGGCGTGGACAATTCTGGGACGCTCAAGTACTGCGAGAAGGCTTTCAAGTGCATGTCGAAGTTCGAAGTCGACCGGCACATCTTCAAAGAGTGCAAGGACTTGTGGTCGAATGTGCCGTTCTGCCAGAACGAGGTGGTCCGCGAGGTGCTCGTGATGCTGAGCGAGTTTAACTTCTCCTGGGTCCCGCCGCACGTCCACGCAGTGGCCACGACTCTATTCGCATGGGGGAGCTCTCTGGTCACCGAGCTCGGGAACAGGGAGGTCCGCGGGCGCATTGCCGAGGGCGGCAAGGCCAAGATCGGAGCCCAGACAGGTTGGAAAGCTCTGGCCGATAGCGCCGTGATTGCTGACTTTGGCCGGCCCGTTCCAGACTGCGCTGAACAGGCCATCGATGCTTTGCCGCACATGGGCAAGAATGCGTTCGAGGCTCTCGGAGGCGTTCCCATTTTGTCTTCGACGACGGGCCCCAACATGGAGGATATCCAGAAACCCGCGGGGGGGGCGTGGAAGCCGGTGAGCAGCGTCAGCAAAAACCTAATCCCAGCCGCATGGTCGTTGATGATGTCCGTTTCGGAGGCGCCCCTGACCCGCGAGAAGCTTCCGATGGCATGGCACGCCGTGGTGGCTCGCCCGAAGGACGTTATCAAGCACAAGTCGTCTGAGGCCGCGTACCTTGTCCTGGAGACTTCCAAGTTCGGCTTCCTCGGGTGGCGCTGCAACTTGCGCGACCGAGCCGGGAGCAACAGCAAGCACGTGGCGCTGACGAATGAGATCCCGCAGTGGAGGCCCCTGTGCGATTTGGCCGATTGGGTCTCGTACACGTTGAGCGCGGACCCGCCCGTGCACGAGGTCGCGAACGGCCGGCCGCCGACCGTCGTCGTCCGCGCCAGTACTCGCGCCGTGCCCCTCTTGGAGAGAGCGGCGCGCGTTGGGTTCGAGCACGTGGCGCCTTGCTACATTGACAAACTCCTGCGCGAGTACGGGCCGAAGATGCCAGCTGCGGACCGCCCCAAGCTTCTGATCGAGCGCGTCATTCTCTTGATTCTCTCAGAGAAGATTTGGCCAAGTGCTTCTGCTCAGGATATCGACGAAGCGCTGCGGGCGCGCTGCGTAGAGGTGTCAGCGAAACCATTGCTGGCGGCGGACTCGGATCTTGCGATGGCCATCATAGATCAGTCAGAGCTGAAGGAGATCCGCGAGCAAGCCGAGACCCACCAGCAGGCGTTGGAGAGCCGCAAACGGATTTTGGATGACATCCAAAACGTCGGTTCTAAGTATTTGGAGTCGCTTGGCAAGGGGCCGTTGCCGGCTGCCCCGAAGGCGGCGCCAGCGAAACCGAAGGTGTCGAAGAGCCAATGGAAAGCAGTTGCCCAGAGCGACAACGTTGCAATGTACAAGACATTGCTTCCGCAAGTGGTCGGCTGCTCATTGACTTCTGTGCCGGCGAAGTGCAGTTACACAGTCTACTACCCTGGATGCGTGCCGGGCAGCCGCACCAGGACGTACGGCAAGTTTTTCTCTCGAGTCGCAGTCTTGAAGCACTGTGTTCGTTGGGCGTGGGACGAGCATTTCAAGCGCACTAAAGAGCGCATGCCTTTTGCAATCTGATGTGCTCTGTCTTGCTCCTGCCCCCCCCAGCTGCAGCATAGTCGGCTTTGCTAGGGCAGGGCGTTGCTCGCGCATAAGGGCAGGCGCGGGCGGAGTGGCCAGCTGAAGTCGCGACTCGTCGTGGCATGGGGATCGCCGCGAGAACACCTCCCTGCCCGGCTCCTTGGCTCAATCCCTCCACATCGTCACCCTCTCACTTCCTCATGGTGCCCTGCAGTTGCCTTGCATCGCAATGTCTCCCCAATCTTTGATGCTCAGCTTGCGGCCATACTGTGGCACTGTGCCTCCTGTTCCGATACGCTACGCGTGGCGCAACCTGCAGCAAAACCAATGGCGCAATCATTGGCGCGAATTCTGGCGCAGTCGATTGCAAGACTCAGTACGATTCCCGTAGCGCCGTCTCATAGCGGGAACCCCGGGGAATCTTCAGGCGAAACCAATGGCGCAATCTCTGGCGTGAAATCCTCCTCAACCCGCGGTGCCGCCTATGGCACAACTGCTGGTCCCTGGCCCCCCGTTTGGTACAATGTCCAGTTGCTTGCGGGAAGTCCCGCCGCCGTGCCAGCCCAGCATTCACGGTGGCAGCTGTGCTAAGGGCCACGGGGCGGCCCCAGTGGGGTTTGGAACTGAATTGAAAAATGAAAGTAAATATTGGATTTCTTTTTTTCCCCATTCGCCCGAATGCGAGAACTCTTCGGAGACGTAAAGAAAATCAAAGGTTTCGGCCTCTTCGGGCTTTGGTCGAGGCCTTCTGGGAGCCCTCTTTGGCCGTCTTGGAGGCCTCTTGGGCCGTCACGGGGCCATGTTGATCCATCTCGGGGCCATCTAAGGCCGTCATGGAGGCCTATTGGACGATTTTGGCTGCGTTGGCGGCCTGCCGGCTCCATCTTGGAGGCCATCTTGGACATTGTGGGGGCGGTGGACAGCGCCTTGCACGTGTCTGGCCGCCGACACAGCTTCGCAAAGAGGGGGCGATGCACGCGCCTGGGTGCTTTCCGAGAGGGGGGGGGGGGCCCTCGATGATTTCAGAAGCACTGCCAGACAGCATGTGGTATTGTGGCGTGCCTCTACGTGCCGAGGGGCAAGGCGTCGAAGTCTGTCGGATTGCGATGGGCATTCTTTTCTTCGGGCACGCTCTGTGCGCTTCCGAGTCCAGAGCTCAGTGGCGATTCGACGAAACACGGGGTTCATCCAAAAACGCGTTTCAGGATGCCCTGGGTGGCCCATCGAGTGCCCAGGCTGCCTCCGGACAAGAGTGCCCCTGCGGCGTATGTTTGCCCAGGGCGGTGTTTTCCGTGGAGGCTTTCCGAAGGTGAGTGCATCGGTCTATATGCACTTGCGAGGCTTTCTACGAAGCCCGCCGAGCACCTTTAACAGGTCGTCGGCATTGCACCCGTTCGCCCCCAATTCCCTCCACCTCGGCCTCCAGCCTCCGTCGCGTGCTTCTCTCCCTCAGCTTCTCCTTCGCCGTGAATATTCGTCCCTATTGTAATCGTTGTCTTTTCGATATTCTTTAGGTTATTCCTCATTATTTGTACACTCTGTGTCCTTACCGCCACTCAAGCAGTGTCCGCAGGCAGGCGCATGTACGGCGTTGATTGGAACCCCATGGCCGCTGCACAAAGGGAAGCATGTGGGGGGAGATATCTTGCCTCAGCCCTCATTCGTGGACACCCCCCACGTTCTCGGCAGTCCTGGCAGAGTCGCCCAGCGGGGTGACGGGCGCGAGCGGGCAGGCGCGCGCAGACTCCTCCACCCCAGCTCTGCCACTATCCCCCCTGTCATTGCTTGCATTCCTCGGGATCTGGCATCGCCTCCAGGGCATGGGATGTCAGCATTTTCTCGCGAGGGCTAGCTCGGCAAGCCCAGCTGCGCCCCCCAGGGGAGTCCATCCGCCAAGGGCTGCCCCGCGACCGTGGCCGATGTGGTGGGGGCGAGTGCGGGCTTCTCGCAACGGCCGTTGGAATTGCCATAACGGTTTTTACATCATGTTACTGTCCTCCATCCGCGCGCCAGTGCTGCGAAATCCAGTTGCTCAAAACAGTCGGTCTGGGTCTGCCGCGGGAGGCCATGAAAGCCTGCGCAGTCGTGTCCTCCGCTTGCGCAGCGCACGTCGTCCGGCCGCTGAGCGCTCGTAGGGAGCGCCACCCCGAGGTCTGGTGCACACTTCCCCGTTGGATTGATCCCCGTGGAATCGCCCGTGCCGCGTTGGCCTTCGTCCGCACTGCGCACCGCAGTCCGAGCCCATGCAGTATCACAACAAGTACGTTCGCACATTGTGTTCGGACCTATATGCCTCCCGACAGCGCTCATTCTACGAGGAATCGCTTGCGGCTTGTCCGTGTTGAAGGACATGTCCGCCCCAGGGCCGATGCATTGCCGTTCACCCCGCATCATCTGGCGCGTGCGTTCCGGGGACACGTCCTCTGGGCCATGGGGTCGGCGCCTCTCCTTGGAAAATCTGGGTTCGAGGGATGTTGAGTGTCCGGGTCTAGCGTGTCCGGGTCTACGGGGCCCTGAACTTTCAAGGTGAGGAAGGCGCGGAGGTGGCTCGCGAGGGCCCACGAGGTACTACGACAACACAGGGCCCTCGGGCGGAAGTGGGGGCAGCGGGACGAGCACCAGAAGCTCATCAGGAGGGCGGGGGAGGGCGCGCGGCAGCATGGTACAGGACTCGCGGAGCGGATCAAGCAAGCGGAGGAGGCCCTGAGGAAGGTAGAGACAGCGCAGAAGGAGGAGCGACTGCAGCGCTGGAGGGACCGAATGGGGGCGGGCATCAAGGAGGTGGCGGCCTGGCTCCGGAGAAAACGGGAGCCTGCCACAGTCCCCGCGCTTCTGTGGCGGCAAACAACAGAGGACGAGGAGGACGAGGAAGAGGATGAGGAGGAGGAGAGCGGAGGAAAGGACGCGAGGCCAGAGGCGGAAGCGAAGGCAGGCCGACCTGCGAAGGAGGAGGAGGAGGGGGCGGCCGGAAAGGCGAAGCACGGAGGTCGGCAACGCTTGGTCGCCGACACCTTGGAGGAGGCTTGCGCGGCGATCCGGGATCAGTGGACGAAGGTCTGGGCGGCGCAGCAGGGGGAGGAGGCGGCGACGAGGCACAAGGAGGTGGGGGACTTCATGGCGGCAGAGTACCCGCCCGCCAGCAGCCAGGAGGAGTGGCGGGACCCGACCGTTGAGGAGGTAAACGCAACCATGCGGGCCGCCGGAGGCAGCGGGGGCGTGGACGGGTGGACCGGCCAGGGAGTAAAGTGGCTGCCCATCGGGGTGGCGGGCGCCTTCCGCCAGCTGGCGCTCAGGTGGCAGGCGGCCGGCGCCGTTCCTTCCGCGCTCAAGGAGACGAGGCAGGTCAACTTGGGCAAGCCGGGCAAGGTGAAAGAAGGCAGGCTTAAAGTGGAGGACACCAGGCCGATCAATGTCGAGATTGTCTGGTGGAGGGTGTGGGCGTCGGCGTGGGTGAGGTCGGCGCCGGCAGCAGAGTGGCGGAGAAAGAATCTGCCTGCGAACGTCCTGGGACGGGCGGGGTCCAAAGGGGCCGAGGAGGCGGCGGCGGACATCTGCGATGCCCTTGCGCAGCAGGGCTTCGCGGGCACCCTGGACTACTCCCTGTGCTACGACCACATGCACCCCGAGGTCACCTGCGGGCTGATGGAGCGGGTGGGATGGCCGGCAGGGATAACGAGGCTGTGCCAGGAAATGTGGACTGGACAGAGGAGGTGGGTGGCGTGGAACGGCCACATCAGCCCCGACGTACTGGTGGCTAGCGACGCGCTGCCACAAGGAGATCCATTCGGCCCGCTGGCGCTGAACATATGGATGGGTGCAGGAACGAGGTGGGTGGCGACGCGCTGCGAGGAGACGACCCGGCGAGCCTGGGCCCGGAGCCGCAGGAGGAGGGCGAGGCTAGGGCTCGAGGGCGAGAGGAGGTTGAGGGGCCCGAAGAGGACGAGGCTGAAGCCCAGGAGGAAGGCGAGAAGACGCCAGAAGCAGAGGAGGAGGAGAAGGAGGAGAAGGAGGAAGAGGCGGCACCCGGAGCAGACGAGGAAGCCAAAGAGGGCGAGGCGGCGACTGAGGAGAAGGAAGCGGCGCCGGAAGCAGACGAGGAGGATGAGGAGGGCGAAGAGAGGGCCGAGGAGGAAAAGGCGCCAGGCGCAGACGAGGAGGGCGAGGACGCCCGCGCTGCCGGTACGAGGCGGCGAGAGGAGGAGGGGGAGGAGGAGGCAAGGGAGGCCGAGGTCCACCATTTACATGGATGACCGCACGTGGACCGCCACGACGGCCCAGGAATGCATCCAGAGGGTTGGAGTGTGGCATGAGTGGAGCAGGCGGGTCGGCCTCCAGGAGAACCTGGGAAAGACGCAGTTGGTTGCGCGGGGCAACAAGGAGGAGCAGGAGCTACGGAGAGAGGCAGCGAGGCACGGGCTTGGGGAAGCAGTCAAGCCGGTGATGGAGGCGCTCGGGGTCGTGACGGTGGGGGCAAGGCCGCGTCCGCTCCAGGAGAAGGAGGCGAAGCGCGTCGACTCGGCGATGCAGGAGCTGCGCAGACTGCAAGGCCTGCCGGTGGGCAGAAGGTTGAGGCAGACGTATTGCAGGGCTTTTGGTTTGGCAAAGTGCACCTACGGGTGGATGGCGAGGACAATGCCCCTTGGGGTAGCCATGAAGATCTCGGCAGCTGTTCGACGAACAGCAGGAGGCTGCAGGATGGGGGCGGTGCCGATCCTAGCCATCCTGGAGGGGGGCACGCTGGCGACGGACGTGATCATTGGGGCCCGCCAGATGTCCATGCTGAGGAGGCGGTTGCTGAGGCGGCACAACGCCCCTCAGTATCGCCAGTGGACCAGGCAGCGCGGGACCCTGTGTGGCGCGGCCCAGGGGTGGTTGCGTCGCTTAGGGTGGGAGGAGGAAGCGCCCTGGCGGTGGTCCCATCCAGGGTTCGGAGGCTACGTCGACCTCGGGCGGCGCGCCACCATTGAGGAGGAGCTCCGAGGTGAAGACGTACGTGCCGCTCTCATGCACGAGGTTCGAGAGGGCTGGAGGTGGTGGAACTGGGAACAGTTCAGGAAGATGCGGCGCAGGGACGCCGTGAGGATGGCAGCCACAAGGTACGATGAGGCAAGGGTGAGGCTGGCCAGGGAGGCGGCGACGGCGTCCACGCGTCGCCTGCATTTGATGTGCGGGGCGTTTCTCTCGCCCATGGCGGCGGCGCAGGCAAGAGCACCGGGCCGCTGCAGGTGCATCTGGCCAGGGTGCGAGGAGGCGGTGCCGGACCAGGACCACATCATGTGGGCCTGCAGGAGGAGGCCGGAGGAGGCGCCAGCGCGGCCCCCGGAGGTGCTCCAGCAGAGGTGGGGCTGGCCCGGGGGTCAGGACCGCCAGGAGGACGCCAGGATCCTGCGCTACATGGAGGAGGTGGTGCAGAAGGTCTGGGACGACAGGTACCCGCAGAACGAGGCTAGGCGCGGCGCAGGAGAGGCTGAGGAGGGAGACTGGAAAGGAGGAGGCGCAGGAGGAGAGAGGGGAGGAGGTGCAGAGAGGAGCAGAGGACGCGTCGCCAGAGGACGAGGAGACGGGCTGCTGGAGGAGAGAGCGCCCAGACGAGCCGCCGAGGAACCCTGAGGACCGAGGAAAGAGGAGGAGGAAGCAGGAGGCGGCCGCGGGCCGCCCAAAGCGGGCCCCCCCGGAGGGCGAGGCGGAGGCGCTGCGAGGGCGGTGGAAACAGGGCCGGCGGACCGGCGCGAGGCAGGACGAGGGAGGAGGGCGCCAGAAAAGAGACCGGCCCGAAGAAACTGAGGATGGAGGGCGGAGGAAGGCTGGCCGACGGGCCGGAGGAGGAGGCAAAAGAGGCCGGCCGGAGGGCCACTGCCAAGGGGACGAAGGTCCTAGGAGGATACAGAGGAGGTAGAGGAGAAGGAGGAGGAGGAGGAGGAGGAGGAGGAGGAGGAGGGCGATTTGCACGGAGGGGACGTAGGAGGGCGAAGCGGGCGAGACCCGGGAGGAGGCTGGCGGAGGAGGAGGGCGACAAGCAAGGCGGAGGTTGAGGAGGGCGAGGAGGGCGAAGGCGAGGAGGAGGTGGCGGAGGCGGAAGGGGGGCCCCGGCCCGAGATGGCGCGCTTTTCCAAGAAGAGCTGGCCAGTGTTTCACGGCAGGATGTGGCACGCTCTTCCAAGAAGAGCCGGCCAGTGATTCACTGCAGGAGGGGTGGCCGGCCTTTGGCCATTTCTATGTCGTTGACTCCGACATCCGGGGCTTCGGCATGTACAATTTCATATAGCTTGAACGTTTTGGGGCGGTTGTTTGTGGATGCGCTGCGTTCTTGTACCGTCTTGAAGATGTATTGGGGCTCTCTTGGCTCGTCTTGGAGCTTTTCTTGGCCTTGCTACTTCCCGGCAGGAAAACGGATCTGGGTGGCGACCCCCCCTGGGACCCCTCCAGGACCCCCCCAGGACCCCCCCGGACCCCCCCCGCGCGGGGAAGGGATCAAAGGGAAGGGGCTTCCCTTCGATTGGACAACGACATTGCTCAATTTCGCGGTCGACGGCTTGTCTGAGGGAAAAGACCCAAGCCGTGGAATTCAGGAAGACGGCGACGACGGGTCGAACGGAAAAGACCCCAACTCGAACGGAAGAGCCCCTCACACACGCCGACAGGGTCAGCGGATTTGGGCCATTTGGGGGAGTTTCGGGACCCGATGTGGTTTCCACTGGCTGCGCCTCGTGAAGGGCGTTTTGGGGGAGGGGTGCAAGAGTCCCGAGGTATGGCACGAACACCGACAATACGAGTAGGGGGGGGCAGGGGCGGCGTGATGTTGTCACGACGAGGTTATTGGACGTTTTCGTGTGTTTTTACTCGTGTTTTTTTTCTCACCTCTGGATGCTTTTTACCATCTGCGCCGCGCCGAAAGCGCTCTGGAGGTACCGGAATCGGCCCAAAAGGCCGCCTGAAGCCAACGCTCTGGCCCGAAAATTGATCACCGAGTCGTGGACAAACACGGCGAAATGTTGTTGCTTGCTTGTAGAATCTCGGGGCCTTTCACCGGGCCCCGGGACCGCTCCCTCACCACCTATGAAAGCTTTTCTTTCTGAAGCTGCTTCTCTTCGTTTAGAGGAGGGGCGAGGAGGGCGCTCGTGGTGGTGCTCGTCTACTGCATCTTCTGGGGAGGGGCCAGGAAGCGAAGAGCCCTCTCGTCTTCTTGTCCCCTCCTCCTGTCCCCCAAATCTAGTGCCTGAGCGATTCTTCCTGTTATTTGTTCCTGCACTTTCTCCGAGCCAGCCTGGTCGATGCAACCTGAGTTGTGCGCGGGCGGGTCCGGTGGCGGCGCATAGAGCTGGCGGAGATTCGGGAGAGGCGGGAAGAAAGGAAGCGAAGGGGAACGATTTGGATAGGACGGTGCAACGAGTGGGGAGCGAGGGGGTGAGATGGTGAGCGAGGGCGGAGCGAGAGGGGTGGCGAGCAGGGAGCGAAGACGAGGTAAGGGAGCGCTCTTCGTGATGCCGGTCTCTTGCCTCCTGTGCACTGGCGCGGCCCAAGGCCAGGAGGAGGCAGCACGGCCGCCTCGTCGAGCGGCGCAGGGCGGTGGAGGATACCCGCGGCGGCGTGGCGGCGCGGCGGCGTGGGGCGGAAGAGGGAGAGGGTGTCCTGGATCCTCCTCCCTCCTCCCTCCTCCTCTTCCTCCTCCTCCTCCTCTTCCTCCTCCTCTTCCTCCTCTTCCTCCTCCTCCTCCTCCTTCTTCCTCCTCCTCCTCTCCTTCCTCCTCTTCCTCCTCCTCTTCTTCCTCCTCCTCCTCTTCTTTCTCTCTCCTCCTGCTCCTCCTCGTCCTCTTCCTCCTCCTGTGGCGCGCAGCGGCGGTCACCGTGACGGAGTGGCCGAGATGGCTGGAGAGCTTGCGCGAGCATGCGCTTGAGGAGGGTTTGGCGACACGGGTGGTACAGGGGCTGTGGTCTGCTCCGTTTTGGAAGGAAGAGTGTGCCATGGTCCAGACGTTCGATGACCACCTCTCGGCGCGCCCTCACGCTCGACTTCGTCGTAACGGCGTTCGCGCGGCAGCCAGTCTCAACAAGGCCCGGAGGGAGATCGAGCAGCACGCGAGGCGTTCCCAGGGACGCGACAGCGTCCCCGTCCAGAAGGCGATATACCAGTCCATGGCCCAGGAGCTTCATGACGATTCCTTCCACGTCACCATCGGGAAGATATTTGAGAAATGGCTGGCTGAAGATGGCGAGGTGGTACCCGGAGACCTCCCAGAACGGTGGCATCGTCTCCGCGCCACCCTCGCTACCCTGAAGCCTGGGGTGTGCTGGGCGGTGGTGAAAACCTTGGCTGGAACATGGCCGACAAGCCACCGAATGCACGCGTTAGACGAGCGCCTGACGTGCAGGTTCGGCTGCCAGGCCGAGGACGACATGTCCCATTACCTACAATGCCCGCGCGCTTGGCATGTATTCTCCCTCCCGAGATGGATCCCTTCCGCACGACTGGGTGTCCGACTCGGCCTCGGGCTTCCGGAGGACCAGATCGAGGATGATGGGCTTCAGCGGGCTGCAGTGCGCATAGCTTTGATGTACCACCTGTACAACATCATCCGTCACGAAATCGCAGACAACACCTACGACTACAACATGCACACCAGTGCCCTGAGTGCTCCCAGGCAGCGCGTCTAGGCCTGGAGTTGCCTCCCTGGGCTTCGTGTCCTCCTCTTCTTCCTCCTGCTTCTACTCCTCCTCCTCCTCCTCCTCCCTCCTCCTCCCTCCTCCTCCCTCCTCCTCCCTCCTCCTCCTCCTCCTCCTCCTCCTCCTCCTCCTCCTCCTCCTCCATTCTCCTCCTCCTCCTCCTGCTCCTCCTCTTTTTCCTCCTTCCGTAGCCATTTTGACTCAAGTCCGTCCCCCCTCGGGGATCTCAGGCTTGGCAGACATGGTCACCATAGCCGTCTCGCCCGAGGCCACCTGGCCGAGCGGCGCGCCGTCCGCATCCGAGGCCCGCGGTTCCGTATGTCCATGCTCTCGCACGCTCGGGTGATCCCGATCGCGCAGCTCGTTGCGCTCCTGGTGGTGGCCGTCAGCGGGACAAGACGCCGCACTGCCGCTTGGCGGCCAGGACCTACACCCGCGAATGCCGTGCGCTACAACTGGGACTCCTCCAACGCCCGCGACGCTTTCCCCTTCTTCTACAGGTTTCCCTACCACCTGCTCGCGCTGCCTCTCAAGGAGATCGGCTTCCGCTAGTACCGCTGGGAGTCTGCAGGGGCGACAACTTGCACCGTGTCGCAAACTTCATCCAGCACCTCCGCGTCCACGGGCCTGACCACGAGGGTCCCAGCGGTCCTCCTCGGCACGGCGCTGGACCACTTACACCTCTTGCCATCGATGCTGGAGTTGGTCATCGGACTCTACAGCAAAATGCTGGTCCGCTTCCACGTCCTGTTCCTGCGGAGCCCGCCGACTGCGCCGTCGATGACGCTTGTGATGCTCTCGCTGGTGGCGACCTTCATACCATTCGACCTGCACGTTCTGAAGTTCGGCGGCTCGCCATCGATGGTGGCGCTCATTATGCTCTTCTGCATGGTCCTGCTGCTGCCGCCGCTGGTGGTGAACAGCATCTCCATCAAGTCTCGTTTTTCGCTCTTGCCCCTGCAGTGCCTCATGGTTTTGCTGATCTACCGCTTGCCCTGGTCGTTGCAAAACTACGTGAAACTGCCGCCGAGGGTGGCGACCTATCTGACCAATTTCTCCAATCCCCGTGGACGTCTGACGTCAGCCATGAGAGCGATGCCGATGGTACCCTCGCTGGCGTTCTCGAGCTTCCTCACGCTGCCGCTGGTGATGTCCATGCTGGTGGCGAACGAGTGCATGAAGACGTTCCTGCTGCTGCCGCTGGTGGCGCGCAAGCGCATGAAGACGCGCAGCCTCGCGAAGTCTCTCCTTATGCCCCTGCTCACGATGTGGCGAGCGAGTGCATGAAGACATACCTGCTGCTGCCTCTGGTGGCGAAAGAGTGCTTGAAGACTTCCTGCCTCACGGAGTCTCTCCCGATGCCCCTGCTCACGATGAAGCTGCCGCTGGTGGCGAACGATTGCATAAAAGGTGTGCCTGCGGCTGACGCCGGTGGTAAACGAGTGCGCGAAGGCGTGCAGCTTTACGAAGTATCTCGCGCTGCCCCTGCTCACGATGACGCTGGTGCTGGTGGCGAACGAGGGCATGAAGACGTTCTTCATGCTGCCGCTGGTGGCGAACGAGTGCATGAAGATTTTCTGCATCACGCGGTATCCCTGGATTCCCCTGCTCACGATTTCGTTGCCGCTGGTCGCGAACGACTGCATGAAGACGCCCTGCTGCTGCCGCTGGAGGCGACCGAGCTGCTCGCCCCGAATGGGCTGTTCCTGGCGCTCCGTACTTGTGCCGTTCGGACCTCGTCCAGCTCCGCTGCTGCAGCGTAGCTCTTGAGAGCCTGGCAGACGAGCTGGTGTGCATCGCTGAGGAGCTTCAGCAAAATCCCGTTCACGTATCTGTTCACGTTCTCAGCGTCGCTGACGGTGGCGACGTCGACATCGGTGGCGTACTACACCATGCTCCTGATCTTCCGCGCTGTAATTCCGAGCTGATCCGCCCACATGCCTGCGCAGGAATAGATCTATCCTTTCCCCCCTCCGCTTCTGCTCTGCCCTCGATCCCGTCTTCTCCCGCTCTTGCGACAGCGCGCCCGATGCACGACTCTCAGGCGACCGCGACGAAGTTTACAGGCGCACGCTCCTCGGTTCTGGTCGCAGCGAATAGCGCTACTACAAGATGCATCCATCGGTAGAGGCGTTAGGCGCGAGTGGGAGAGAGTGGAGTCACATAATTGCCCTCTTCTCTCTTGCTCCTGATGCGCCTGCCCTCTTCCTTTCCACAGTGTGCCTAGACTCGTCCTCTTCCTCCTCCTCTTCCTCCTTCCTCCTGTCCTTCCTCCTCCTCCTCCTTTCTCTCTCCTCCTCCGCCGCCTCCTCCTCCTCCTCGTCCTCCTCCTCGTCCTCCTCCTCGTCGTCCTCCTCCTCCTCCCCCTGCTCCTCCGTCGCCATTTTGGCTCAAGTTCTAAACGTGCCCCTATCGCTTCGAGCTTGGACGCAGCCAAGGGGTTGGCCCGAGCGCCCCGAGGTTAGGCCTCGCAATCTTCTCCAGTCGGGGCCCACAGCACGCGGCAGCCGCTCCGCGCCCCACCAGTCTCACCGCCGCGAGATGGGCGCACCTGCGACGCCCATGGCTTCGCAGCTTTCTGACGCAGAGGAGGGCCCTCCGAGGAAGGGTGTCCGCATCGGCGAGTCCGAGTGGCTCCGTGACATTCTTGGAGAAGAAAAGTATCCATGCACATGAAGTTAAGACCGATCCCCTGAATGTCCGCATGCAGGCCCTCGAGGACACGCCCAATGCTGGCCTGGACGACGCGCAGTCCGCGGCCAACAACGTGCCCTCAGAAGCTGTCGACCGGCAGCTGAAGGCCGTCCGAGATCAGAACGCCAGGATGCAAGCTGAGCTTGCAGCCATCTCGTCACGCGCGCCAACCAGCAGGTCGAGTGCTTCTGTCGCCTCGAACGACATTGAGAAGGAGCGCAGCAATTTTAAATTCATCCTGGCGAAGGATCCAACCATAAGCAATTCGTAACGCTTTGTGGGTGCCGCTTTCGGTGGGGCTCCCTATGGGGCCACGATGCGATGCCTTGGGTGGGGGAACCGCGTGCGAACTGCGCCACTGGGGCGGGCCTTCCGTGGAGCTTTCTATGGGGCCACGAAGCGCTGCCCTCGGCGGGGGAACCGCATGCGAACTGCGCCACTGGGGCCTTCGGCGGAGCTCTATGGGGCCACGAAACGCTGCCCTGGGTGGGGGACCGCATGCGAACTGCGCCGCGGGGGCCATCGGCGGAGCTCCCTATGGGGCCACGAAACGCTGCCCTGGGTGGGGGGAGCGCACGCGAACTGCGCCGCTGGGGCCTTCGGTGGAGCTCCTTATGGAGCCACGAAGCGCTGCCCTGTGCGGGGGAACCGCTCGCGAACTGCGCCACTGGGGCATCCGGTGGAGCCCCCTATGGGGCCACGAAGCGCTGCCCTGGGTGGGGGAACCGCACGCGAGAGCAGCCACTGGGGCATTCGGTGGAGCTTCCTATGGGGCCACGAAGCGCTGCCCTGGGTTGGGAAAGCAGCCACTGGGGCCTTCGGCGGAGTTCCCTATGGGGCCGTTGCCCTGGGTAGGGGAACCGCATGCGAGAGCAGCCACTGCGGCCTTCGGTGGAGCTCCCTATAGGGCCACGAAACGCTGCCCTGGGTGGGGGAACCGCATGCGACCCCCTTCCCCCCACTGGGGCCATCGGCGGAGCTCCTTATGGGGCCACGAAACGGTGCCCTGGGTGGGGGAACCGCATGCGACCACCCCCACTGGGGTCTCCGGCGGGGCTCCCCATGGGGCGACGAAGCGCTGCCCTGGGCGGGGGATGCGCATGCGACCCCCCCTCCCCCTTCGCACTGGGGCCATCGGCGGAGCTCCCTATGGGGCCACGAAGCGCTGCCCTGGGTGGGAGACAGCATGCGACCCCCCCCCACACTGGGGTCATCGGCTGAGCTTCTTATGGGGCCACGAAGCGGCGCCCTGGGTAGGGGGGCCGCATGCGAGAGCAGCCGCTGGGGCCTTCGGTGGAGCTCCCTATAGGGCCACGAAACGCTGCCCTGGGTGGGGGCGCAGCATGCGACCCCCTTTCCCCCGCTGGGGCCATCGGCGGAGCTCCATATGAGGCCACGAAACGCTGCCCCGGGTGGGGAAACGCATGCAACACTTCCTCTATTGGGGCTATCGGCGGAGCTCCCTATGGGGCCACGAAGCGCTGCCCTGGGTGGGAGAACCGCATGCGACCACCTCGACTGGGGCTTGCGGCGGCGCTCCCTATGGGGCCACGAAGCGCTGCCCTGGGTGGGGGAACCGCATGCGACCCTCCCTCCACTGGGGCCTTCGGCGGGGCCCCCGATGGGGCAACGAAACGCTGCCCTGTGCGGGGGAACCGCATGCTACCACCCCCACTGGGGCCATCGGCGGAGCTCCCTATGGGGACACGAAGCGCTGCCTTAAGTGGGGAACCGCATGCGACGCCCCCCCACTGGGGCCTTCGGCGGGGCTCCCCATGGGGCTACGAAGCGCTGCCCTGGGTGGGGGAACCGCATGCGACACCCTCTGGGGCCATCGGCGGAGCTCCCCATGGGGCCACGAAGCGGTGCCCTGGGTGGGGGGACCGCATGCGACCCCCTCCACGAGGGCCTTCGGCGGAGCTCCCTATGGGGCCACGAAGCGCTGCCCTGGGTGTGGGAACCGCATGCTACCCCGCCCACTGGGGCCATCGGCTGAGCTCCCTATGGGGCCACGAAGCGCTGCCTTGAGCGGGGGAACCGCTTGCGCCCCCGTTCCTTCCCCCCCCCATCCGCACTGGGGCCATCGGCGGTGCTCCCTACTGGGCCACGACGCGCTGCCCTGGGTGGGGGAACCGCATGCTACCCCCCTCTTCCCACCCTTCCCCCCCGCCCCACACTGGGGCCACCGGCTGAGCTCCCTATGGGGCAACGAAGGGGCGCCCTGGGCGGGGGGGCCGCATGGGCCCCCCCCCTCCCCACCAGGGCCATCGGCGAAGCCCCATATGGGGCCACGACGCCTGCCTTGGGTGGGGAACAAACCGCATGAGACCCCCCAACCCCCATTCCCCCACTTCTTGCCACGGCTCGGTGCTTCCTCTGGGGGCCACGAAGCGCTGCTTAGGCGGGGGAACACAGCGCCCCCCCCCCCACCCAACGCCACCCACGCCCCCCCACCCCCTCCACCCACAGCCCATCCCACCCGCCCACCCACCCCACACGCACAAAACGCGCAACACGCACCACACATCAACACACACAATACACACACACATACTACATAACACACACACCACTCACCACACACAACACACAACACACAACACTCAACACACAAAACACAACACACAACACACAACACACAACACACAACACACAACACACAACACACAACACACAACACACAACACACAACACACAACACACAACACACAACACAACACACACA
>CAUYUJ010003825.1:305101-348140 GCA_963575745.1 Prorocentrum cordatum | reverse complement strand
CACACGCACACGCACACACGCACACACGCACACACGCACACACGCACACACACGCACACACGCACACACACACACACAAACACAAACACAAACACAAACACAAACACAAACACAAACACAAACACAAACACAAGCACACACAAACAAACACACACACACACACAAACAAACACACACACACACAAACACACACGCGCACACACACACACGCACACACACACACAGGAGCCATCGGCGGAGTTGCCTATGGGGCCACTAAGCGCTGCCCTGGGCGGGAGAACCGCGTGCGATCCCCCCCCCCCCCCCGCGCTGGGGCCATCGGCGGAGCTCCCTATAGGGCCACGAAACGTTGCCCCGGGTGGGGGAACCGCATGCGACCCCACCCACTGGGGCCTGCGGCGGCGCCCCCTATGGGGCTACGGAACGCGTGAGAGGTGCGCCGAGAGCACAGGCAAGGAGGGGGAGGATGGGGGGAGGGAGAGGAGGGGGAAGAGGAAGGAAGGAGAGACGCGGGGCACCGTCTCTTCAAAACGAGGACCCAACACCACAGGATGGTTGGGAAATATGGGTTGATGGGTTTTCGAGACCGCCTCCCGCAAAAGTCATGAGCACATGCTACGCAGTTGGTCCAGCCGCACGTCCAGCAGATTCACAACTTCCAGTCGGCCTATAGCATCACCTTTGAGAGGTCCACGGCGGCCAAAAACTTCCTGGCTCGCGCTCGCCCTTTTGGGGCATGCTGGACCAACTCTCGCACCAACAAAGCATATCAGCTCAATATCCGCATGGTCGCCCCCCACGCGGCGAGGAAGGTGAATCGCATCCTTGGCGCCCTCTGGCCCAAGGTCGTCAACGCCGCGAAGGCCAGCAACAAGTGGCGCGACTCGTGCAAGCTGGGGGCCCAGGGTTCCCGTGGAACACTTTGGCTGATCGCGAACGACGACGCGGATAACCTCTTCAAGGCCAGCGGCGTGGACGCGATGCAGCTGGATGTCACCCCGGGCGTGGAAGTGCTGAAGAGTCTCGGCTTCGCCGACGAGTCCATCGCCAGCACGTCGGACAGCGTCCTTCTCTAGGACGCCGCCATGCCATCCCAGCCCGCGGTGCAGACCCTCATGCATGATGATGTTACCTGGACAGGTGACCCTCTTAGCGTGGCTGATGTCATGTCTGGTTTGGGCGCCCCGCTCTGCGCGGGTGCTCGAGATGTGCGCGGCGCAGAGTCTCGAGCGGCGGACTGCGACGACCAGCCTGGCACCTGCCCGCGATCTTCTTCGAGAATTCGGTCTTCTCGCAGGCGGCCATCGGCCAGATGCAGAGCAACAGTCTCCTCATCGGTTTCTGTGTCTTCCAGTTCGTGCACCTCCTCTTCGGAGTCGACACCTCCGGCAGGCTCTTCGTCTTCTTCCTCCAGCTCTTCTTCGCCACCTTCGATGGAATGGCCTGCGCTTCCTACGCTGTGCAGTCCGTTCTTGCCGTGCCAGCGTTTTTACTTGTAGTTTCGCGGAACGCGCGCTCACTCTTTGGCGCGACGTGCGCCCCGCAGCACACCCGCAGAGCAAAGACCAGGCAGCTTATCAGTATGATTCAGAATCATGATCGGGCATGTATTCAAGCAGCCCGCGGGACGCACGAGTGCTTCCGTGCCCTAGAACGTAAAGTGTTCCAGCTCCCTGGCTTCTCTACCTTTCTCGACAATCCTCACTCTGGTGGTGGCCTCATGTTTGTTCACCCTCTGGTACGCAATTTACTCACGCATGTTCACCGTTGTATCATTGCACGTTGGCGCATTCACACCGGGGTCTTACGCAACGACACGCGTGCTCTCCAGAGAGTCAATATTCATAGTGACCCTGGCCTCAGAGTCCGCCAGCGCAAGCGTCAACTCTCGCAAATACGTGCAGCTCTTCTCCCTCGTGCGCAATGCTATATATTTGTATGTGGCGGCTTCAACTACCCTGTGCACGGCGAGGGCAGTTGTCAGGTATCTGGGAGGCTCGTGCACCCTTCCCACAGCCTGGCCAAGCATTTTGGCATTATTTTTGCAAGCTTGGTCGAGGTAGAGCAGCCGCAGTTCACGCGCCGAGTCGAAGGCCACGATGGCACAAATAATTTAGCTGTCCCTCTTGGTCGCATCGACATATTGTACTCTCGATTCCCGCCAGCCAGCTCCTGGACCTCACCCCATTTTCTGTTGCGATAGGTTGCGCTGCTGATCTTACTACATCATGTTCCTGTATTCCTGTCCTTGGCGCCTCCGAGCCTTGACGGGGCCCCGAAGGTGCAGCCCTGGGTGCCCATGCATAAGCCGTTCCCTGAAGTATTTCAGGAGGTGCTTTCTGGAGGAGGTGAGCTAGCTATCGATCCCATCGGACGGGTGGAGGAGGTTCGGGGAGCAACCCAAGTCGCAGCTAAACTAGTACGAGCCAAATTCGAGCAGAAGGGGCAATCACATTACCCGAGTGTTTCCTGGTCCTTGGCAGGGATTCGAGCTGAACGCGCTGGGGTCCCTGGTGTTCTGCGCAGGGCTGTGAAGGCCTGCCCGAAGCTCGATCAGTTCTTCGATGTCGAGCTGTGCACTAACTCGAACCTTGTGGGCTTCCATGCTTTTCTGGCCAATCTCAAGCGCCAGCAGATCGATGATCCGATTGACGAGATCCAGCATGACGCGCCCATGGCACCAGTCAAAATGAAATCGCTCATCAACAAGATACACTTATCGATCTGCCTGGAGAGGCCGTGGTGCCCAGATAACGCCGCAGGCCATTGCCGACCCGCTCGGAGTTCCGATATTTGACCCCGCTGCTGGCGCGCGAGAGCTCGCTAACAATTGGGGCAATGTGCACAAGGCTGTTGCAGCGCAACCTGCTGCTCTTCATGATTTGCTCGTGCATGTGCTGGGTGTTCCTGGCGCTGCGATGTGGAGGTTGGAGGAGGAGGAGGGGGGGCTTCTGGATATGATGAATCGACCACGAGATAGTGGCCCGGGGCCTGGCGGACTTTCTTATTCCGGGTGGAGTCGTGCGGCGGAGGAAGGAGGACGTGTCTTATACAGCCTGTGCGAGCATATCTTTGATGTTGGCGAGTGCAACCCCGAGTTTAACCATGGTCTCAATTATTGTTCCTGCCACAGGTGGCGAAGAGCAAGACGTCAACCTATGCGTTCGCTCCCCTTCGGCCACGAGGCCGCATACTATGTCCTGCACTTCGAACAGACTCGTTCCGCTCGCCCTGAACAGACCGCTGGCGGCCATCTGCAGTTATTCGCACATCAAAATGCAGCGTGGGTTCGTGGGCGGGAGAAGTATGAATAAGAACATCCTCAAGATCGGGTACCGTGCAATGTACTGGTACGTCCAGCGTCTGGCATCGACGCGTGGCATCGCGTTGTACGATGTCCGCGCGGCCTTCCCGGGCTTGCTCCACGAGGCGATGTTTGCGACCTTGCGCGCCGTGGAGGTGCCTGATTGTTTCCAGTCGTGCCATCGAATGCTTATATACTAATGTCTGGGTTTCCATTTCGCATCGTGGCAGCCGCGAGAATATTGGACACAGGCTCTCCCGTGGCAACAAGCGGGGCTGCCCTGCTATCGGCTCGCTGTTCGCACTGGCCGTCGACCAAGTGTTGCGGAAGATATGCCTCCTGCTGCCCCGCCCGCTGCACAGTCTTGGGGCGTTCGCCGACGACGCGGGAGTCAGCTCAGGGGACACAGTCGAAGCTTTCGTTTCCAGTATGCAGGTTTGGGGCAATGCTGGGCCTGATCTTGGCCTGTGCATCAACGTCGAGAAAACTGTCGTGGTTCTTCTGGGTTTATTTGAAGCAGATTTTCTGGCGGCACTCGGGGCGCGTGGGCTCCGGGTTGCTGCGCGGGGTCTTCCAGCTGCTCCCTCGCGGTCGTTACCTGGGCATTCGTCTTGGGCCTGACAGTGTATTCGCCTCCTGGGAACCTGCATTGAAGGCAAATGCTCAGAGAGTCCAGATGTTCCGTGACCTCGAGTTGGGCCTGGCCAAAACTGTCTTGCACTACAGCATGCTCGCGTTCTCTGCACTCGCTTTCAATGGCCAGTTTTTGGGGCCACCCGCGCGCTGTCTCAAGCTCGATCGCGCCTGCTCGCAGAAGCTGACTGTCGGCCCGAACAATGCCATCACAGCCTCGCCGATGCAAGGCCTGACGCAGCTCGGATTTCCCGTGGGTGCTCGTTCCCTGGAGAGAACCTGTCGTGCCGCTCGTTACCGTGCTGCTGTTTACCCCCCAGCCTTCCAATACATCAAACAGCTGCTCGACGATTTCTCGAGCGACGATGATTGTGTGATACTTTTGTGCGCATCCATGGTGGCGCAGCTGTGTCCTCTGCAGTTCGGTGATCGAGAATTCCGAGCTCTTGACCAGCATCCCTCAGATTTCGTAGGATGGGATGCCGCGGCAGAAAAAGACTGAGCTTGTAATTCATGGACTCTTTCCCCGTTCCGTGAAGCCCATTATGATGGTCCGCCTGTTCCGAAACGACCCCAATCTTAGGCTTTGTGATGGTGATCTGTTTTTTATGGCCTTCTGGAGGGCCGCCCCTCTCGTTCCTGCCTCTGTCCACGCCTCCTCCCTGGAAACAGTGTGTAATGCCTGGTGCGCCACGGGGCGTTTTCGGAGTAGAACCCTCGAGTGCCCGATGCGCGGCCTGTGTGCCGCCGGCACCCTGAAGCATGTAATAGAGTGCCCAAGGCTAGATATAATTGGGATGTTTCTGCTTGAGCTTCCCCCTGCCTTCTTCGTTGCCCCTGGTGTCACTCGAGTTCAAATATGCAGATTTGCCCTTCTCACCACGCGCGCATTATTGTCCATTATTTGTGCACCGATGCTAGTTTCCATTGCTATCATACTATCCGCCGCAGCCCTGCCTCTCCTGTCGCAGTTGCAGGGGCGAGGCTGCAGCAGGTCTGCCGTCAGATGGAGGACCTGTCTTCGCCCTTCGGCGCGGCGACCCCGGCCCCGCACGCGGCGGCCCGCCCTGGGGGGTAGGCGCCGCGGTGGGGATCGAACTTATTGCCCTCTTCTCGCTTTTTGTCCGC
This sequence comes from Prorocentrum cordatum, assembly GCA_963575745.1. Taxonomy (NCBI): domain Eukaryota; class Dinophyceae; order Prorocentrales; family Prorocentraceae; genus Prorocentrum; species Prorocentrum cordatum. The sequence continues at coordinate 343,075 of CAUYUJ010003825.1, read as the reverse complement.
CTGCCCTCTTCTCGACTCTTTCTTGTAGCCAGCGCACTCCCCCTCCTGCTCCTCCTCCTCCGTCCTCCCCCCCCCCTCCTCCTCCTCCTCCTCCTCCTCCTCCTCCTCCTCCTCCTCCTCCTCCTCCTCCTCCTCCTCCTCCTCCTCCTCCTCCCCCTTCCTCCTCCAAGAACCATTTGGCTCATCCGCCCCGTGTGGGCCGCTGGGCCGCGCCGAGCCTCCACGAGGCGTTCTTGGGGTCGCGCGCAATAGGCGGAGGGTCCGCCTTGCAGCGCGCGTTGCTGATTCCGCGCAACTTCGACGTGGGCGACATGGGCAGGTCTGCCTCCCGTGGCCGTGGGAAGGCGGTCCGCTTCCAGGGCGGCTGGTCTCGCTGTCAGGCTTGCCGTCGCTGCGAGTGGGACGAGCGCCTCGCTGCTCGAGCGCGGGTGTGCAGCGGCGGGGCGACTGTCGTTCAGCACGCGGCGCGACAGCCCTCGCGGCCGCGCGGCAGCCGCCAGGGCGGCGGAGGAGGTGGCCAGTCGGCGCTGCTGAAGCCAGGCGAGGCGCTGGTATCAGCGACGGAGGCGATCGCTGGGGCTGCTGCGGAGCAGGGCGGCGAGGTTCCCAGCGAGCTCAAGCAGGCCCTCCTCGTGGTGCAGCAGCGCGCTCAGGCCGCCGCCGCCAAGGCTGCCGAGCCCTCGCACGAGGACGCCTTCCGTGAGGCGGCTGGTGAGTGCAAAGACCTGAATAGGCGCCATCAGGGGGCCGTGGATCAGGTCCTGCGCTGTCGCGCGGCGCTGACAGCCGCCGAGGGGCGCGAGAAGGACCTCGCGATGCAGCTGGCGGAGGCCGAGGCGGCGAAGCAAGAGGCGGCGGCCGCAGTCACGGCGCTGGCTAAGGTGCCGACGACTCCTGGGCAGCCTCCAGGCTCAGCACCGCCGCCCGATGCCGAGGGCGAGCTGTTCCAGCTGGCGTGGGACGACTCGGTCTTCACGGGCGAGGCCATCGAGGAGCTGGACGAGGGCGAGCGCCAGGCCATGGACGCCCTCCGCCGTGAGTTGTGCACAACCAAGGCCCAGTTGGAGTCGCACTCGACGGAGGTGAAGGCCAAGTTGGCGCAGGCCAAGGCGCTCGCGGAGCAGAGCAAGCAACGCTTGGCCAAGAAGCGCAAGGGGCCTGAAGGGGCCGCGGTCACTGGACAGGCCCAGACCGAGGCAGCCCCAACGGGAGGAGGCGGCGGCGTCGAGGCCCCAGTCGGGGTCGGTGCCAGCGCCACCGCCGCGGCGGCCTCGGACGCCACTGGTGGCGGTGAGGAGGCGGCGCGCCTTGCAGCAGAAGCCGCCAAGCTCAGCGAGGCCAAGTTCAGGGCCGCGGAGCGAGCTGTTGAGGCCGGCGGTGGCAAGGGTCACGGCGGCAAGGCGGCTTCCGTGGTCTGACGCCAGGCCGCCGCGGCCGACAGCACCGCGGCGCAGGGCGCATCCAACGCGCCCAAGTTTGAAGAACAGGGGGACCCGCCGACGGCGGCAGCAGTGGAGTTGACTTCAGTCGGGCAAGCTGAATGTGCTCCAGCAGCTGCTCCTCGGGGGCTACGCGTCGATGGCGTTCGCGTTGGTCGACAGGCCGTGGGCTCCAGCGAGTTCGAGCGGCGCTTTTTCTTCGGTAATATCACGTCTATGGGGCCCCAGGCGTGGCAGTTTGTGCATGACAGCACGCAGGAGTATGATTACGTGAGCTTCGTCGAGACGCACGTCAGGGCCTCGGCGCAGCTCAGCAGTTGGCGCCGCAAGGCCAAGCGCCAAGGATGGCGGCTGATGTGCAGCCCAGCCCGACCGAGCAAGGGGTCTGGCACGGAGGGTTGCGAGTGGATCCTCGCCCGCAGCCACCTGCATGCCAGCAGCTTGGCAGCGACCACTCCCGCGCCCAAGCAGCTGCGGGCGCCGTCCACCTCGGACTTGGGCGGCTTTCAGGCCAGCGTCCTGCACATGAAAGGGTTCGCGCTCGTGGCGATTGTGTTCTACGCCTTCTCCTCCATGGGTTGGGCGCAGGACAACTTGCGGCGGTGCGCGCGCCTCGGCGCGCTGGTCACGGCGCTCCAGCTGCCGCGGTTCATCCTCGGGGACTTCAACATGGGCGCGTCCGTGTTGCAGCACCGTGGCTTCGTCAAGCGCGTTGGTGGGCACATCCTGCAGTGCGAGGCCGCCGTCACTTGTGATGCAGGGCAGTGCGGGTCGCACATCGACTTCGGCTTGTGCTCGGCCTCGTGCCTACCGTACCTCACGAGCTTCACCGACGTGCAAGCGGTGCCTTGGAAGACCCACTGCGGGCTCGTGCTGGGCATTCGCGGCAGTGGCGAGCAGCTTTTTTCAAGACAGCTGGTGGCGCCGCGGCCCCTGCCTGAAGGGTGTCGGCCGGCGCCGCCGCGGTCCACTTCAGCCAAGAAGTTGGAGGCGTCCGCGCGAGCCGAGGCTGCGAAGGAGAATCGGACAGCCTTCCTGCACGGCATGTTCGGCGACCGTTTGGACGGTGATGACGCGGCGTCTACGGCCGACAGCGACGGCTTTGGTGACGTCTCCGACCTGGCCTCGTCCGTGGGCGACTTCGAGGGGCTCGATAGCATCGTCGAGCAGGCCGGTCGCCAGCAGCCTTGCGGTGGCGGGGGCCCTTCGCCGTGCGCAGGCGGGTCCGACGCCTTCATCGCTCCCACGGGCAGCCTCACCACGTTCGGCCCTTCGCCGCTGTTGGCGGCGGTTCCAGCAGTGCGGCCCCAGGCGCCGGTGCCCTTTTCAGTCCCCGCGCCGACCGCAAAAGGGCACCGGGCCTTGGCGGCGGACCCAGGGCGATCGCGGCCAAGTATGAGCATGGATGCAGCGGACGATGACCCATTCGCAGAGGTGGATGATTCAGCCGAGTGTCTACGCGCCCTGGCGGGTGACGAGACGGGGCCAGTCGACCCTGAGTGCGGCGTGGACGAGGGTAATCGCGAGTCGGTCGATGGGGCCGACGGTAATCAGTGCAAGGAATCCGCTCCCTGTGCGAGGCAATCACGGTCTCGGACATCCCACCGCGTTCCCTCGTCTGCGGCGGTGTCCAGCGCGGCTGCACATGCTGACCCTGATCTCGGTCCCCAGGAGAGGCACAGCGGCGGTGCTGATGAAGCGAGCTACTGCATCTCGGAGTCCACCTGGCAGGAAGCGGCCTCGTCGCGGACCTCGAGCTTCGCGAGCTCTGCGCCGTGGACGGTGATATCCGACTCCATCGCGTACCGCCTCGGAGGTCACGGCATCGCAGGCATCAGCCACCAGCACAGCCAGTGGGTCAGGCAGGTTGAGGAGGCAGTTCGACGGCATCATGAGGTACCTGCGGATCACACTGCAGGGGCGTCACGAGCAGCAGGACCCCGCCTACGCGACGGTTACGTCAGCCAGGTCAGTGTCGACGAGCCTCCGGAGATCATCGATAGCGGGCAGTCGATCAGCTGGTGGGCCGCGGTGCACACAGTCGTCAGCAAGCTCGGCAAGTTCAGCATGGCCCAGCACACGTCGGTCAACTACGCTCGTGACGACCTCGGCTGCAGCAGGAATGTCGCAGACTTGCGCGCAGGAGTCCCGCTCTTGCCCGACGAGCGCTTGCAGGACGGCGGCCTGTGTCCGGACCTTCGCAGCGCTCGAGGCGGTTTCCTGAGTTGACCTGGAAGGCATTTCGGCGTCAGTTGTTCCTTGTCAGCAACTTGGACGCTCACGAGGTTGTAGCGCTCGCCGACGCGGCCAGTGCTGCACTTCGCCGCGCTCGAGGACGGGCTCACGGAGCGTCCCTCAGGCAGTTCAAGGAGTGGACGGTTACGCCCGACGGCACCACGACGCTGTTCCGCTCCCTCAAGAGGGGCCCCGAGATTGATGATGAAGTACACACGGTAGGCGGCATCCACCTGGTCCACCCTCGGGACGTTGTCGACCACAAGGCCAAGACGTGGCACGGGCTCTGGGCCCCGCAGCCTGAGGACGGCGACGAGCTGGACGCCTTCTGGTTCGAGTTGCGGCAGTACCTCGGCGAGGGAGATGTGCCGTCCTTGGACCTTCAGCGGTCGCGGGCAGCTTTGTCTCATATGCGGCCACGTACTGGACGAGGAGTTGATCAGCTTCGCCCCACGGACATCGAGCGGCTCCCCGACTCGGCCTTGCGCGAGCTGCTCGCGATCTACGAGACTGCTGAGCATCTCGGTAGCTGGCCCTGGCAACTCCTCCTCGTCACGGGCCAGCTCTTGGCCAAGCGGCAAGGGGGTGAGCGCGTGATCGGGCTCATGTGCATGGTGGCGCGTGTGTGGAGTCAGGCGCGCGAGGATGACGTGCGGCTCTGGGCGGACGCCACCTCCCCCACGTGGGACGTGGCGGTGCGGGGCAACTCGGCGGTGTTCGAGGCCTTCGTCAGGGCCACCGACGAGGAGGCCTACAGCACGCTCGGCTTCGCGTGCGCGCACGCCATGCTGGACGTGAAGTCCTTCTACGACTCCATGAGCTGGGTCAAGCTGGGCAGGGCGGCGCTGCGGCTCGGCTTCCCGCCGACGGTGCTCGCCCTCGAGCTCCAGCAGTGCATGGCGCCGAGGGTTCTTCTCATGAGCGGCACGGCGTCCGAGGCTTTCCAGCCCACCAGGTCCATCGTGCAGGGGCTCAGGTCGGGCAAGAGGTTCGCGCGGTGCATGACCTACTTCATCCTGGAGAGGGTCACGCAGCAGGCCCCTTTCAGCGGCGCTCCAGCCGAGGATTTGGGTCGACGACCTGTCTGAGTCCGCGGTGGGTACGAGCGCTGCCGTCACGAGCACCATGACCGAGGTAGTCAGTACTACTTGCGACCAGTTTGTGTCCGACGGCCTGGCCATCTCGCCGAAGAGTGTCATTGTGTGTAATCGACCGCGTGACCTTCGTCGCATTGTTGCTGCAGTTCGGAAGCGGGGGCATGTTGTTCACGGTGCTCGATGCGCCCCTTGCCTTGGTGTGGATCTTCGGGCTGGCAGAGGTGGTCCTCGCCCTACTCGAGGAGCCCGCGTGAAGAAGTCGGGGTTGTCGCATTTGCGTGTTCGAGGCTTCGCTCGGGCCAGCAAGCAGTATCGCACTTGCCTCAAGATCGAGAACGCGTCCCCGCAGGCGGCCGCCACGTACGGGCACCAGGTGCACGGCGTGTTCGGCCAGGCTCGGCAGCAGCTTCGACAACGACTCGGAGCAGTTTGCGCAGCTTCTGGTCGTGGACGTTGCCTCACCACGGTGGTGCAGATCCGCATGGGAGCTCAAGATCCAGCTCGTCGGCTTCCCCGCGGGCAGCTCGACATGTGGTTCCGCGGCTGGCAGCGCTCACCGGCGTTGCGGCAGCGAGTGCAGCAGGCGTGGGTGTCGATCCACGACTGTCTTCGTGCCGCTCCCGCTGGGCACCGACCTCGGCTTGTACGCGGGCCTATATCAGCCGTTCAGGCACTTCTTCTTGGTTACGATTGGCAGCCAGTTGGGCCCCTAGGGTGGGCAAGGCTTTGCGATGACGGACAATGGGAGCGCTGGGCCTTTCCTCACGCCGATGAGTTAGCCGATGGGTCCGCTCGGCGCCTGATCGACGCCTTCGACGCGACCGTGCTTGAGCATCTGTGGCGGCAGGCGTCGGAGCATTGGTGTGGAGAGGGCTTGCAGGGCGGAGCCGACCTCGACTCGCTGCGGGCCACGGTGAAGATGCTTGATGCCACGACTCGTGGACGGTCGCTGGCGTCCCTCCGCATCACCATCGCGGCGGGCGGCACGTGGCCTGGCTCGCGTCTCGAGGAGTCCTTCGACGACATCGACGGTCAGGACACCTGGTGTCCTCGGTGCCAGTGTTGCGTCGAGACCCCGATGCATCGACACTGGGAGTGCAGTGCCAACATCGGGTCCAAGGCGTACGAGCTGAGCGGGCACCTGGTGGGCAGGGCCATGGCCGAGGGCGACACCTACCCGTGTTTCTGGTTGCGCGGGATGATCCCTGCGGCTTGGACGGCAGTACCCGAGCCTATGGATCGTGATGATTGGAGCTACCTCGGCGTGGCCAACCTTCACGACGCGGTCCTCGGCACGGGCACGCTGCACCAGCCGCTTGCCCTATTTGGTGACGCTAGCGGAGGGGCCGACTCCAAGCATCCGCGACTTCGTCGGGTCGGCGTTGCAGTATGCCGGGTGTCCGCTGGCGCCGTGGACGTGGAGGCTGCTATCTTAGGGCCGCTGTCTGGCCCACGCCAAACAGTTCATCGTGGTGAACTTCGGGCCTTGGTGCTAGCCGCGGGCCACTCACGTGGGCCGACTGTTTTCTTCACGGGTAACTTGGCCGTGTGTGATGGATGGTGGGCTCGATTGGACCAACGGCCTACTGGTCCCGACAGCGACTTGTGGTACGCTTTGTCGCGCATCTTCCTGCAGCGGGATCGTAGCGAGTTATCTGTCGAGCACGTCAACTCGCACCTCAGTGCCGCGGAGGCGGCTGCTCGAGGAGTACCTGCAGAGGTGTTGCGAGGCAGCGCCATGGCCGACGTCCTGGCGGGCCATGCTGCCAAGCAGTGCCGACTACCAGCGGATGTTCGAGCACGTGTGCGTGATGTGGAGTACATGGCCGCCATGGCGCGGTGGAGGCTATTGCGCTCGACGCTGGACGCCGCAGCGGCTCGGGGCGCCAGGCCGTCCCAGCGCAGGAAGCGTCGGCCACGGCGCGTCCCACCAGCGCCACGAGTGGCAGCAGCCTTTTCTTCCCAGCACGTGCTTCATGCGGATGGTCGCAGTTGCCAGCGATGCCGTTGTTCCGCAGGGCACTCCACCCAGACCGAGTGGCTCTCCAGGTCGTTTGAGGGCTTGGTCGATGCGGAAGCTGGACTGGCCAGGTTGGGGCCCATTGCTGGAGGTGTTGATGGTGTTCTCAAGATTGCCGATCAGGGTGTGGACAGCTCGCGCACGATGAGGTGGCATCGAGATCTAGATGTATGGTTCTGCCGAGCATGCGGGTGCTTCGCGCGTCCTGCCCTTCGCACCCTGGGTCGTGGGCTGCTGGCTCCGTGTCTCGGACGACCATCTGACACGGGAAGCGTGTACTTGGACAGGCTGAGTAGGGGTCTTTGGCCCAAGGTGGGCGCGCCTCAGGGGTACGTCGAGCAGTACTTGGACCTTGACGATGATGAGCACTTTCGAGGAGCCAGCCCTGGAGGACAGGTTGCACGGTCGGGTGCTCAGCAGGCACGAGTGGCGAGCAGGTGGCCCAGAGCCTCGGCACCAGGACGGAGGCGGCGTCCGCGGCCGAGATCCTGCAGGCCCGAGGGGCTCGCGCTGAGGCGACGGGCGGCCAGGCCCACTGCTGACGGCGCGGGCTTGCGGTGGGGCCGCGGGCGCAGCCCTGCGTCAGGCCCCGCAGTCGAGGGCGGGGCGAGGCGACGCCCGCGCTCCACCTCGGGGCCTGAGCTGAGGGCGACCTGCGCGAGGCTTCTGGCGGCAGCTCGGCGCCCGCTGGACGAGGTCGACGGGCCAGCTGGCAGCGTGGTGGCGCCAGCTGGGTTGGGCGCGGAGGCGCCTCCCGTTGGAGCAGTCAGGCGGTGTCGGAGCGCTTCGCCGTCCGGAGCTTCGCGGGCGACGCGGCCTCGCGTCGAGCCTCGTGCGGCCCCGGGCGGCGGCGCTCTTTTCAGTCCCCGCGCCGACCACAAAAGGGCACCGGGCATTGGCGATGCGCGGGCGGCTTGCCCAGCAGGGGCTGCTGGCGCTGGCGCGGGCGCCCGCGGAGGCGCTGCTGGCGGGGCTGCTGCTGGCACGGACGGCCTCCCCAGCCAGAGAGGTGGCGAGAGGAGCGACCCAGGGGGGCCAGTCCCGATGGGAGCGGCCCCCCAGGGTCCAAGTTGCGGATCAGGCAGTTGGGGGAACCCTGCGATAAATTGCCCCAGCGACCGACTTGGAGGACGACATCCTGCGCGCCAGCCTGGAGCGCACGGGTGTCCTCGCCAGTTCGACGTCGTCGAGCCCTTCGAGCAGGTGGGCTCCGTGGACGCGGCTGGCGGCGTCGGCAGCGCGTGGCCGACCTTCGGAACCGTGGGCGACGTGGAGGTCGGGTCGGCTTTCGGCGACTACGACAAGGCGATCTGCGAGGACCTCAAACGGGGCCGCTCCGCCGAGCGGCCGTGGCGAGGCGCGAGGCCGCGCCTGCTGGGCGCCGAGGCGGTGGCGCCGCCCGCGGCTCGGCGCAGGCGGGCCCTCTCGCCTCCTGGCGAGCGGCGGGGCCAGAGGGCGCGGCTCGGCGGCGTGGAGCTGCCGCCCCGATATTCGCCGAGCTCGGCGGCGGCGCCGCCCGCGCGGGGCCGCGCGGCTGGGCCTCGCTGGGCGGCCTGAGCGCCCGCCGCGGCCCGCGGCCGAGGCCCGCCCCGCGCGCGGCTCGGCCGTGGGCGTTCGCCCGACGGGATCTCCCGCCACGTCCCCCTGCGGGCGGGAGACGGTCGTGGCTACGCTCCGCCCGCGCGGGCGGCCGAGGGGCGCGTGTCGCGCGAAGTCCCCGCGGACTTCAGACGCTCGCCTTCTTGGGTCCGAATGCTCCGAATGCTCCTCCCCCTTCCTCCTCTTCCTCCTTCTGCTCTCTCCTCCTGTTTCTCTTCCTCCTCCTCCTCCGCGCTCATCCCCCTCCCCCCCGTCCTCCTCCTCCCCCCGCCTCTTCTTTGTCACTCCTCGCCTCCTCCTCCTCCCTCCTCCTCCTGCTCCTCCTCCTCCTGCTCCTCCTCATGCTGCTCCTCCTCCTCGTCCTCCTTTATCTTCCTCCTGCTGCTCCTCCTCCTCCTCCACTTCCTCTTCCTCTTAGTACTGCTCCCTCCTCCTCCTCCTCCTGCTGATGCTCCTCTTCGTCCTTGTGTTTGTTTGTTGTTTGTTTCCTTGTTCTCTCTCTCTCTCTTTCTCTCTCTCTCTCTCTTTCTTGTTGTTTCTCTCTCTCTCTCTCTCTCTTTCTCTCTCTCCCTCTCTCTCTCTCTCTCTCTCTCTTTCTCTCTTTCTCTCTTTCTCTCTCTCTCTCTCTCTCTACATTTCTCTTTCTCCTCCCCCTCCGCCTCCCCCTGTTCCCCCTCTCCTTCCCCCCCCCTCCTTCCTCCTCCTCCTCCTCCTCCTCCTCCTCCTCCCCCTCCCCCTCCTCCTACTCCCCCTCTTCCTCCTTTTGCTATTTCCTCCTGCTTCTCCTCCTCCTCCATCCCTCCCCCCCCTCCTCCTCCTCCTCTTCCTCCTCTCCTCCTCCTCCTCCTCCTTCCCCTCCTCCCCCTCCTCCTCCTCCATTTCCTCCTCCCTCTCATCATCAGTTCCTTTCCTTCCTCTTCCTCCTCTCTTCCTCCCTCTCCTCCTCCTCCTCTTCCTCCCTCCCTACCTCTTCCTTCCACTCCCCTCCCCAACTTTCCTGCTTCTCGTCCTCCCCCCTCCTCCTCCTCCTCTCCACTCCTCCTCCTCCTCCTCCTCCTCCTCCTCCTCCTCCTCCTCCACCTCTCCTCCCCCCTTCCTCCTCCTCCTCCTCCTCCTCCTCCTCATCCTCCTCCTCCTCCTCTTCTTCTCCTCGTCCTCCTCCTTCTCCTCCTCCTCCTCTCCTCATCTGCTCTCTCCTCTGCTTCTCGTCGCCCCCCCCTCCTCCTCCCCCCGTCCACCCTCTCATCCTCCTTCTTCATTCCCCCTACCCCCTCCCCATCCTCCTCCTGCTCTGTCTTTCTCCACATCCGCTTCTTTCTCTCTCCTCCTGCTCCTCATCCCCCACTTCCTCCTTCTCCTCCTCCCCCTCCCCCCGCTCTCGCCCCCTGCTTCTCCTCACCCTTCCTCCTTCGCTCCTCCTCTCCCCTTCTCCTCCCCCGCCCCCTTCCTCCCCCTCTCCCTCCTTCCCTCCCGCCCTTCCCCTGCTCCTACTCGTCCTTCTCCTCCTCCTCACCCGCCTCATTCCCCTCCCCTCCTCCGACACCCTTTCCTCCCCCACCTCCCCCCTTCAGCCTCCTCCTCCTTCTCCTCCTCCCCCCTGTTCTCTCTCCTTCTCCCCCCCCCCCCCCTTTTCCCCCTGCCCCCTCCCCCCCCCTCCCCGTCCTCCTCCTTATTCTGCTCTTTCCTCCTGCTTCTCCTCCTCCTCCCTCTTCCCCCCCTTCTCTTCCTCATCCTTCTCCTCCTCCTCCCTCCGCTTCCCCATCCTCCTTCCCTCCTCCGCCCCCTCCTCCTCCTCCTCCTCCTCCTCCTCCTCCTCCTCTTCCTCCTCCTCCTCCTTCTCTTCCTCCTCTTTCTCCCCCTCCTCCTCCTCCTCCTCCTCCTCCCCCCCCTTCCGTCGCCCCTTTGGCTCAAGATCGGGGCATGCCCGTTTTGAGTCAGGCAGCCCTCCTTCAGGGCTAATCCCTCCTGCCATGGCCGAGGGCGCCCATAGCGGAGACGCTAGCGATCTCGGAGGGCATGGCCATGGCAGAGCTTAATCGCACCATGCTACTAGAGAGCGTGGACAACGCATTCGACCTGATGAGGCCCTACATGTTGGCGTCTAGGTTTCCAATGATCAGCGCCACCGACTCCAGGGGCGGTTACGACTTTGTGACCAACCCCAAGGCGGGCCTGGCCGAGGACAAGCGAGCGGCGATCGACGTCGCCATCGTTCGAGCTGCCACGCAACGGCCAGAAATACATCTACGATGGATCGAGGGGACCAGCCAGCTCACATATCCACTGCCAAAGCGCAAGGGCGAGAGCGCACTACTACGACAAGCGCTACACGACGGGAGTACGGCATCACCGCCGACAGTATCGTACTACGCCGTGGGTACGAGGACAGAGTTCAGCGTCAGAAGAAGGAGAACGTCACTTTCGCCTGCGTGACGCATTGTTGCTTCTCTGGCCTCCATCTCTACGAGATGGACTGCACTGGCGCTTCTCGCGCCATCAGCAGCACGGACGACCTCAACTACGAGCCTGAGGCCTACAAGCGGCTCAGGGATATCCCGCTGACCTTCCAGGAGCAGCAGGAGGCGGCTCTTTCGAGCCAGGGAGGGAATGAGGTCGAGGACTAGATCGGGTTCTGAACAATAGAGTACAGCCAGTGTGATTCTAGAGGCTCGCAGGGACCCGTGAAGCCACTTCGGGGCCTCTAGTTGCATACATAGCTTAGCCCAGGACGCTGAACCCTTTTTCCTGTTCCGCTGTTTTGGTTCAGCAGAAGGGGGCCTGTCGGCCCCCTTCCAGGAACATGTGCGCTGGGTACTGAAAAGGAGCCTGCCACTTCTACGCCCAGAGTCGCAGCATCTCAGTTGATGTACCATGGATCTTTGAGAACCAGGAGCCCATCCACACAGAGGGCGGCAAGGGGGAGGACGGCAGGAGGCAATGGAGGAGTAGGGAGGGGATGAGGGAGGCGGGGGCAGGCTGGAGGGTGGGGTGGAAGGAGAGGGATGGGGAGAGACGCGGATAAGGCGGAGTGTCTAGCCTTGAGGGTCCCCCAGCGGAGTTCCCCGGTCGAGCAGGACCACCTGGAGGAGCTGAGGACGAGCCGCGTATCAGCGTCGCGCCAGTCTGAAGAGGCAGCGGGGACAGGAATGGATGTGGGGCGGTGAAGGCGAGGATGGTGATGGTGAGGGCGAGGAAAGTTGTGAGAGAGTGGGTGTGTGTGTGTCCACTTGCCGTACGTTCGGGCCTGCAGGATCGCCTCGGGTTCGCTGCCCAGCCACACCAGCCTGGACTCGACGTTCAGGCTTGTCTGATTGCATGTTGCACGCGCCAGTCCGTCCGCCCACCTGCTCCACGGGCGTTCGCCCAGCGCAGCCGCCTTCTCCTTTTTCTGCACGACGATTCGCCTAGCGCATTCCAACATCTGCAACGCCAGGTACAAAGCACGTTACACGCGCCTGGCTCTACCCGTCGCCGCAGTGACGTCACTCGGCCACCAGAGGAATGTGTGTATGTGTGAGAAGGCGAGACCTCTCTGACCATTTCCACCCGGGGCTGGCTTGCGGACGCCCTCGCCGAGAGAAGTGTGTGTGTGTGTATGAAAGAGAGAGAGAGAGAGAGAGAGAGAGAACAAAAAAAGGATTTCCACGCTGTCCTGATCCGCGCTCTCTCGCTTGACTTGCCATCCGCCGCGCCGCCGCGCGCGTGGCCGCGACGCCAGAAAGTGTGTGTGTGTGTGTGGAGGGTATGAGAGAGGGTAAGGGTGAATGGGGATTGTGGTGGAGAGGGTGATGTTACGAACGAGGCCGAAGATTTACCATGCACTTGAGTTGCAATCGATTCTACATGGATGGAGGATGCACTGCCCAGCGTGCTAGGATGGGGGATACATTGCCCGGCATGTGCTAACCTGGCGCCCCTGCAGGCCTCATGCGGGGATTACACCGCTTCCTCCCATGCAGTAGCCAACCAACCTCCAGACCCCAGCCTGCCAGCCAAGTGTTTGCGTGTGTCAGGACGCCACCATATGCTTCGAGCGTGATGAAGCAGCCGTGGCGTGATGGCACACTGCCTTGACACTGCTGAAGGTGCCCGTGGCCAGGCTGAGGATGGGTGTAGATACCTTCCCGGTAAGCCAGGGGGGGCGCGCACGCCGATCCCGGGCTCAGTACGGGCGGGCCAGGGCCGGTGTCGGCATGTGGGGGTGTGGCCAGCCTCCTCTTTCATGGGGACGCTGGGAGGAGACGACGATGGAAGAGGACGAGGAGGAGGAGGAGGAGGGGGAGGAGGAAGGAAGGATGAATGGATAGATCGGATGTACATGGTGACTGGGGGGGGGGAGGAGGAAGAGGATCAGGATCAGGATCAGCATGAGGAGGAGGATGACGAGGACGAGGAGGAGGATGAGGCGGAGGAGGGGAAGAAGAAGGAGCAGGAGGAGCAGGAGCAGGAGGAGGGGGAGGCTGAAGGGCAGGATGAGGATGGGGCGGGTTGTTCCGCACCGCCAGGTGCGTGTGAGGAGGAGGCGGGGGAGGGGGGGAGGGATGAAGGAGAGGACGAAGGCAATTGCTGGAAGGAGGAGGAGCAGGAGGAGGAGGAGGATCAGGATAAGGATCAGGATCAGGAGGAGGATCAGGAGGAGGAGGATATGCAGGAGGAGGATGAGGAAGAAGAAGAAGAGAGATAGAGGATGACTGGGAGGAGGGGTAGGGGGGGAGGAGACGAGGAGGAGACGATGAGGGGGCGAGGAGAGGACGAGGATGAGGATGTGGCGAGGAGTCGACGACGAGGAGACGAGGAGGAGGAGGAGGAGGAGGACGATGAGAACGAGGACGAGGACGAGGATGAGGAGGCGGAGAGGGGGAAGGAGTTGACGGCTGCGGCCGCGCCGCTCTCAGGCGCTGCGCCGTAAGGCACAGGTCTCGGTGGAGAGCGCGCAGGCGGCTTCGGCTGGTGGCGGCCTCCCTCGCCATCGGCCACTTCCTCATCGTGATATCATCCTCGTCTCCCTCCTCGTCTCCACCCCTTATCCCCCTTATGCTGATCTTCTTCTTCTTCCTCCTGCGCCACTCTTTCCCCCTCATCATCCTTCTCCCCCTCCTCGCCTCCCCCCCACACGCACCGGGGGGGGAGCGGAATTGGCCGACTAGGGGCGCCGTCCTCCTCCTCCTCCTCCTCCTCCTCCTCGTCCTCCTCCTTCTCTCCCTTCTCCTCGTCGTCATCATAAGCATCACCATCATCCGCGCCATGATCAGCATCGACACCATCAGCAGCACCAGCATCGTCACCACACCGTGATCATCATCCTCATCATCATCAGCAGCGTCATCATTATCACCATCGCGATCGCCATCATTATCATCGACACCATCATCAGCATCATCACCACACGCGTCATCCTCATCCTCGGCATCATCATCACCACCACCATTACCATCGTCACTCTCGTCGGCACAACCATCATTCTAGCATCATCTTCATCATCCAAATCATCATCACAACCAGCATGAACATCATCATCATCACTTCAATGATTATCATCATAGTCAGCATCGGCAGCATCGGCATCATCAGCATCACCAACACCATCAACATTATCATTCGCATCACCACCACCATCACCATCACGAGCACTAGCACCATCACCATCATGATCATCACTACCATTACAATCACCACCACCACCAGCATCATCATCAACCTTGTCAACATCATCATCATCATCATCATCATCATCATCATCATCATCATCATCATCGCCATCGTTCGCAGTAACACCATAGTAATAACCAAGATCATCATCCGCGGCATCACTATCATCATTATTCGTAAGGGCTTCGCCCCCTGCCGCTGCCCCCCCCCCCCCTCTCTCTGATGATGGGCAATGCAAGAGCGAAGTCATGAGGCCTTGGCGCCGCCGTGAAGTAGCGTCGGGACTTCACACGAAGACGATGAGTAACCGGCAAGACAAACTGAGATTCTGATGATATATTTGAATGTGGTGTTGTATCTCGATGGTTTAAGGCTTCGGATACGCCAGTTGTGCAAACTTTACATGGGCTTATGGGTGAGATGTACGGTTTCCTGGCCGAGATTGCAACGTAATGTACGAGGGTGTATGGCCTCGGGGAAGCAGACATTGGGTAATGTACGAGGGTATATGGCCTCGGGGGCGCGATTTTCATATATTTTACGCGTCCCACGCCCCCCCCCAAGGAATTCAGACAACGCGATTCGGGCGTGGTAACTCGGCTCCTTCTCGGCTCGCCCCCCCCTCGCGCGGTCCATCAACAAGCAACAGTAAACAGCAATTAACAGAACTGTAACAGTGGAAGCTGGAAACTGGAACTGGCCCAGGGAACAGCAAACCTTGGTCCTACAGCCTGGTGGCCCCACAAGGGGGCCCGCGGATTGTCATCAGCATCATCACCACTATCATCACACCATCATCACCATCACCATCACCATCAACATCATCATACCCATCATCATCACCATCATCATCTGTATCGACTTTGGTTCAAGCCATTTTAGCTCGCGGCTCAAGGCCAAGATGGTGATTCAGTAACTGCCTAGGCGGGGTGGGCGCTCATGCGTTCGCAGCACCAACCAGGGGTGAGCTGCCACCCATTGCGAAGCTTCGCCGTCCATATCCTAGCTGTTTCAGCTCCCCATATCACCTTCGCTGCGCTTCGGACGGAGACAGCGCGTCTTATTGAGTCCTCGTGGCGACACCAGTTGTCTACCGAATGGCTTCAGATCGCGGCTCAGGTTCCAGTTCGTCCAATCCCAGTGTTCCCAAACAGCGTCGCTTGCATCATCGTCGGCACGGAGCACACAGTGGATCACGCAGTGATCGAGGTGTCTCCACAACACCTGCCGCAAGCGGATCACATCGCCGCGATCGACAAGGCCGTGCGCCGAAGGAGCCACCAGCTCGGCACCGAGATCAGGGAGGACGTGAAACAAGGTTATCGTCGTCCAGGCAGCTCGGGAGGAGGCGCGTCTAGACTCCAACAACAGCAGCAGCAGCGACAAGCAGCATAAGCCTGTCAGCTCATGGAGGGTGCCGACGACCTTCCCACTTTTCCAGGTGCAGAGAGGCCCCGAGCTGACCCACTTCGCAATCGAGATCCATGCGCAAATGCGCGCGCTACTCCAGTGGATGGGCCACCCACGCCAAATGCTCAACAGCGTGCTGGGGGACATGGCGCTGGGGCAGGCCAGGCGCTGGAAGCCAGGCCCACTACCATCGTCACCGAACAGATGCAGCTGGCCACATCGAGACTCCAGGCCGAGACCACCTCTATCCTGCAGTCGGCCACGTCCACCCTTCTGACATGCAAGCAGTCCCCTTTTAAGTTTGCCAGCAGGATGCGCGGCTGGACGCGTTGGACCACGCGGGCAGGGGCATCAATCAGAGGGCCCACGTCGTCGAGCAGGCGCAGCATCAGTTGCGCGCCGACGTCGAGCGCATCCAGGCCAGCCTCGCTATGTCAGAAGCGACGCTGCCACCGCTCGACATGGCAAAGCTGGCGGTCTGGGCTCGCCCACCAGGCCCTCGCCTCCATTCCATCGGCGCAGCGACAGCGGTTCAGCCATCCGAAGTTCGCAGGGCGCTGGAGCCGTGGATCAACGCGGCTGGCGTGGCCATTTCGGACGTGGAGCTGGTCGGCGACGATCCATCCAGAAGATTCTACTTACGAGCGCTGGGCGGAGCAGCGGCGTCCTCTCGCGGCGTCCCCCTGGCGAGGAACCTCCGCCAATGGGGGTGCATGGAGGCACTTCCTCTGCAGCAGCGCAAATGGCGCCGTCGCCCCGCTCTGCGCCGACGTAAACAAGAGCCCCACAACTCTGCGGCCTGAAATACAGACGAAGAAGCATGTTCAAATACCCGGATAGCGGCGCGAGGGACATTGCTGCAGGAAAGTGGGCAACAACGGGATCGTCTCGTGCAGCGCCATCCTTATCGTCAGCGTGGAGGTCGGGGGCAAGGCCTCCGCAGCCGCACAACTCAGCCGGGGCGGTCTCGCCATTGCCACGCTTTGGATTGACAAACGAAGCATCAGTGAAACGTTCCAGCGCATATTTCGCGCCACCGACACATCGCTGTGGTCTATTTAATGGAAGATGGCGCCATTGGCGCATCAAACTGAGCAGTGCTGACTCAGGCTCAGGGCAATTGGCGTCTTGGGGTGCCACCCTCTGCGAAAATTCAATGCGCGCGCAATCTTTTACCAAAACTCACAAGTGTTCAAGATATCGTTGCAAACATGTGACGAAGCCCACACGCGGGCGTCGTCGCGCGCGCATGCCGAAATCCGTCAAAAACCGTCGGTTTCGGAAGGATTTGAACATCGAGTTTCCAGAACACATACATAAACACATGGTTTCGCAACACGGGTTTTCTAAAAAAACTGACGCGCGAGCTCTTGCGAAATCTTAAGAGAACCAAGGATTTCCCTACATTTTCAAACATACTACCAAACGAGCTTCGCGCGCGCGCATGTCGAAACGTTTCGAACGCCCTTGTGCGCGTGCCGTCGCGAGAATCCTCTGCAAAAGATGAAACGAAGTGCACGCGCGCGCGTCGTCGCGCGCGCGTGGCGAAATCCGTCAAAACCTTCGGTTTCGGAAGGATTGCAAAATCGAGTGTCCAAAACACATACAAAAAACTCAAGGTTTCGCAACACGGATTTTCAACAAAAGCGTGCCAGCGCGCTCTTGCGTCGTCGTCGTCGCCGTCGTCGTCCTCCGTCTTTCCTCGTCGTCGTCGTCGTCCTCTTTGGCGTCGTCGTCGTCTCCGTCGTCGTCGTCGCCGTGGTCGTCCTTCCTCCTCCCTCGTCGTCGTCGTCGTCGTCGTCGTCCGTCGTCGGCGTCTTGTCGTCGTCCCTCTTATTTCGTCGCCGTCGTCGTCCTCGTCATCAGCCTTCCTCCCTCGTCGTTGTCGTCGTCAGCGTCGCCGTCCTCCCTCCTTCTTCGTCGTTCGCGTCGTCGCCGTCCTCCCTCCTCCCTCGTCGTTGTCGTCGTTGTCGCCGTCGTCGTCCTCCCTCCTCCCTCGTCGTCGGTTTCGTCTTCGTTGGCGACGTCGTCGTCGTCGCCGTCGTCTTCGTCGTCGTCGTCGGCGTCGTGGTCGTCGTCGTTTCCATCCTCGTCGTCGTCGTCGTCATCCCTCCTCCTTCGTCGTTGTCCTCGTCAGCGTCGCCGTCCTCCCCTCTTCTTCGTCGTTCGCGTCGTCGCCGTCCTCCCTCCTCCCTCGTCGTTGTCGTTGTTGTCGCCGTCGTCGTCCTCCCTTCTCCCTCGTCGTCGTCTTCGTTGGCAACGTCGTCGTCGTCGTCGTCATCGTCGGCGTCGTCGGCGTCGTCGTCGTCGTCGTCGGCGTCATCGGCGTCGTCAATGGCGGCGTCGTTGTCGTCGGCGTCGGCGTCGTCGTCGTCGGTGTCTTCGTCGTCGTCTTCGTTGTCGTCGTCGAAGTCGTCGGAGTCGTCGTCGGTGTCGTCGTAGTCGTCGTCGGCGTCGTCGTCGTTGTCGCTGTCGTCGTCGGCGCCGGTGTCGTTGCCAAGTGCCACTTGGTACCGACCGTCACGGTCTTAAGAGGTCTTGCGACCAAGTTGCGGGTGGGAGGGTGGGATGTTTGCACGAGCAGTGGGGAGGACAGCTTCAGGTCAGTCAAAGTGAACTGCACCACATAGGTTGCAGCGCATAGACTGCAAGAGCCTACTGTTTGGAGTCCACGCTGGCTAACCTATTGTTTTTTGACAGGGATTGTGGGGGGGGCGCATCGGGTTGCTTGCGCATGCTCCGAATTTGGAGGCAGAGTGGGTTTCGTATTGTTTTTTGACAGGGGTGGTGGGGGGGAGCATGGTTCCTAGTTGGCTGCCGGTCGCCTGGGGGAGGGGGGGGCATATTAATAGTGAACCGTGAGCAACCCCTCCCCGAAGGGGAAGAAGGGGGTTGGATGAGAAGCCGCCCTAGACCACCTACGCCCAGATGGCTGGTGGGATGCCTCCGCGAGTCTTTCAAGGAGTACCCTCCAGGCTCGCAATGGGCTGCTGCACGTTGGGCAGGCCCCCCCCCCGAGCCCCCACAATATCCAGGTCTCGGAATGCTTGGGCAATCTATGTATACAACACCTTCCGACCGCAGGGTGTCCAGGGCCTGGCCGTGGACACGGTGTTCGCATGAATCGCGCTGACACTTGTGTTTCAAATTGCGCTTGCACCCTCCGACACCGAGGAGATGTGCAGTGGCTTCTCGAATACATGCGTACCGCAGCCACGCTGGCAGTGACGGTCCTGTCGGCCGATAGCGCAAACGCCCTAGTACACGGCGACTTGTATCGAAAGGAGGCGGTCGAGGAAAGGGCCTCGGCCCCCCGCTACGCATGAAACAATTTGTTAGGAGGGTCCCGTGGCGCACGCCAGCCGAGCAAGTGCATCTGGACGTGGGCAGCGATCTCCTCAGCAAGCTCGAACTCTGGCGTGCGAAGCATGTCAGGCTGGCACTTGCGGGTGGATGTAGCACCGCCCCCAGCTCCATGGAGACCTGAAGCCCGGTCTAGCGTCCACTGGGTGCAGTGTTGCCCGGTTGACAGTACACGTCATTTTGGCCAAAGCTTGCGCCGAGGTGTGCACCTTGCAAGTATAGGCAAAGCAGCTGCACACATCCTAGCCTGTTGCCTTCCTGGTCTCTATGGGTTTCCCAGAGCCCACATCAATGGCATATGAATTCATGGGGGTGGGATGTCTGAAATCCACTGGGCCGAAAAGTCAGGGGGGACCTTTCGGAGCTCTGGGGGTAATCCTGCCCGACGTCCATGTGCCGCGCCCTTGCAAGCTCGAGGCTTGCCTGATGCTGTGCAATCTGCGATGTGTGTCGTCGACTCTACTACTGCTTCAGAAGTCGCACGCATGCATAGAGTTTTGAGCGCATGCATGGCGCCCTCCGCACGAGTAAAACCTAGGGTGGGTTTTGCATTAGGGCTGCTCGTGTTGCCGCAGCCTGGCGGTTTTTCAGTGTTTCCCTTCCCCCTCCTCCTCTTCGTCGTCCTCCTCCTCTTCCCTCCCCCTTTCCTCCCCCTCCGGTTTCACCGATACAGCCTTGGGGATCTGACCTTGGGGATTCGTCGTCTCGTCCCTAGGTTTGCTCCCACAGGGCGGGGCAAACATAACACTTCAACATACCTGCTCCGCACGCTGGCTCCGTTTGTGCAGCTCCCCTTCTTCCTTCCCCCTTCCTTCCTCCTCCCCCTCCTCGTCCTCCATGATAGTTCACTCAGTCAAAACAGATGCCCAATCCCAAAAACGCGAGGGCCAAGACAAAATGCAGGCTCCTCGAGACTTCGGGGAGGGAGATCTTGGGGTAGGGTTTTACCAGGGCGGCGACGACGAACGCAAAAGATACCCCGAAATCTTTGGCCGATCTTCGAATCCTCGGTGAATCCGCGATTTTGGGATCGGGGATGTGTTTTTTCGTGGTCAATAGTGGTGACGTCTACCCGGCCAGTCGCTTTAAGTCACGGTCGCTATCGACTTTTAGCCTGCATCCACTGGGTGCGATTATAGCCCTCATGGTGGGAAGCGGATCTGTCTGATGTTGGACGGGCAACGTGTGGTTTGGTTTTGCTGTCGAGGTCATTCGCGTTGAAAAAAACGACTGCTTCAGAAGTCGAGGTTGAGCCCTCAGACGCTGATGCTGAGACAAGTGCCTAACGATGCTTCATCTTTAGATCAGACGAGAATTTTTTGGGACGCTCCAGGTTTCGCAGGTCACAGGCCTGGTTACAGGATGTCTGGCCCCGGGCAGCGGAGGTGGCGCCCTCCGGCCCTGCCGAGGATCCACCCTGGCCTCCCGCTCTGGGATCCCACGTCGCAGACGAGGACGCGGCGTGGGCCACGGGCCTGAATGCCCCCCACACCAGCAGCACCCGAGGAGCCAGACGCCCCACCCACCTCCTCCGTTACCTCCTCCTCCTCTTCTCGAGCCGAGCTTCTGCAAGCTCGAGCGCATCCGCTGAAACTGGAGCGGAGGCGAGGGCGCGGCGACAGCGCCGCGTTGCTCCCTGAACCTTTCGGCCATCCTGTGGCCTGAGGAGCGCTCAGACGCTTTCCATTCCAGCAAATTTGAGCTTCCGTGCGCACTTCTATTCGTAATTCGCGCTCGCACACACGACAAGAGAGTACGACCCAGCGTCGCCAGCCTGCGTCCGATCGGCCAGACGTCTCCCCCATTTCTCCCCTCTCCCCTGCCCTCTCCTCCCCCCTTTCCCCCCCTCTTCTCTTCGGGGGAGAGAAGCGACACCACCACCACCACTACGAGGGCACCTCCAGCGAGGACGTCGCGGAGGATGCCTCCCCGAGCTGGGGATCGGAGATGTCTCGAGTGGGCAGGGGGGAGAACACCTCCGGGAGGACTCCTTGGCTCCTCGCGAGGTGGTGCCGCTTGTCCTCGTCTCTTCTCTCCCAGAATTCCGGCGTCGTGTTTTTTTGTTCGCAGCGTGTCCCTGCCAGAGGGCTGGACCACTTCCCCTGGAGTGGGCTTTCATCTCGAGTGGTAGTTTCACGGCCCCAGGTCCCAGGGAGGGCCCCGGCGGCCGAAAACAGATGAACAAGGCATCCTCTCGTCCTCCCTTCCCCTCCCATTGTCCTTTCCCTCCCCCCCCCTTCGTCCTCCCTGGTATCCCCCCCCCCTGGCTCGCCGCTCGTCCTCCCGCCCCTGGCCAGAGGCCGGCGAGGAGCTGGAGAGCGCCCTGCTGGCGCTGCGCGAGCACGAGGCGGCGTCCCCGTCGCCCAACTGCCCAGGTCGGCACGTCGTCGTCGTCGTTGTCGTCGTCTTTGAAGGCAGACGTTGTCGTCGTCGTCGTCGTTGTCGTCGTCGTCGTTGTCGTCGTCGTCGTTGTCAACGTAATGGTTAAAAAAGAAGAGGGATTTGTCCGTTGATTTCGGCCTTCGGGTGCCCTCGCCGGGGCCCGGGGCCCGTCAAGCAGCGACTCGGGACGACAAGCCAGTCCCAGGACGGGGTCGGGATTTCCGAGGAGCCCGTGTTGAACGTTAAGTCGTCAGATCTCTTGGAAGTTAGCTTTGTCGTCGTCCTTGAAACCGTCGTCGTCGTCGTCGTCGTCGTCGTCGTCGTCGTCGTCGTCGTCGTCTTTGAAGTCGTCCGCCGTCGTGGTGGTGGTGGTGGTCGCCGTCATCTTTGGCCGTCGTTGTCCTTCTCCTCCCTCTCTCTCCCCCCTCGGCCCCCCATCCCCATCTTCTTGTCGGTCCCTTCTCCCTTCCCGCCCCCCTCCTTCGTCTCGACGCGAGTAGGGGAAAGGGGGGGGTGAGGAAGAGGAGTTGGATGAGGTCCTGTAAGAAAATGTAATTATGCTCTCACCAGCACTGGACGCCATGGCAAAGTCAGGTTGAGTGCAGCTTGATTGCGTTGTCGCATCTTCAGTGGTTGAAAAGCCTGCGCCACATAAGTGCTCAGCATATGTCAGCATCTGGCTTGCTTTTGCGCAGTAAGACTTTGGCGCGCTGGGGAGGAGATTCGAGCAGTGCGCACGAAGAGGGAAAGGCGGGGAGTATACGTCATTGGCATAGGTCATGATGTTGATGATGATGATGATGATGATGATGGTGGTGATGATGATGATGATGATGATGATGATGATGATGATGATGATGATGATGATGATGTTGGTGTTGCTGTTGCTGATGTTGATGATGATGAGGATGAGGTGGATGATAATCATAATTAGAATGAGGATGATGATGAGGGCGAGGATGAGGATAATAAGGATTAGTATTATGTTGCTGATGATACTGAGGATGGGAAAGGGTGATGATGAGGATGAGGATGAGGATGAGGATGATGATCAACTTTCTGATGATGGTGATGATATTGACTGTGATGATGATGTTGATGATGATGATGACGGTCGTGGTGCTGATGGTGTTGTTGCGGATAATGATGACAAGGCTGCTGCTGCCGTTGGTGATTATGACGTGAATGTGGATGAGGATACTAATGGACATTGTGACGGTGACGATGCTGCTGATGATGATTGTGCAAGTGGCGGTGGTGATGATGATGATGATGATGATGATGATGATGATGATGATGATGGCGATGCTGCTGATGGTGGTGATAATGATGCTGATGCTGATGACGCTGATGGTGGTGATGCTGATGATTGCTGCGGCGGTGTTGACAACGGTGCTAGCCATGTTGGTGATGGGGATGGTGCTTAATGTGGTGGACGGTGACGAGAGGTGGATACGGAGGAGGACAACGAGGACATGTTTCAATACTTCTGACCATGTCCCAGGGGCCATTCTACAGGCAGCGATGCGAGTGCACTCCAGGTCACGGCTGAGAGAGAGGAGCACGAGGAGCAGAAGTAGAATAATGAGTTGGAGGAGGAGGGGGAGGAGGAGGAGGGGGGAGGACGCAGTACGGGGGAGGAGGAGGAGGAGGAGGAGGAGGAGGAGGAGGAGGCGGACGGGTATGATGACGAAGGGGAGGAAACGCTTTTGGCCGCGCAACCCAATGCGCTAGGGATTTTGACCCCCCACGTCCAATATACACCACGCGAGGGCCTGAAATTCCAGTAGTCGAGCCAGCCCTCGCGCGACACGAAGAGGCGGGGCAGGAGGGACAGAGAGACGGAGGAACGACAGCGAGGAGGAAAGGAGGGAGGGGAGGCCGTCGGGGAGGAGGAGGAGGAGGAGCAGGAGCAGGAGCAGGAGCAGGAGCAGGAGCAGGAGGAACTCCGTAGCCGTTTTGGGTCAAGTCCGTGGTGTTTCGCTCAGGGACTTGGCATTTGGCGTGGGGGGGATTGCGGCCCCCGCAGGTTTGCCCAGGCGTCTGCCCGCCTGGCTCAATCTTTCACTACGTTCCCCTTAAGGTACATCTCGGCTCCTCTCGCTCTGGCCCGATGGTGTCGTCAGGTTCTTCTCGTCGTCCCTGGGCGTACACCGAGGGTGCAGAGAGTGAAGAGTGGCACATCAAAGGTCGTGGGCGTGGAAGCAAGTTCAGTTCGATTCCTTGTGGTGTTTGCGGCTGTCCCAAGAACCTGTCACACTTCAACTGGTGCAAGCAGTGCAAGTCTCCCCTGGTGCACGTCGTTCCCGTGGAGCCCAAGCCGCCTGGTGGTCAGTGGGCCCTTTGCGACAGTTGGGAGGTTGCAGACTTTACCGGTGCAGTCAAAGGTACAGGGAAGAAGGGCAAGGACAAGGGCAAGGGCAAGGGTAAGGGCAGTGATGTCTTCGTCGCTGCTGGCAGTGGTCCTGCCCTTGCTCCTGGTCCAGTTCCAGATTTGTCGGCAAGTGAAGCTCGCACGTTGGCAGAGCTTTCTCGGCAGGCAGGTGATGCAGCCAACTCGCGGTACTAAGAGCAGCTGGCGTCCTCCCTGGCGGCTCCCAAGCCCAAAGATGTGGTTGTGCCTCTTCAACAGCGCGTGCAGCAGGTGGCCGCAGACATTAAGAAGGAGGAGCGCAAGCTGGAGCATGAGTTTGGCAAGGTTTGTCGCTGGCGTTCTGAGCTCGAGGATCAGAATAACATGGCGCTGCAGTGCAAGGCGGAGCTGGCTGAGGCCGACGCTCTACGCAAGTCTGTTGTGCAGGAGGTGGCCTCGGCGACTCTGCCCAAAGAGGTCGCCCCAACAGTTTCTCAGGTGGGCATCGCGGATCTCTGCGACGGCAAAGTGGCTTTCGACTCCCCCTTCAACTTGGACAGTTTTTCCAATGTGCAGAAGGAGGTTGAGGAGTTTGAGCTCTCGCCTGAGGATGAGCAGGAGCTCGCGGCTCGCAAGCAGACCATGTCCGACTCCATCAGGGAGCTGGCCTCCAAGCTCCTCAAAGGTTTTCTGGAGCTTCGGCCGCCGCAAAGGCCAGCCATGAGGACCATAAGTGCAGGCTCACCAGGAAGAATCGCAAGGCCGAGGAAGGCATTGCTGCTGGGGGCTCTGCTGCCGCTCCGCCCGCTGGTGCTGGCGACGCAGTCGGCAGCTCCTCTGGCGCTGACGGGCCAGGAGGACCTCCGCCACCAGGAGCTCCAGTTCCTGCCGCCGCCGCCCACGTGGAGCACGTCGAGGACATCAGGGTGCGGGTCGAGCGCGAGCTGTCAGGGGTGCCCCCCTCCGCTGGGCCAGCTTCAGCGCGAGGGGGTGATCCGGGATCCGCGTATTCGCAGCCGGCTCTCTTCGACGATTTCGCGTTCGTCATCCTCTTCGGCCACTTACTTGTCAGGATTAGAGGCTGCAGGCGTGGGCGCGCCATTCTCGCTGCCTGAGCTTGCAGTTCTCTGTGACGAATTTGTCTCAGGTGCTGGAGCTGATCCTGCCATTCGCGATATTTGTGACTGGGTGCAGTCCCAGCCTGCGCCGCCGCTGCATTCTCGTTGCACGCGTGCCGCCAGAAGACGCGCGAAGGATAGGTGCCCTTCCCTGTTTCCCGCGCTTCTGCTGTCAAAGCCAGCGCCTTTGTCGCCGGCGCGGTTGTCTCCAGAGTCCGAGGCCCCAGGTCCGTGCCCCCCACCAGGTCCTGGCCCTATCCGATTCCGTGTCCCTCACCATCTGGACTGCGAACGTCAACGCTTGGGGCGCCCTTCTGGACCTTCTGGAGTCGGAGCCCGACGCGCACATCTTGCTGGTCCAGGAACATCGTCTTCGGGGGCCGGAGGCCCGTCACCGCGCCTCGTCGAGCTGTCTTCGGTTGGGCTGGAAGTCTATCTGGATGCCAGGCATTCCTGGCCCGCAAGATGGAGATAGCTCGGGCGTTGCGGTTCTTGCTCGCGGTTGGCGTGGCCTGCGCGAGGTGGAAGGTGGCAACTTGTTTGACGGCAGAGTACTGGCTTGCATGGCGCGCGCGCCCGCCTCGCCAGGCCGTTGCTTCTGCTCGCTCTATCTGGGGCACTCGGTGGGCCTCGGCGCGGCCAACTCGGGCGCGGTGGCCAAGCTTCGTGAGTTCTCGACCAACCGCGATGGCGAATTCGTTGTAGCAAGTGATTTTAATTTTAATCCGGAGGTCATGCAGTCCCCAGGGTTCGTTTCTCAACTGGGGGCCCACCTGGCGTTTGCGGGGGCCCGCGCCCATATCCCTTGTCAGGGCAGGCCAAGCGCGTTTGATAATTTTGTCTCTTCGGGTGGGCTCGGCAAAGGTGAAGGCTTTTCGCATCGCCCCCACAGGCCAGCGAGCCTGCGTTTCCACCCCCAGCTCCTACACCTCAAGGCCCTGGCCTTTCGCAATCTTCCCCCTTTGCCTCCGACCCCCCATGCGGGGCCGGCCCCCCAGTTGCGTGATGAGGGCTGGTTCCAGGTCCTTGTGTTTGGGGGGGGGGCGCTAAGGAAGCGGTTGCGAGAGGCGATGGCGCTGGTGCCGTCGCTCGCATGCCACTCGCGCATTAGCTGTAGGCCGATCAGGCCGAACTCGGCCTCGAGCGCATGCGCGGCCGCGAGTTGCCGATCCATGTGTCCCGAGGCAGACCTGTCGAAACGCATTGGAAGCACATCGTTAAGCCCCTCAAGCCCCTGAGGATTCCATGCTCAGAGGCCTCGGGTGGCTTGAAACTCAGGGGCGCGCTTCCCTGGCGGAGCTCGAGGCTTTCGGGGCCCGCGACGGCAAGTTTACGTGCATAGCGAAGTCGCCCAAGGCACCGCCCCCCTCGGTCGCTGCCGCAGCTGTTGCGCGCGAGGGCATTTTCTCTGCCCAGCGGCGAGCTTGGCGGTTACTGCCGCCGCTTTCTGAGATCTAGATCAGGCCCCCCAAGATTGTGGGGATTGTCTCGCCGACGATCCCACCCCGCTCGCTTCGAAGTGCAACGCGGGCGCGGTTGCCCGCGGCATGGCTTCCTGGAAGGAGTGGCTTCAGGAGGGGCTCGACTCTGGAGGCAAGCGCGCCCGCGTGGCCCCGCGGGGCCCTGTGCCCTGGCAGGCGACGACTACCCTCGTTTGCCTCCGTCGGATTCGCGCTGATCCCCTTTTCCCTCCTCCAGGCTGAGGGCTTCAAGTTCAGCTAGCTTCGGGGCCCTGGCATGGGCCCCGATTCGGGCCCTGTGGAAATCAGCGAAGCCTTGCCTCGGCTGTCCCCCGACGAGTTGCGTGAGCACAGCCGCTGATGCAGGAAGTCCAGTGCTGTTCTTGTGGATGGATTCCACCTTAGGCATTGCTGCCTTTTGAACAATGTCGCGCTGGAGGCATTGGCTGATGTGGGTCGTTGAATCGGTCGGTCGGCTCCCCCAGCTGGCGCCGGTCGCTCTGCTGGCGCTCCTGGGGAAGGCCTCTGGAGGCTTTCGG
This sequence comes from Prorocentrum cordatum, assembly GCA_963575745.1. Classification (NCBI taxonomy): domain Eukaryota; class Dinophyceae; order Prorocentrales; family Prorocentraceae; genus Prorocentrum; species Prorocentrum cordatum. The sequence goes on along the minus strand of CAUYUJ010003825.1, from coordinate 316,411 downwards.
CCGATAGGAGTGTTCGTGTCCTGGTGCAGATTGCGGGGCACAGCCCGTGCCCCCCCGGCCCTTAAATTGGAGTTCGACAGCCCCAGAGCCTACTGGGCGACAGGCGCCCACAGAGGAGCTGCCGACGTAGTGTGGCGTCAGGCCGTCAATGCTGAATCTGGCGTTGCTTCTAAGCTTGGGTCGGCGCCCCTGCTTTGGGACATGGAGAAATACTACGAGAGCATTTCGCTGGAGTATTTGGAGCACGGGTGCCGGCGACTTAACTTCCTTCGTTGCATCGCCCGGGTGCGCTTGAAAGCCTACCGTTCGGTTAGGTACCTGCCTCTCGGAGGGATGCTGGACGGGCCCTACTGGGCCCTCTCGGTGGTCATTGCTGGCTGCTCGATGGCCACGAGTTGTATTTGAGTGTTCGCGATGTCTGCACTCGGCGATATCCCCATCCAAGTCGGCACTGATTTCGATGCCCGCATCGACGACGCAGGCCTGTCTCGGACCGGCACGCCTGAAGATGCGGTGTCAGGCATAGTCTCGAGTGCGCGTGGCCGTCGCAAGGCCACCGCGGAAGTCTTAGGTTGCTCCTTGGCCATGGACAGGATTGGCCCGGTGAGCAGCAGCAAGCAGGTCGCCCAGCAGATGGAGCTGCAGCGTGGCGCTCTGGCTGGAGCGTCGGCCACGTCCGTGGTCAACTTAGAACTTAGGCGTGGACTACGCGGCGGGGCGCGCACTCCGCGCTCGTGGCGCGGGGAATGGCCAGTCTCGTAGGTTTAAGGAACATCGGGTGCTCGCCAGAAGGAAGACCCGAAGGTCGTGCAAACATAAGGAGGTCCTCGGCCGAAAATCCCTCCATCTTCACCGCGGGCCCTTTGGCGAGAGGCTCCTACGGAGCTGAAGTGTTTGGCATCAGCGATGCCGGGCAGCGCTTTTTCCGCCCCCTGGGGATGTCGACGATAGCTCCGAAGTCGCAGCACCTTTCTCTGACTGCTATCTCCTTGCTGGAAGGAAATCCGCCGCGGCGTGCCAGCATGGCCCCTCTGGTTCGCTACGCCAAGGAGCAGTGGCTGACGCAGGCAGTTTGCGGGGTCCCCTTCCTTCGAGCTTCTGCGTGAGGCGTTGGGGCCATGTTTTTGGCTGGGATGACTGGTCTCGGGCCAGAGTCTCGGGGCCCCATCAATGCTCTCCGGATGACCCTCTATAGGCTCGGGTGGACCATGGCGTCCTTCTGCGTGTGTGTGTGTGGGCGATAGGGGGCACTCCCTCAACCTCCTCATCCCCCCCTAAGCTTGTCGCCCAGTTGGCCAGAGCTGCTGCGCTCAGGGGGGTGGAGAGAGATCCGGGCCCCAAGCTAGGCGTTCCCCACCGTCGCCGCGGGGGCACTGTTCGGGAACAGCTTCGATCCAGGAAAGTCAGCTATCCGGATAAGTCCATCATGAGGGCCCTCGCCAGCAACGCCATTTGGACCAGCGCGGCGGCCAGGGATGCTGGCTACGACGCCCCCTCTGTCTGTAGTCTGTGCGGACAGCACGATGACGCGCTCTGGCATAGGTTGCGGCAATGTCCTGCTTGCGCCGCCGGGCGCGAGCGCTTCGTTCCCGAAGATATTATTGCGTTGGCGTTGGACACGGAATCTGAGCAGCATGAGCACACCCTGTTCGTGCACGGAGCCTTTCGGCACCCAGGAGATGACCTGCCCAACCCCGCGGCGGACGGTGTTGTTCGCGTGGGTTGGTCTGTGCCCGAGGCGTTGCCCCCTGGAAGGCCAGGCCCTGTTAAGACTCATCTTGATCTCGGTCTCTCGGGCTATGTCTTCCTGGATGGTAGCTGTTTCGAACACCCTGTGGTTGAGCTTTCCCGCTCTGGTTGGCGCCTGGCCGTGACTGATGTACATGCCAACTTGCCGTGCGAAGTCACGGCGTCTGTCTGGGCCCCCATGCCCTCATGCCCCCCAGGCTGCGGAGTTCGGGGCGTTTGGGGTTCTGAACTTGTCCTTGGGGGCTGGTGCTGAGTGCTTCAGCGACTGCAAAAATGTTGTGGGCCAGTTTCTCCAGGGCCCAGCAGGTTTTTGCCCCCCAAGCCCCAGTATGCGGGGCTTTTAATTCATGGGGTTTCTGGGGCTGGTTCGAAGATAACCAGCCCTACCAATGTAGATGCTCACACAAGTCTTGGCGAGCAAGGTATCGCCTCCCATAGAAGATTCATCGGGCGTTACAATTATTTTGCCCATTTGGGGGCTCAGCGCGCAGTCAACTGGCACCCCAGTGTTCGGCAGAAGATATGGAAGCGGTAGATTTGACGGTCAAGATTGCCAGGTGTGTCATGGACCTTGCTGCTGCCGTGCTTCCCTTCTTTCCTCGGGTGGAGTTTCGGGGGTTGGAGCGGGTTCCTCCTCCTGCGCCTTTTGTTGAAAGACGAGGCCCTCGTCAATGGGCCCATATGTTTGGTTTCTGGCGTTGCAGAGCGCGCCTCAAAGGTTCGACCAGCTCCTCTTGTCCAGCCGAGGGCTCTTGTCGAGGCCGCAGCAGGCTCGATGGCGTTGTATTGGATCGGCTCCAGCACCGCGTCCTCGCTCCCGAAGCAAGTGACAACTCAAGTAACAACTCGTATTTGTTTTGCTTCAGGTATCGGTCGTATTCGTCTGGTGCTCAGGTGTGTCACCTGGGCAATATGTGTAAACCTCCGACGACTGCGGGCAACCGAAACTGGACCAAGATCAGGCAAGAGAAGGACCCGGATAAAGCAGGAATGAGTCTCAATTTCGACTTGGACAAACCTTTATTCCAGTAATTCTTCGCGTCGCTGCAGGTCCCAGCCTCCAGTTTGCAGGTTGTTTTGAGGCGCCGTGGATGGCCAAAAAAACAAGAGCAGGAGGAAGAGGAGGAGGAGGAGGAGGAGGAGGCGGAGGAGGCGGGAAGGCAAAGCCCCGCGCCGTGCCGCCGCTGCCTCCAGCTGCTGCGTGTGCCCTGGCGCTGTGGCCCGCAGCAGTCGCTCAGCAGCTCAGTTGTGGCAGGGGGCTGCAGCCCTGGGGTGTGGCCGCGATGCCGCTCCGCGACTACTGCCAGGCTGCTCAGAACGGGCTGGCCGCACCGGACAATCCTGCCGAAGACCTTCTCCCGGCTCTGCGGCCGCCCTCCGCCCTCTCCCCCTCTCGCGCCTCCGGACAATGCGTTCGCTCTTTCCCCGCTAACTCGAGCGCGCGTGCGGATCGCCTTACGAAACACCTACGGACACACATGCGAACCGCATACGAAACGCATACGAAACATCTACGACACGTTTACCAAATGTTGACCAAACGTATACGAACCATAAGCGGCACATGTATGAAACAGATACGAAACATATACGCGACATATACGACACATATACGACACATGTACGAAACACATACGAAACATAGACGACACATTGGCAAACTGTATACGGCAAATAAACGAAATCATATACCAAACATGGACGAAACATATGCAATTCACATACGACACATAAACGAAACATAGACGAAACGTGTACGAATCATATAGGGAACATATACGAACCATCGACGAAACAGGTGCGGAATATATACGGAACGTATAGGAATCGCATACGAACCATATCCGAGCCATATCTGGAACATATACGAAGCGTTATACGAAACGTATACCACATGTATCCGAAACATACACGAGAAGTATACGAAACGTATACGAAACGTATCCCAACCATTTACGAAAGAAATACGAAACGTACACGGAACATATACGAAACATTTAGGAAACATAGACGCGACATATACGACACATATACGACACAGATACGACATATATACGAAACGTCTACGACACAGATACGACACATATACGAAACATAAGCGAAACATATATACAAACCATAAACGAAACATATACGAAACATACACGAAACGTAAAAGGCACATACACGAAACCTATACGAAATAGTTATGACACATATACGAATCATATACGGCAAATATGCGATACAGATATGGCACACATACGAAACATATACGAACCAGATACGAAACATATACGACACACACACATACGACACATATACGAAACAGACACGAAACATATACGACACATATACAAACCATACACGAAGCATCTACGAAACATATACGAAACATGTACGAACCATAGACGAAATACATACAAACCATATACGAAACATGTACGACACATGTACGAAACATACACGAAGCATGCACGAACCGTTTACGACACATGTGCGAAACATACACGAAACATATACGCATCATATACGAAATATATACGAATCATACACGAAGCATACCCGAAACCTTTTACGAAACGCATGCGAAACGTATACGAAACGTATACCGAACGTATACGGAACATGTACGAAGCCCATACGAAACTACACTAAACATATACCAAACATTGACGAAACATAGACGAAACACACACGAAACGTATGCGAAACATATACGACACGAACCATATACAAAACAAGTACGGCACATAGACGAAATATAGCCGAAACATATACGCCATATGTACAACATAGAAACGAAACATAAACGCAACACATACGAAACATATACGAAACAAATAAGAAACATATACTAAACAGGTACGACACATATACGAACCATATACGAATTTTATACGGAGATGGACGAAGCGTTTATGAAACGTATACGAACCGCATCCGAAACATGCACGAAGCATATGCGAAACATATTCGCACCATAAGCGAAACATGTACGAAACATATACGAAACACATACGATACATATACAACACAGATACGAAACATATACGAAACATGTTCGAAACATAGGCGAACCATATACGAAACATATACGAAACGCGCGCGGCGCGTCCACGGCATAGAATCCCCAGAACACCCCTTGCACTCCTTGCACCAGATTAATGGGGGAAACAAAAGGAGGTCAGGCCTGGTAGTAGCAGTAGTAGTGATAGTAGCCGTAGTAGTCGTAGTAGTAGTAGTAGTAGTAGTAGTAGTAGTAGTAGTAGTAGTAGTAGTAGTAGTAGTAGTCGTAGTCGTAGTCGTAGTCGTAGTCGTAGTCGTAGTAGTAGTAGTAGTAGTAGTAGTAGTAGTAGTAGTAGTAGTAGTCGTCGTAGCAGTCGTAGTAGTCGTAGTAGCAGTAGTAGTAGTAGTAGTTGTAGTAGTACTGGCAGAAGTAGTTGCCGTGATAGTAGTAGTCGTAGTAGTAGCAGTAGAAGTAGTAGTAGTACTACTACTACTACTACTACTAGTGGTAGTAGTAGTAGTGGTGGTAGTAGTGGTAGTCGTAGTCGTAGTCGCAGCCGTAGTCGTAGTAGTAGTAGTAGTAGCAGCCGTAGCAGTAGTAGTAGTCGCTGTAGTAGTAGCAGTAGTAGTAGTAGTAGTAGTAGTAGTAGTAGTAGTAGTAGTAGTCGTAGTGGTAGTTGTAGTAGTAGTCGTAATAGTAGTAGTAGTAGTAGCAGTAGAAGTAGTAGTAGTAGTAGTAGTAGTAGTAGTAGTAGTAGTAGTAGTTATAGTACTAGTAGTAGTAATATTGGTAGTAGTAGTACTGGGGGAGTCCGGCGTCCATGTTCCGCTTTTGGAGGTCCTTGGTGCCCATGGTGTTCTAGGGTTTCCTCCGGATTCCTCGAGAATTCCTTTGCATGGCATTCCTCAGGCAGGATTCCTGAGGGCTGCTGAAGATTCCCTCAGGATTCTGGAGGACTTCTGCGGATTACGTTGGAATCTTGAGGATTCCTGAGTACTAATAGTCGTAGTAGTAGTAGTAGTAGTAGTAGTAGTAGTAGTAGTAGTAGTAGTAGTAGTAGTAGTAGTAGTAGTAGTAGTAGTAGTAGTAGTAGTAGTAGTAGTAGTAGTAGTAGTAGTAGTAGTAGTAGTAGTAGTAGTAGTAGTAGTAGTAGTAGTGCGCGGGGAAGTTGGTAGTTTTACTGATATATACATGGTTATATCAAAATATATTCAGACTGTTCGGGCGATGACCGGAAATCCTGCACCCCCTTGTTGCTCAAGAAAAAGAGCAGCCCTCCTTTCCCCTTTCTCCGCGACGGGGGTGGGGGAACACGCGTATGGTAGCGGGGCTCGCTGGAGGTTTGCGGGCTAGCTCCGCGCTCGGCGAGCTCCAGGAGTCCTTCGAGGAGACCCAGCGGCGGAAGGGCCGCGGAAGCAGCAGCGAGACGAATCGCGCTGCTCTACAACGAAGTACCCCTTGCTGGCCAGAGCTGCGGGAGGACCCGCGCCCTGGCGAGGAGGTCAGAACGAGGGTTCGACTTGAGCCTTCGAGCAAGTTCAAGGCTAAGCCCGCGGGCAAGCGCAAGGCGAAGAAGGCGAGCAAGCGCGGCGGCAGAGCCCAAGAGGTAAGAGCCCACCGCCAGAACCGAGGAAGCGCCTGGGGGAAGCTGGCCGAGCGTGGCGACGCCGCTCAGCCTACGGAAGAAGAGCGAGCAGCGGTGAGGCGACAGCTCGCGCTCGATCTCCAGCGCCACGCGAAGGCCGACAAGGAAGGTGGAGGGTCAAATGCGAGAACTGGCCGAGCAGGTGCAGAGGCTGACGACAGAGAGTCAGCAGATGAGGAACGAGCTCCAGCAGCGAGATCTAGCAATAGCCGAGATGCGAGGTCAGCTCCAAGGACAAGCCGACAGTGAACGAGGGCCTCGCGGCGAGATGATGGACCCGACGATTCGCCACAAAATGAAGCCGTTCGGCGGTCAGGGAGCGAGCTGGAAGACGTCCAGCTTCCAGAGCAGGGCCTACCTGATCGCGCAAGACCGAAGATATCGACCTCTTCTCGAGAAGGGCGAATATGGCGCGTAGGAAGTGGACAGCGCGAACCTGTGGGCCCAAGAGGAGGAGCTAAGCACGCAGCTGTTCGCCCTAGCCCTAGTAATGCCCGAAGACTCGGATGGGGAGATGATCGTCAGGAACAGCAGCGCGGGCGAAGGAGCAGCTTGCTGGAGGCAACTTGCTGGCGACGCAGGCGACGCGCTGGCGACGTGGGCCAATCTTACGGGCGCGAAGTTCGAGGCAACAGACGACGTGATGGTGAGCATCAGCAAGCTCGACGAAGACATGGCGAGGTACCAGAAGATGTCGGGTGATCTTGCGTCGGGTGTCACCGAGCGAGGAATCCTCACCAAGGCGCTCAAGGATCGCGCGGAGATGCAGATGCACGTGTTTCGGAACAGCAGTCGGCTGAACACGCGCGAGCTCCTGCGAGCCGAAGTCGTGTCAGCGCTGACGGCGGAGCGAGTGGCCCACGATGATTCGATGGACACCGGCGGGTTGGAGGGCGGCAAGAAGGCGTGGAAAGGCCGCGGCAAAGGCAAGGGGGGCAAGGGCATGGAGAAGCAACCGAACCCAGACGCCGACCTGGAGTGCAACAACTGCCACAAGAAAGGCCGCCGAAGCGCCAAATGCCGCAAACGGATAGCCGACGAGAAGACGAGGGTCGCGGCAGCAGCAGTAAAAGAGCTCGAGAGGTTGGTTGCGCCCGGCAGGAGTAGCTCCAGCGACAGGGTCGACGATGCACGCGCAGTCTCTGCCAGGGACGCACAGCAGCGCCGAGAGCGCAGTGACGTTGCCCAACGCCTCGCCAGTCCGCAGAGGGCCGCAAGCGAAGATGATTATGGGCCCGAGGGCCGAGGTCGCAAAGCACGAACGCACGGGATCGATTGGAGGTGCACCCTGCCCGCCTACCGCGAGTTCATTTGCATCCCGCGCAAGAAAATTTTCAGGGGTTAGCGATGACACTGCGAAGAGTGGAAGCTGGACTTCTGCGGGGCGCGCGCAGAATACTGCCTGGACAAGCACGGGCGCTCGAAGTTCGACTTCTTGCAGCTGCTGCGAGCCAGCTGCGGTCGGACCCGCGCTGCTCGAGATCGGAGGCTTACAGGGGCAAGGGTTCGAATGTGACCGACTGCGGTTCGCCCCGCTTCGGAATGCCATCGCGCTCGACTCAGGTTCGCAGATCGGCGCCGCGCCGAGAAAGCAGGTTGCCCCGTGCAGTTACGCGCCGACGGCCGGCAACGTCGCTGGCTTGAAGTGCGTCGGGGGCCAGGAGATCGAGAGGCACGGCCATGTGGAGCTTAACGCGTCCAGATGAGGAGAGGTCATCCAAGTTGGCGCGGGAGTTGCTGATGTGGAGCATCCCGTTGTGGCCGCAGATGCGGTAGTGCAACGAGGCCAGAGCTTTCTCCGTAGTCCCGCAGGTCACTGGATCATCCACGGCGCCATCGGGCCACCTGAAGGTGCTGAATTCGCACCTATACGACGTGATGAGGCCAACTACCACTCAGAGTACGATCGCATCACAGACGGCAATGCCCAACCAGGAGCCGCGCAGGTAGCGGCAGCGATGAAGACGCCACCGCGGAAGGTCTCGGCTGAACAAGGAGCTGGATCTTCACCGAGGGTCCTCGGTCCAGAGGCGAACGGGACTACGACTGCCGACGAGAGTGCCGAAGTCACCCTGCCAGCCTAGTGCTGCGGAGACGGTCGCGCACGAAGGGCATCACCTACCTTTTCGCCCTTGGTGTCCAGCGTGCGCGGAAGCTCGAGCGGATGACGATCCACGCTGCGCGCGGGGGCCAGCGGGTGAGACGCAAGTGCCGAAGGTGGTGTCCGACATCTGCTGTGTGGGAACTGACCAGCTGGCGGCTAAGCACAAGCTCAGAGGAGGCTACTTCAGCATCCGTGAGAGGCCGCCGGTAACGAAAGCAGGTTCCGAACAGGCGATCGCGGTTCTGAACGCGATCGATTGCAATGCCCTTGCACAAGCGACGCTGTATGCTAACAAAGAATTGGATGCCTACAAGGTGTCCTTCCTGATAGTGTGTTGGAGGTCTGGGGTCGCGCGACAGTTGTCCTTCAGACAGACCAGGGGCCTGCCGCGATGGCCCTGGCGAATGCAATTCAAGATCGCAGGTCGCACTCCTACCTTGGCGCGGGGATGTCCGCCATTCTCCATGCAGAATGCTGGCTACGCCGGGGGTGCCAACAAGCTTGCAGCAGGTTTGCTGCGGGTCTACAAGCTGAAGCCGGAGCACAAGTTGGGACGCGATATCAAGATGACAGATCCGGTCGCGCCTTGGCTCGTCAACACGGCGGGCTGGATGATCGCCGGGTTCCAGCCGCGAAGCCGCGGGGGCTCTTCCCACAAGATGCTGCGCGGCAAGGAGTACATTGGGGAGATCGCGGAGGTGGGCGAGCAGGTCTGGCACGAGATTTCAGCCCTAGTTGCTACTGGACACGGCAAGTGGGAGGCCCGCTTCGGGAAAGGGATCTGGGGTGGAAAGAGCGAGTTGGGCGACGCTCACTCCGTGATCGACCCAGAGCGCGGCGTGCAGAAGGTCAGGAGTGAGCGGGGGATGCCAGACGAGTTCAGGTGGCTGCCAGGACTCATTCAGAGCATCGTGGCGACGCCGTGGAAGCACATCCCTGACAGGAGTGCAGGACCCATCGGACGCAGTATGTACATCACGGAGCGCATGATCGACGCTCGCGGCCCGACCGACGACTGCAGGAGATGCAGCGCTGGATACGGATCGCATTCGGGAGCCTGCCGTCAGCGATTTGAAACCATCCAGGCCGACCTCCTTCGCGAGAAGTTGGAGGAGGACCCTGTGGTCCCAGAGGCTACGGCGGCGGTGCCAGCCCCGGCAGCGGGGGGCTCCCGCGCCTGGAGCAGCAGCTGGACCGGCAGCAGCACCGAGCAGCAGTGAGGTAGCGGTAGCACCCGCACCTGCTGCAGAGGGCGTGGCCACGCCTCCTGTCCCAGGGGAGGCAGAGACACAGACAGCCACGCAGACGGAACCTGATCAGTTCAGGAGCGACTTCCACCGAGGTGCCCCAGAAGACCCCAGGGCCGACGTGGAGATCAAGAAGCCAAGAGTAGCAACCATTGGTATGCTCCTTGTCTGTGAATGGGCAGTCTGCGAGGAAGGCTACGACGAGACTTTCGACCCGATGTGGGATCCACGCCCGAAGCGAAGTTCAAGATGCTCGGATGGGTATGAGAATCATTCGTCGAGATGCCAGCTGCGGGGGCGCCGCCGATGCGAGCGCGCGTGCGTTGGCACGCTCAGGAGTCACTTAGGAGAACCAGATGAGGAGCAGATCGAGCAGATGGTTTGAGTTCAGCGCCAGGTTGCACGAGCACGACCAGTGGAGCCCAAAGGCGATGCACTACGATTACTACGCTGGAGAATCCCTGGACCAGCATCTGCACCAGCAGGGTCGCGACGACGAGCTGCAGGCCATGAAGGGCAATGGAGTCTACGTGGAGGTGGCGACGTCGACGGCGACCGACGGCAAGCATATCGGAGGCTTCTCCATCGCCCACATGATGGAAGGCCAAGTCAGGTGGAGGTTCGCAGCGACGGAGATCAACATGCACGAGGTTCGCGAGGTCAACCACCAAGGCACGCCGCCGCTCATGATTGCATGGGCGACGTTAAGCCGCGCCGCATCGAGCCCTACTTCGACGGGGGAGCATAAGCGGATGATGCAGGTCTGGGACGTCAAATAGGGTTTCTCCAACGCCGGCCTCGATGAGACAATCTATGTTCATCCTGGACGTGGGTTGCGCCCTCCTGGAGGGTGCTGGTGGCTGCCGAAAGCCATGAACGGCGCCCAGAAGGCATCGCAGATGTGGGGAGAGCTGGTGAGGGCGACCATGGGCGACGGCCATTGGGAATGCTTGGTGGCGACACCCAACGTGTCCTACTTACCATCGAGGCCCCACATCCCTGCCGTCGACGAGGACAGCGCAGCGATCTGCCACGGAGATGACTTTCTGGCCGAAGGCTATGACGAGCAGCTGGGCGAGTTGGACGAGTTGCTGAAGCAGCAGTTCGAGGTCACAGCGAGTGCCAGATTGGGTCTTGAAAGACTTGGGCGGGCGAACTACCTCAATAGCATCATCGGGTACACCAACGCGCTGCCAGGTTCAGAGGAGCCAGGTTTCTTCTGGACAGCGGATCCTAAGCACGAGAATTCCATGATCCAGTGGACGCAGAAGCGAGGGTGCAAGCCAGCTCCTACTCCAAGGACGACAGCTACAGGACAAGGACGACGAGACAGCTTAGACCTTCTGTCTAAGGATCGAGCTCAGGAAGTTGCAGGTGCAGCAGGCACGGCACTCCACCTCTCTTCGGACAGGCCCGACACGATGTATGCCAGCAAGACTGCGACGCAGCACGTCTCGAACCCCAGCGTTCTGAAGCATGCGCGAGTTCAGCGGCTTGGACGGTACTATGAAGGTCAGCCTGTGTTGGTATGGTGTTATCCTCTGCAGGGTACTCCTGGAGGCTTTCGCGTGGGCGG